>VXAV01005020.1:837712-866525 GCA_013399715.1 Alectura lathami | reverse complement strand
CCCGCCAGGTGTGGCTGGCGGAGGGGGAGCGGGCGAGGTGCCGCTGCCCATGCTGCGGTGCGGGCGGGGGCGGGCTGGCTGGCTCCAGGGACACCGCCGAACGCCTGCCTGCCCCTCCGCTCCGTCCGTCGAGGCGTTTCTCCTCCGCTGTCCTTTCGTCACTTGAAGGGAAACTACCATTTGTTCGCAGCGCGATGGTACAGCTTTTGACTCGCAGAGCATAGTTAAAGTGAAAATGAGAACAAACTTGGGGCTTGCTCTGAAAGTTTGAAGTTGGCGTTGACCTTGTTTCCCTGAAAAGTGTTGTGGGATCAGCCAGGTAACGTTTCTCGGTCATTCTGTAATTAACTATAAAGGCTATGTTGTAACTGTATTGTTATTTTTAAAATTGATGTTTGATATTCTAGATTGACTTTTAATGTATATATTTATGAAGGGCCAAGTATGAGATTCATATCGGCAACTCCTCTTTGAGGTCTTTAACAATTTCATTTTATTTCTGTTTTACTGAGTACTTCTGCCGTCGTGTTTTCTCAGATTGGTGCAGACTTGCTTCACTGCTTTTTTTTTTTTTTTCCCGATAAGATGTGGGTGTCTTTGTGCCTTTTGATCTCAATACATCATAAAATGTTACCTTTAGTGTCAGTTTTTCTGCATGGTTGTATTTTAGTCTTACTACTGTGTATTTGTTTCGGTTTTACTAGTCTTAACGTAATTCCATTAGTTTGGGGCAAAAATATAAGGCGAGTGACTAGCAATGGAATTTTCTTGTGGGGAATAATCAGAGTCCTTTTTAGTAAGGAGGAGCACTGGGCCGGGGCTGTGTTACTTTTGCACAGCTAAAACCATTGTCTACAACTAATGTACTTTATGAAACCTTTCGTAGCTCTGGAGAAAAAAAGACCTAGGAATGTAGTTTATATATACCATTTGTCATCCTGTTGGTTTCTTTGGTGCTAAGCTTGTCATTTTCTTGATTTTTAAGAATGCAGGAGTGAAGAAAATGTCCCGTCTGCCATTCATTCCCCTCACAGGTTGGGCATGGGCAGCGGTGCTCTGTCTGATGGTGAGCCTGAGCTGCACGCCCGCCCCACAGACAGCGGATGACCGAGAGGGAGGAAAATGGTGGTGGCTCTGAACCGTTGAGAACTTTGTTCTTACTTTCATAGCTGAGTTAACTGAAAAGATTTCACCAAACTTCTTTGGCCGGTTAGAACCGTCAACCCAGAAATCACAAGTGTGTGTGTGCACGCCTGCAGGTGATTCCTGTTTGTTCCCTGTTTGCTGTGTCCTGTTACTGGATTGCATTGGGCTGTGCTATCTGCCGTTTGCCGAGCGTCCCAGAGAGGCTGGGATGGGATACGGCCAAAACACATCGCTGACTGAAAGGTGCATGTGCAACTTTGTGTATGGTTTTTAGAATGTGGCTGGTTTTGAGGTATTCCTTGTTTCAAAAAAGAGAAGGTTTAGCAATGGGCATGAGGAGCTGTGTCCTGTGACCCTTGGAGGCGGCCCGCCTGCGTTAGGGTCGGGGCACCTTGGTGGAGCCGGGTGCTGGGAGGGGGCATTGGCTTGCTGCAGTATCCGCGCTGTGTCCGACTGTAGGGGAGTCATCTGCTTCCAGAGAAATTCCCTCGGCGGCCTCATTGCAGGCACTTTGTAAAGCAAGACTTGGAAACATTTTCTCTGAAGGTTTAGTCAAGTTTCTATTCATAGGGTTTTCTCCCTAAATTTTGATGCTGTGGCTTCGTTGGGGCAGAGGCTTTTTTGGATAGGGATGAGATGTGTGGGAAGGTGATGGTTGGTAAGGGCGGAGGGAAAGATGTTCTTACCCGTTCGGCATGTCTATTAACAAACTGGGTCGCTTTGTTGTGTTTTATTTACATGACTTGTTCCTGTGCTGGTGTGAAATGTGAATCACCAAAATATGATGATGATTTAAAATAAAAAAGCTAAATGAAACAAAACTGAAATAGAACTGAAAGGCTAAATGAAATCAAGTGAAAACAGAGCATGCTGCACAATTCTTTTGGTACAGTTTCATTCTGCAGTTGCTGAGTAAAGCCAAATAGATTTATTTCCACTTCCATTAGGAATATCCAGGCTTCCGAGTTTGAAATGCACAGATACATAGAAAATACAGCTGTCTGTTCAGGCTCAGACTCTGGCTTGTCTCTTGCTTGCAGGTTTTGAAGGTTCAAGTAGATATCCACGGGCAGGGTATTGTAAAGGCGGCTGGTAATTCTCATCTTGGTTGAAAGTGTATGAACATCGAGTTGGTTCTGGTTTTGCAGCCAAGGTGGGAATGTGGCAGCGTTTCTCAGTGGAAAACTCGTCCTTTGCTTATACTTTGTAAGTTCTGCTCAGTTTTGCTGTTCTTGCCCAAGCTCTCAACCTAACTGAGACTAAATGTGACTCAAAAAACGTATTAGGCTATGGTTGATTCCTGAATGCCATGCAAAGTTTGGGAAAAATACTGTACTACTCTCCTGTATGCCATGCATCTCCTGTATAGATAATCTGCATGTGTGTTGGTGTCATTGATTTAGTGTGTTTTCGTAGAGTGCAAGCATCCTGAATCAGGACCCCATTATGCTCGTCACTGTACAAACACAAAAAAGAAGGTTTCTTTCTATTCCACAGAGCAGCCTTTGTGCCTGGAGCTTAGACCAATATCAATGTGTCTTTGTATGGGAAAAATTCAGAAACGGAGTGTAGGTAAGAGATCTCTAGCATGGTTCATGAATGGGATTTCAGTCCTGAAACCACGCTTCAGGGTTTATGAATTGAGTAATGTATGTGCATGTGTATTCTGCATCTGCATATTTTTTGCATGGATATATGTAGAAGCTGCTTTGCTTTTAGAAGTATTGATAATGTTAATAATACTTCCAATAATGTCTCTTGCTGACGAAATCAGAGCACTTGGAAAGCATTACTGTACAAACCATGCTGATGTCTGTGCTCTTTCAGTTGGGAAGCAAGATTAGCCTCCACCTGTAGCTGAGAGAACCGAGGGACGGTGTCACAAACCATTTGCTTGGTGGGTTTAAAAACTAGAGATGCTGACCACTAGTCCTGTTTTTTAACCTCAAGACCATCCTTTTCCTTCCTGAGCTCCAAAGAACTGCAAATTACAGACTTCTGTCAACCCAATTATAATTTCTAAAGGTCTCCTTCTAGCGAGATGAAAATGTAATATTGGAATTGCTTAAATATGTAAAACAGGGACTTGGGAGCATAATTAACGGTGTGAAGAACAGAAATATTTACAGCCCGAGCTGTGTGGTGAGAGCTGGCAGCGAACGCTGTCTCTGGGCCCCCCCAGTTTGTGGGGCAAGCTTCATTGCTAACTCCCTACTTGGGGACAGCCAGGGAGTGGGGGCAGTGGTTGGGAGTCAATGGGGAGGCGGCGTGTGCAGCTAACGGGCCAGGGAGGTTTCTTCCTGGAGGACAGTAACATCTTCAGCCGTACCTACTGCAGCTGTCATGTGTTTTATAATCCAAGGAACAGGCACTGGGGGAGTCCAGGAAAAAATTCTTCACAAGGGGAGTATTAATCTGAGGAACAGACTCTGTCGAACGCAGTGGTGTAGGCAGCCGCTGCGAGAAACCAACTTGCTGAAAAGCAGAAACCACGGCACAGAGCACAAAATGTGTGGTGATCCCTGCCCATGTATTGGACATCTGTTTTTTAAATGTGCGACAGAGATCCAAAATGAAGGAAATGAGACAAGCTTATTAAAAGGGAGGAGTTATTTTGTTATTCATGCTAGAAGTTCTTCTCATCCATTTCCATATTTTTTTCTGTTTCCAACTGTGCTCAGTAAGAGCAGGGCTGAATTGGTGGGGTCTGCTGGCAAGTTTGGATCCAGGCTTTGCGTTGCCTCTCTTCTTGCTCTCTGAGCAGTGTGCAGCGTAAACTGAGCAGTCCTGGGTGGATTTGATCTGTGTCGCCTATGAGTATTATGACTGAGCCATTAAGTTATTTTCTTTGATAAGCTTTTTAAGAGGGAGACTACTTTCAAGGTAATGGATTATAATCAGGCATGTTCAGTAGTATTTCAGTAGTAGTTATTCAGCAGTGTGTTCACAAAGCCCTGCTTTGTGACAGGGCAGGCAAGGCTTCATTTTAAAAGGTGTCCATTCACACAGTGTTTGGGCTCCCTTCAGTGTCAGGTCCTAAAAGGTAAGCCTAATGAATGAACGTTCTGCTCAGCTCGGCGAAGAAGGCTGATGTTTTTTACCGGTACAGCATGAAGAAGTGAGTGGTGACAGAGCAGAATCCTGGCTGTCCTTAACATGCAGCTAACTTGCATCACTTGCAGTGCAGCCAGAATTTCTCAAGCACTGGGAGAGGTTTCTGCAGGCTTCTGCAGACCTGTAGATTTCCGAAGTTCTGTATAGGTGTGCTTGGAAGACATGTTAGCTAACTACTGCTCCTAAACAACATTGTACCTCTGGCAGAGCCGCGTGATCAGCCTGGCAGTGATGAAAATTCACCTGAATTCTGCCAGAGCTGACATCTGGGCCTTCCTGCACTTGGCACTGAATGCAGAATTAATCTTTGTTTTGAAACTGTGTGTTTTCTGAGGTATCAACTCCCAGTTGTGCCCACTGAGGTCTGAAGCGAGACCGCAGCACAAAAAATGCCATCTACCATACTTACATTTGTTTGATAACCTCTGTTGTCAGAGCTGTGACCTCTGTTAATTTGTCACCAGGCAAATGATTGTCAGCAGCTCCCGGATTCCATGAGAACCCCAGACAGGCAGCTGCTCCCTGTGCTGGGGACCACTTTGGGATCTGTTGCTGGTGGCGGTGAGCAGCCCCTCAAGGATAAGCTGGATGGGAGAAGTGCCCCATACCGAGGTGCCGTCCTTGACGTAACCGGAGTGGAGGCATCAGTGCCTCCGAGGGACTCGCTGCCCTTGTCGGGGGCAGACCCCTCCAGAAAGGCATAGCCTGTCGTATGTTTTTGTGTTAGTTCACAGAAACCAAATAAAACATGCTATGTAATGAATGGTCATCAGATAAGAAAGGCAGACAATTTTTAGTAAAATAACGTATAGAATTTCCTTTGTGGTATTTAGTAGAAAGGCAAAAGTAGGGTGAATGAAGTTGCTGCTGTTATAGCTGGGTAGATTTGGACATGGAAGCCTGTGTTTTTAAAAGCAGCTATTTAAAAAAAAAAAAAAAAAAAAGTAGAGCATAATAGAAGTTAGAACATTATTTAGTAAAGAAGATAAATAAAATAGCTTTTTACATACATACGCAGTCTATTGGAAGGCCATCCAAAGCACTGATACCAGTTCAAGAAGATGATCTTTTGCCTTAATTATACATCTGGGAGGTATTAGCTGAACATTTTGTGGAGGACTGCGAATACCTTAGTTGCCAGTTGCCTAAAACACTGCTAATGATTGCTTCAGTGCCAGTGTTTTGATGGCTAGAACCTAGGCCTGAATATGAATACAAAGAACTCAATCTAAAAAACCGCGTGTGCGCACGCTTTTTATACAAAACAGATTTCAACCATCTGCTTGGCACTTAGCTCTGCAGCTATAGGCTCTGATATGAAAGGGAGCACTGTCCAGGTTATGAATGGTATCACTTTTATTGGTACCTTAGAAAAATCGTAGTGTTGTCAGAAAGCTTCTGTACCCAATGGTTTTCTTCAGTGGAATAATGCAAACAACTGCCTCGGCCAGAATTTTGCTCCTTCCGTCGTTCCTCCGACGGCAGCGTCTCCTTATTCTTACAAAAGGGGTTTTGCGATGGAGAAAAGTTTCTGTTCCGCACCTCAGCATTTCCAGACGTATCAGAGGAGTTTGGATGAGTGGCCCTTGGAGCTGACACCCCAGATGGTTTATGACACAAAGCACTGTTTGCTTAGGAATACGTTGTGTAGCAGAGTCTGTTGCCCAAGCACTGCGGAGCGTGTCAAATCAGCATGGAAGTTAATGGACCAAGAGCCCTTCTGAATTTAACACTTTCCCATTTGATCTGAATTTACAGCTTTAAATCAGGACCGTAGTTTTCCTTTAGTGGTGCAGTGGTGGAATACAAAGCTGATAGCATAAATCACAGGCGTATAATGCAGCGATTTTGTCCCAATTCATCTGTTTAAAGGTTTAGAATGAATAAGACTGTATGAAATCTTTGGTAAAAGACTATGTGCAAAATGTACACAAAATTGAAAGTTCAGGGAAGATTTGAGTATGTGTTAATTTGAAACTCAAACCAGTCCATGTTTAACTCTTAATAGGTTAAGCAGAAGAAAGTGCACTGTGCAAAAAAAGAAAAAAATAATAAAAAAAAAAACACGTTTGGAGCTTTCATTCTTTGTTAGCAATCTACGTGTTCTTTCTTTGCCTTTCTAGATTTATCCTAAAAATACGCAGGAGAAAATGTGTTTCTTCTTTACTTCTAGTGCTTTTAATGAAAGGGCTCAAGTGTTTTCCTTAGGTGCACGCTTGGAAAAAGATGATGAAAATGCAGACTCCTGCCTGTAACAAAGCCCCTGTGTTTGGCCATCCATTTAGTGCCATGTCACATTAGCACTGCATTGTTAACACCTTTGGACAGGGCTAAAGGTTTCTCGCTGCTGTGTCTAGAGAGCTGCTCGTGTCAGATCATAACGCTGCCGAATGCTGTTCTCAATAAATGTACTTTTCAGTTAAAAGTAGGGCCGGATTGTTTGCTTCTGATATGTCAGGAGAGTGAATAAAATGACTAATCATTATTTATGTGCTCGTTTTATAAAATTTCCTTTTCTCTCTGTTACGGGGTCTTGAGAAAGTACTGCTGTTAACTCTTACATTTCATTTGCCTGAGCCCGTCTTTTAGTGGAGAACAACTGAGATGATGAAAGAAAGATAAAGTTGGATCGCTAAGGATGAGATAATGATAACACTGGAAACTTAAAAGCTTCCGCATAGTTTTAGATGGATTTTTGCTGTCCATACATTATGATTCAACGTTTAAAGAAATGTCTGTGAAATAAGCCTTAACAGTATGAAGGCGACAGCCCCAACCAGCTAATAGACTCGCAGTCCTGTGTGTTATTCCTGTCCCGTCTCTTCCTCCCTCAGCTCCTCTTTCACTCCTCTCCCACGAGCATACTTTCTGCATTTTTATGGGGAGTGCTGCTGTTCTCACAGGTAGAGAAGAAAACAAGTTCATTAAGCTTAAGAAAATTCCATGCCCGCTTAGACAGAGATCCTAATGGAAAGCAGAAACAAAGCAGCAACTTCTCAAGCCACCGTGTCTTCCCATAGCAACTGTGCTGAAGTTATCTGAGCGTCTTCTTAGTGGAACAGTTCTTCGTGTTGCGTGCTGTAAAAGGGGTTTCTTCAGGAGTAGGAAAGAGCAGCCGATCCGCCCTTCAGCATCAGTGATCGCACAAGAATGAGCTCCTGTGTTCTGGGATGGGCGAGAAGAAATTCCATACCGAGGGGATGCATAATGAAACCTTTACTGTTCAGCCCCGTGTTCTTGGAAATTTTAGAAGGGAAAGTCTGCTTGACCAGCGTCAACACTCTGGCCATTTTCCTCGCTTCCCTCCCCTCTGCCTTTAGCTAATACAGTCATAGTTATTGTCAGTTTATTTTCTGTAGATTCCTCCAGCCCACTGCGGTTTGCAGGAAGCTCCCAGGCGGGTGCATGGCAGGTTATGCTGGGGTGGCTGTTGGTAAGGGAGTGCAACTGCAGCTGGAAACAGCCCACCATTGTCCCCCTTTGCATTAAAATGGCAGCTTTCAGGCTGGGTCTCTGAACCCTTTGATTTGATTTACAATGTTAGCCTGAGTTCCCTCAAGCTGTTAGTAAGCTGAGCAAATAGGTGGCTCTTATTTTTTTTTTTTCCCCTTCTTTCTCCTGCTATAATTCCAGATGTGTCGCGTGCTGTCGGTTTTACACAAACCGCTGTGTCGTGTCGCCCTTCCCAGCAAGTTTAAACAGCTGGGTTAGGAAAAGCTGGAGATGGACGGCTGGTGGAGGAGGCTGTGCTTGCTGGGTCTGGTGTGACTCCTTCTCCCACGTTTGGCCGGTTTCCCCTTGCCATTGGGTTCCAGTGACATTTGCACTGGGGCTGGGGGTGAATGCCTGGGTTCAGAGGATGAACTCCAGCTTTCTTTGCTGCCTGTCATTGTCATAATCCAGAATACTACGAGGCTGACGATACGCAGGCAGTGCATTGCAATGGAGCATCAGTTTCTTTGACCATCTAGCTCCAGTGTATGGGGGAGAGTGAGGTCAGGACAGGACTCTGGAAATCTCTTGAAGCACCATGTGCTGCTTGTGCCTTCCAGGAAGCCCTCGCTGCAGTTCTGAATGTCTCCACGGTGAAGCTGGCTCCTACATTTCAAAGGCTCTGTAACATCTGTATTTTCAGAGATTCTGATGTATTATTTAACACAGAATGCAGGAGGAAAGGACAAATGTGTAGGAAGAGTGCATATTTTTTGTAAAGAAATAAAAAAATAGTATGTGAAAGAATTTTCTGTGAGCAACTACCACAAAAAACATGTGTCCTTTTAGAATTTAGGGATAATTTAATGTTTTTAATAGTTTGGGTCATACAGCTGATCTGTGTATACGACTTCCAGGGCATCTGGGGGAAAATCAGAGCTTGTTTTTCCTCTGTCCTTACTTTTATCCATATGAAATGTCAAAGTGAGTGCCTGAAATAAACTGATCAGTGTTTTTAGACCCACTTATGAGGTAGAGTTCATTAAAGCAACACACACCTGTTGTAATTGTGAACCCTTGTGCAGATGACTTGTTTTTTCTTTGCGATGAAAAGAAGCCTGCTGGACAGAAGGGTACATGTAGTAGCAAGTGGTGGATCTTTCACTGGGTTTTTAAATTCTTAAGAACACTTTAGGAGAGCAGTAGCTAAAATATGCTTCGCTCCAGGCACTGAGCATCTTGCGTCAGTCAGGTTCTCATCAAATGAGAACTTGCATCATGTTTGGCTGAGTTGGGTTGCCCTCATTGGTGGTCTAAGAAAAGAGGACAGGGTCTGATAAGCGCAGAGATCAGCATTTGCCCTCACCTCCAAAGCTTTTGTGTCTGGCTCCTGTGGAGCTCTGGGCTCGAGCATCACAGAGATGTTTGTTTTTCTGCCTTTGCAGTGCTATGGTGTGAACAAGCAGAGGATCTGCTCATCATTCTGCCCCTGTTCACGAGCCCCACATTCTTGTACGATCACGGGGCTCTGTCCAACTCCTGCTGAAGATAATTCTAAGGCTCTCTGACTTCACTTGGGTGTTGGATTGGGCCCATTAAACAGGACGAGAACAAAGTGGGAGCGTTGCTAATGATTCCTATTGATGCTTTTCCTGGCACCAAGTACTGCACATAATTGTTTTTAGATGAAATACAGTTACGTTTAAGTCTTACATTTATTAGCTTTTTAAAGGAGGAATAACCAAAGTGGACATATGGGGTGTTTGAAGTGTGATTGTGTGAGACTAAGAGAGTTTCAGGAGAATAGCTTAAGTCGCAGGATATGTGTGATGCCCTTTGTATACAAAATATGGGATCGTGGAATTTATTTTGCATGCACTGGTTTTAACTGAGAAAGAACCCAGAATGCAAATACACAGTCATACTTAGAATGTATAAGGAATGCAACCTAGCTGCTGTAGACTTCAAGACCCTTAAATGAGGCCGATAGTGATGTGATCTCTAGAAATGCTTTAATTAAGTACACTTAATCCTTATTAACAGTAAGTTGCTTGAAACCATATTGAGTCAAGTCTGAGGAGGAAGAAGGTAGCTTGAGCACAGAGACACAGGCCAGTCCTGTTAGGCTCTGAGCAGCTTCGACGCGTCTGAAGTTCTATAGGTTTTGGTCTTGCTATGAGATCTGGACACAAACAAGACAATTATCACCTGTCTTCATTTTTTTTTTTTTTCCATGTAACTAACAGTGTCTTGCCGCATTAAAATGGGGTACTGCTTATATACGGGTGTGATTCAGGCTTTGCTCCCGAGCTCCCCACAGCTCAGTACAACATGTGGTATAGGCACAGGTGAAATCACATATCTAATTTCTCCACGTTTTGGAATATTTCCTGTTGACTTCAGTGTGATTTAGCTGTGGATGACCCTGATCCAGGTCCTTTTAAGAACAAAATGTAGAAGAGGACAGTGCTTTTTTCACTGCTTTCTTTCATTGATCGAGAGGGTGGAGGGAAGGGATGAAGCACCAGAGCTTTTTTTGCTACAGTTTTTTGGGAAATGTGTTAAAAGAATTATTTTGGAAGATGATGGTGAAATTGTTCTTACTATTTGCACTGCATTGCCAAAACATGGTGCTCTTGTATGAGGTAATAGCTGTGGTTTGTGGCGACATTATGAAAACATTGGTTTGTTATGATGATTGCAGAAAAATCCCAGATACATGGTAACGTATTCGTAATATTTATTGAAGTGAAAGATGGAAAATACAGCATAGCTTGGAGTCCCCTTGGACTGACTTCATGTTTCAGGAATGAAGAAGCAATTGTGCAAACTTCAGTGGGGGTATATGACATCAATTAAATAACAGATTTGGGGCTGTTTTAGTACGGCTTGGTTTCATTATTATTTTTTAATATCATTATTACGCGTTGCATTGCATTGGTAGCAGGATGTATTTTGCAATGCTAATAATCCAAGTTTTAATGTCTGTTTTCCTTTTGTCCTGTGAGACAGAGGCAGTGGGAACTAAAAGATAATATTGCTGTGGGGGATTGATGCAGAATAAGGAGTGGGACATACGTAGAGTCGTACAGGTCATATAATACAGTCACTGAAAGCTGTCCAAGTATCTCGACAGGAAGGAGACCACAGACTCATTCCTCCTACCATCTAATCGTGGGGTAGGGCACTCATCCTAAAGAGGAGGAGGAGATTCCTGCCATCCATTTACACACCTGAGCCGGCCAGGCTAGGCTCCCTGTCTTTCCCTTATTTTAATTTTAAATTAATTTTTGAACTTTTAATTACATATTCGTTTACACAACCTATTTTTTTTCTTCTTTAATTCCATTTTGGTTAGTGGGCATTGCTAAGTCTTGAAAGCTTGGATCGCAGCTTTTATTTTGTGTTGATTTTATTAAGGGAGTAGAATTAAAGCAGCACAATATGACCAAAGCTCTAGGTATATGCTACTGCTTCTCATCCAAGACAATTTTGTATGCCAATTATTTAAGTGTCAATTCAAAAACTGCTTTGTGTGCCTTGGTGTCTTCCGTCAGAGTCAGATAATCAAGCCAGATGTCTTAAGCAGCAGTCAGTTGCACAAGAGTACTAGTAAAAGATGTTATCAGATTGTAGAAGTCCCAAAACAGCTGTGTGCATCAGTGTGTCACTGTACCAGCAAAACAGCACTGTTGCTTGCTTCATTCTCTTTTGTTCCTGTGACTGTTTTCTCTCCTTTTTATCACGTTGCAGGATACCACTCTAATGTATTTATCTTCCAGAGAGTTGAAACTTAAGCAGAATTTTCCTAGTGCCTGTTGTTATGACATGTCTCTTATAAAGCAGAGCAGGATCTACAGCAGAGATATAATGAATGACCACAGTCAAATACTGGGATGAGGAATTGATTTCTGGTTTTTGAAAGTACACCCTTAATAATTATTCATCTAGCTGTACTATCCTATTCTATAATATGAGTTGTGTGCAGAAAGATAGAGGCACGATACATGCTGTTACTCTTATAGCTGTGTCAGTAATGATATAAGCAATGTAGATGTGACAGATTGGCTAGAATAAATAATGGCAAAGAACTGCACTGAACTGTTTTGCTGTCGGTAAGTACTGGCTTTCTTGGTGTGTTAAAAAAGCTGGACCTATAAGCAAAACACAATCTCAGAACAATTCCATTAGCATCTCTAAAGATGGTTTAGTCAAGCCAGTAGGGTACTTTTTCTGGTGTCCCTTTTCCTGCTTTATATGATGAATCATCCAAACATGCAGCATAACATTTCTTCTGTGCAAGAAAGAGATATTTAGAATCATAGAATATCCTGAGTGGGAAGGGACATACTCTTTTTGAACGTGAACATCCTTTTTGTAACGTGATGGATTGTATCAGACTAACGAATTGGAACAGGTAGCCTTACAAGGTGTAGAAAGGTTTATAGGAGATTGCCACAGGTAAATTAAAAAATACTCAGTAGTGATTTACTGACCTGATATTTTAAAGCTCACAGTGGAGGGCCCAAAGTTTCTGTTGGAATCAGCGGCAGATGAAGATGCTGAGAGCTCTGCAGAGTTGGGCATCCTCCTCACAGGCTTCAGAAGGTGTAAAAAAGGAGCTTTTAGCTCCTTGACGTGCCAGGCCCTTACTAGGAAATGCTCCTCTGAGGAGCATCCACAGTCTTGTGGTGAGGTGTAAAAGGGCTAGTGTAAGGAACAATAAGGGGAGAAACTACTTACACTCATAAATTTGCGTGAGAGGGACAGCTGGTGTTCTTCTGTCCTCCTCCTTGTGCTGTCAGTGGCTGGTAGTTGTTCTTGGATTATTTCTCTGTTATTTCTTCAGAGTGGTGATTGTAGTTCTCTTGGAATTACTTCATTCCGTTCTGCAACCAGGAGAGTTTGGCTGGCAATTTTTAGGCTGGGAAGGGTGCAGCTGGAAATGTAAGGCAGTGGCAGAAAGGAAGAAGAAGGTGGGGGAGGAACAAAGGCTGTTTCAGTCTTTTCTGAGATTCATAGCCATATGGGTTTGGGGAGTCATCACCCAGTGGAAAAAGAAAAGTGAGCAATGGACCAAGAGAAGTTCTCCTGTTTGTTTGACGAGGCCTTCCCTGGCCTCAGTATGCTATAATCAGCTTTATGCCGGTTGTCTCTCACAGTATAATTAGCCTGGAAGCGAATGTGGGTGGCATGGAGAAGAATTTCTTCAGGAAAAAAAATAAAAATAAGAAGCAAGTGGTCTGGTGAAGAAAAACGTCTTGTGTAGCTTCCCAGTTTTTTGGTTTGGACAGGGCACATGTACTTTAAGGAGCCAAAGATGTCCTGGGTTGATGTCCAGAGAGTTCAGTGCAGTCGGTCTGGAACGCGCCATGATTTATTGCAGTGGTGATGAAATACGGTGCTTGCCTTGCGTCCTCCGCGCTGAGATCTCTTTGTGAATACGAAGGGATTAACCTTCACAGTGCCACTGTCAGGTAGGTGTCATTGCCAGCCCCTGTGGCAGCTGAGGCACCGAGCAGCACAAGCCACTCAGCTGTGCAGCCCTTTTGTCTAGAGTTAAGAGTTCGGATTAAGTCACCATGCTGCAGCCAAAGGTTCGAGTACGGGGAGAGAAAAACTCAGTTCCCCTGTCTCCTGCAGCCATCCGCGTTGCTGAACTCAGCTTTCTTTTGGTGGACAAACTTGCAGCCTTAGAGGGACAGGAGACAATGTTGTAATTAATCCCTCTGTAACTGGCGTAGCAGTTAGTAATTCTGCTTAATCCATCCCTTACTGTGAGGATGAAGTGAGGCTGAACAGCTGAATTGGGGAGGGACAAGGGGAAGAGGGGGAGCAGGCAGTGAAGGACAGACAGACGGCCATTTCTGACACTGTTGTGAGAAATACCAACGTAAGTAAAACACTTTCCTTATTTTTCTCTTGGATCGCCTCTTGATTTAAAGGTCTGAAATTCAATGAAGTAGATGCTTCAGTTTGGAAAAACTCACAAATTTTTTTTCTTCCCTACCGCTTCTCATCTTTCTTTCAGTCCGTAAGAGTCTCTGGAGTGTGAAATGTGAAGACACCAAATTGGAATTAATTTTGCTTTTTCATTTAACAGATTGTGTTACATTAACACCGCACCATTGCCAAGCAGCAAACCTTTCCTTTCCTCAGATGTTCGCTGCTAATACAGACTGGGGACCGCTGAAAGCGAGCGGCGGCACTGGAGCGCTTTAGATAACTTTCCCTCCCTGGTGGCTCAAGTGGGCCCTGCTTCTGCCACGATGCACTCACAGGAGTGATCTCCTTTTTGCTTTTACTGCTTCCTGGCCAAGTGGGCTGGGCTCGATTTTGTGGAATGTCACCGGGGCTGGGATTTCAGAGCTTGCTCAGTCCTCAGAGAGACCTCTGCGAGACTGTTCCTCTCCATCCACACAGCCGCTGAGTGCACGGAGGGCACAATTGAATGAATCGGGACTAACGTGTACGTAAAATCAACCAAGGCTCCATTTGAGAGACGACAACTTTGATTGCATGCTGTTCACTAGCAGCCAAGGAATTGTTGCTGCCTCTTTAACTGGATTATTAAATTGTTTGCTGATGATACGTCTCGCTTCTGATGTTAGGCATGCATTGAGAGTGTTACTGAATTTCTACTGAAAAGAGCTAGCTGTAAATGACATCACAGGATTTATTTTCTCTCCCTAAATTGCGTTTTGTTTGCACTTGTGAGCGCATTCTTTAATTTTCAGTCCTACGAGTTCAGCCCAGGTTCCGACAGCCAAGCAGACATCTCTCATGCTCTCGGATGGCAGGAAACAAAACCGGACAATGTATGTAGCTCTTAAAGCATCCCGTGCCCAGGAGTGGGTAGTGAGGAAGCGCCAGGGGCCGTGGGCCCTGCTGGGTGCAGGATCACACCCTGCGAGCTCAGGTTGCCCTGTCAGCCTGCTGAGCACGGCAGGGCTTAACGCTCAAGCTCCCTCAGGAGCAGCCGACGTTCATTGGCACCTTCTCACTGAAGAAAATACAAGTCTGTTCCCTTGCTTTTTAGCAAAATTGTGTGTCATCTGTCTGTAAGAGACTCTGCCATTTCAGGCATTCTGCCCTTTGAACTAGAATTTTCATATACATCCTAAACCACGTGTATTTGAGAGAATCTGAGCAAAACCGCCTTCGAGGGATGGTTCTTCGTTCAGCTCCGGTACTGTTGTCTTTTTCCATCTTCACAGCTGCAATCGGGCTGCTTTTAACATCGTCAGGAGTTGATGTGGTGGCACTGCTAATGGGCTGGGTCAGCAACCCAGCGAGGCATCAGTCGTCTCTGGTGTGAACAGGGCTCCTGTGCTCCGTGCACGTGGGTGGTAAGGGTGACATGGTTGCTTGTGTGTAGAATTATCCTGTATTTCTTCCATTATGAAAATAGAGGAATGTGTTACAGTGCTGCTAGGATTGCCGTTCTCAAATGTGTGAAGGCTTCGGCTGCTTGGTTGCTGCTGTGTTATACCCACAACCCAGGGTAGTGGGCACTTCACCTGCCTTTTGTTTTTTAGCCCGTAGACCATTTTTAAAGAGATATGCAAGCACATGCTTCATAACCACATTCGAAGGCTACTACATGTCTAAAATTTTCATTACCTGTGTCGTCCCCTTAATGTTAATTCTTTGTTTACTTAAACAATGGTGTGCATGACAATACACAGTTAAATAGTTGCCAGGCTTTAGGTTCATGGCTGTCATGGTTGAGTTGCTGGTTGGTGAAGCAGTTTTTCAAGATACGGTTTGTCAGGTGTGTTTGATTCCACTGGAGGTGCAAGGTGCATGGCGTCCAGGACTGTCCCTTGGAAGTCAACTGGAGACTATCCTTTAAGTTCAATGGAGTTGAATTAGGAACCTAAGAATGTTGGATGCCATGCAATTGTCATAGAATAGTCCAAAATCCTGCTGAACTGTGTGTAGTGTGTAGTGCCCATCAATGCTGGAAGATGCTGATCACAGCTTTTTATATCACATTGTGATTGTTTTGTGTCGAGCAATCTCTTATCCTCTGCTCCTTTCCACTAGGCAGTGGAGGGTATCAAGCACCAACCTGCTGTGCTTGCAGGTCTCTCCTCCTGATTTGTTTTTCACAAATGTGGGAAACCTGGGAAAGATTGCCCAGGCTGCCCAGAGCAGCTGGGTGTGCCCCATCCCTGGAGGTGCTCAAGGCCAGGCTGGGTGGGCCCTGGGCAGCCTGATCCAGTGGGGGGCAAGCAGCCCATGGCAGGGGCTGGGACTGGGTGGGCTTTAAGGTCCCTTCCAACCCAAGCCACTATGTGATTCTATGATGATTCTGTGTTTTTTTTTTTTTTTTAATTTTATTTATTTAGTTTTTAAGAGTTTTAACATTCATTTCCAGTAGAAGAAAATCAGAAAACTGCAAAAAGGAAGGTGAAGTTTCTGTACATCAGCATTAGTTCGGCAGTGCGAATCAATGTATATTTTACTGAGCACAATTTAACAGCTGTGAATTAATTGCAACTACTACTGTCTACTAAACTGTCTACTAACTACTAAACTGTCTGGGAAACTCGGGCAGGGCAGCATCCTCCTGGCTGGGCTGCTGCTCCCTGGGACTGCACTGTCGATGGCGGATAACCCAGGCTGCAGACACAATAGCAGGATTTCTGGGGCGTGCATTATTTTCACAGTGCCACCAGTGGAAGAAACGCTCGCTAGCAGCTGATAATTAATGATCAATTTGGAGATTATCACAAACAATTTACAAAGGTTGACTTTTCCTTTAGAAGTCCCTTTGGATAGACTGGATGTTAAATTACCTGCCTAAGGCTTTTACTTTACTTGTGCTAATAAGATGAAAATGACTGTGTTTGAAGAGCTCTGAACTGAACTTTTCAGACTGTCTGATAATCCATACAACTCTTCTTTAAACATCTTAAGTGAGTGAGCAAATAGAGGCTATAATAAAATTGAAAACCATCACACAGGCACATGTTACCGCCCAGTCTAAGTAATGGGGCGTGACAAATAAGAGGCACTGTGGTAGAGTTCATATTTTCATTTTATGGCATACATTAATTATTTGATCATCAACCAGCAGATAGAAACAGTTGGGCTGGGAGTATCATTTGCAAACAGAAGGCTAAGACTGAGGCTGCCATGGCCTAAGCATGGGATGGAGAACTTCTGTATCTTAATCCATGCTTCAATATTGTCTCTGTACGTGGTGCTGTGCAGACCGCTTAAAATTCTCTTCTCTGTTCCCTCAATCTGTAAAAAAGAGTTAGTAATCCTTATTTACTTCAGAGGGGATCATAATCCTTATTTACTTCACAGAAGGGATATGCGAAGAGTAATTAGTGTTTGTAAGTGCTTTTAAGAATGAAAAGAGTAGTGCAAGTATGGAAAGCTCTCTAGTAAACTGTGTAAGGGAGAGCAGTGGGATAAGGTTTGTAGAGGCATGTGACTGTTTCGAGGCATAGATGGGCTCCTGGTCAGATTTGCAGAAGTGCTTGGGCATCTTCCTCCTAGAAGCATATTTGAAGATCTCTTGCAGCAAGACAAACTCCTTTTTTTTTTTTTTTTTTTTTTTTTTTTTTTTTTCTTTTTTGGCACTTGAATATCTTTCTAAATCTGGCTCGTGCGCCATATCCATGACATATGGGGTGGCAAGTGGGGAGCAGAGGGAAAGGGGTGTAAAGGCCCAGTAGCAGCTGCACTTCTGATTCCCTCCTCTAAAGCAAGTATGGAGATGGGGTGAGAGGAGAGGAGGGGGAGGAAAAGCATTGGTACATCTGATGGATTCCTTTACAAGAAATGGGGGGTTTGCAGCCAGCCAGCAGGGGTACCCAGCACGTGGCTGTGTGCCTGGTCCGTGCTGTGGGCAGGTTTTGGAGCCAGATGCATGCCGTCAGATAGAAGTGTTCCCCTAACATTCGTTCTACGTTTCTGAGACTGTATGCTATGGCTGAGGTTTTTAAAGCTTGAAGCCTGACACTCTCAGTGAACCGTTTACAAGAGACAGACAAGCTGAAGAGGAGGGTCTTTGCCTTCAGTTTGTGAATGTAGGGAGCAGCAGCTAGGTATAAGGTGCAGTAACAGAAAAACTGCCCTTCTAGGGAATTGGGTCATTTTAGTGTGCCTTCAGAATTAGGTCCCAGGGCAGTGGCTGGCGAGGGCTTTGGCTCTCCATCATTACCTTGATAGCACATTTGATGACTGCAGTGTTCCCCATTTTCACTGTCCTAAGGAATTCTCATCAGGGCTATTGGATAACAGAGGAAACTGGAAACCAGAGCGTGCAGATGGCTGCCCAAATTGAGCCCTGTTTTGCTGTGTGAGAGGTTTGGACTTCCACCGAAGCGCCCGTACTGGGCAGCTATGTGGGTAGACAGGAACCAAACTGGTGCAGTGGGGTTATCTGTGGAACGGGCCTTGTCAGCAGTATTGCACGATGCCAGGAGCGAGATTTCTTTCAATTAGTTGTTCTGAGTAAAAAGCACTAGGTAATTGCAAATTGCCATGGCATTACCTGGCAAGGGGTGAGCTTTAATCTTGTGTGAAGGACAGAGAAGGAGATCCAGGGAAACTGGACGGGGTAGTGAAGAGGATTCAGTGAAATTCTCCTGCTCGATGCTAGTGTGGGTTTTTTAGTTTGTTTTTTGTTTGCTTCTTTTTGTAGTTACAGTTTTTTGTTTTTCTTCTTTTGCATTATCACTGCCCAGAAAAGAAAGATGGGTAGATTTCTACATAAATAGGGCCAATATTTGAAAAAGAAAAAAAAGATTCCTAGGAACTGTTGGCAGGCTGGATAGAGAAACTTTTAGTTTTGCTGTTACAAAATAGAGTAGCTGAATAGAGTACTTCCCCTTGCTGACATGTCAGTATGCACAGAACTGTCAGGTAAGTTAATGATACAAGCAAGTAATACAAAAAAGTGATCACCAGTAAAATACTTTCTTTAAAAAGAAAAGAAAATCAGAGCTTGGAAAGCTTTATGTAAAGGTAGTTAAACATTCTTATCTTTTGTGTAGAAATAGAAAAACTGGGAGCCAGAAGGATTCAATAAATTATGTTGGGTCATGGCGGAGGCTGCTGCTAACTGGGCACTGAATAACAGCCCTGAGAGCTCCTAGCGCTGTGCTTCAGCAACACACGTGCAGGCAGTTACATGCCCATGGTTTCCATGTTTGTGCTTCTTCAGCACTGACCAGCTCCCGTACTGTGGAGTTAAATTCCTGCAGTGTGTCTCAGTCCTCTACCTGAGATGACATTCAAACAATTGTAGAGCTTGCCAGGTGACTACTCACCCCAATCAAGTGCTCTTTATTACCTTTTGAAATTAAAAATGGGACAGTGGACCTCTGGCATTGCATTCAGTATCCAGTTCATGCTGGTAACCTTGAAGGCACAACTGGTCATCTGCCTGTGTCAGAACTAGAGGGGTGTCTGTCAGTGGCTGGTACAAGCGATCAGTGATTGTTCTCAGTGTCCTAGTGTGACATGGCTGCAGCTACTCCACAGGGATTACTGTGCTTGCAGTAGGCAGCCCATGCAGTGACTGGGCGTCCTCTTCCAGCCGCACAGAGCTCTTCCCGGTGCCACCTTCAGATGCCTCAGCAGGCCGCCTGGGAGATCTGCTTTCTGATCGCTCTGGGGTTGTTCTCAGTGCCAAAGCCACGTCCTTAGAAAAGAAAAAAGAACAGAAAGAAGTGGCGAGTAAGAGAGTTTGGTGGTCCACTTTTTTTTTTTTCAGTAGATAAGTTAATTTTCTGAGATGCTCAGCACCTACCTGCTAGCACAAAGGAATCTGGAGGATTTCCCTGTCCCTTCATTACGCAGGCCGAAGGTGCCCTTTGAATTCCTCCTCCTGAAATAACCATGACATACGTTTTAGATCTGAACATCTGGATTCAGACTCACTTCTAACATAATTAGATGTATTCCCAATGGGGAGGAGGTTTCTGATGGAAGAGATTTTTTCAAGAAAGCTATTATACCACTTGTTGTGGCAATAGCAGTCAGGTTTACTTTACTGTAATGTATATTTATTTTTTTCAGAAGACTCTAGCTCTCTCCTGAAGTCGAACCTCGGTTGCAATCTGTGCCTTAAACTGCTAAGTTTTTTTAATACATCTGGGTAAAAACATCTCTACGCAAGCACACTTTAATGCTGATTTTTTAGAGCGTGTTGGAAGGCAGTGTGTGGATGGTGCGATGCAGGAAGAGCCCGGTGTTTATTTTAAGATGCATTTGAATGAATCCCATGGCATAAACTTGCCTGGGGAAGAGGGGCTGTGCCCTTTGGAGATCACAAAGGCCTCTCAGAGGGGGATGGGTTTGGTCGTGGAAAAAACAAAAAAGGTTCCAGTATGTGGCGGAGGACGTAAAATAAACAAACAGCCCTGGCTGATTGCTTCTCTGCATCAAGGCTCCTTTATCCTTGCTCGCAGGTCGGTCAGTGGTCAGCCTGTGCTCACCCTCCCTGCTCCATCCATCCCCAGTGCCTGGCAGTGTGGGTTTGTACAGCTGGGACTTTGTGGAGCCCCATGGGCGTCCTGCTGAACGGCGGGCCCGAGGCTGGGCAAAGCACCTACGGAAGGCTGCGGGGTGGGCTTCCTCTGTAGCTGCTTGGGGAAAAGGATGCTGCTGTTGGTGTTTCTCGCCTCCTTCGCACCTGCATCCCAAAGATTTGGAGAGTGGGCACCTTCCTACAGCAGCAGTTCTGTGCCTGTCCCTGCACTGTCCTAAAATTGAATTCCAAGCTCACTATGGTCCTGAAGGTATGCTGTCTGTCTAGGATGGTGTCTCATTCTCATATCTGTGGGTTTGTTTTTATTTAGGATAACAATATGCATTTGTTTGTGCGTGAGTATATGTGCTGTATGGATAATAGCTGTGTTCCAGTGACGGAGCTGCTCTGGCAGCACGTAGGGTTAAGGTGTGTTAGGGTGGGTGAGATCAGCTATTGTGACTTGCCATAAATATTGTCCTCTTTCTTGAAATTCGGCAGGCGTTTCTTGAACCAGACAGAGCAAAGAATCAGCTGTTAGGCAGTGGTGGGCTGAAGTCAGCACAGGCCCCGAGGTGCATGGTCCTGGTGGTGGTGAGGTGCATCCATGTCCGCCGTCAGTGTTTGGGGAAGGGTGCGGTCACTCCTCAAACCAAGCAACACAACAGCTCCCAGCCTCTCACAACACGACATGCTTGCTTGGTGCAGCATGCAGTCAGTGAAGCCAGAGCCCTCGCAGCAGCCCCAAACTTTTCTGTTCTCCCCCCCGTGCGGTACATCTGTGGGAGCAGAGGTGACGTGGCTCTGCGGGCGCTCTGCAGCACGATGCGTGGGTGCAGAACCACCTGAACGCTTGGGGAAAAAAAAATCATCATCTCTTTTGGAATGTCGTCAGAACGCCTGAGTAAAACTATTTAACCAATTTTTGGTTTATTCTATTTGTATTTCAGAGTAGTTTTCAGAGGCAGCAATTTTCACTGGTTTCTGAAAGGCAACATCTGGGCTTTGGAACAATCTCTTTTCAGCTTTGGAAATTCTACCTCAAATTGCTTAGACATTATAGATGTTCAAAATTTTTTGGTTTTTGTTTTATATCATAATAGAAAAGCAATAATGTATTTATTCCCTGTCATTTTGTCTTCAAGTTCAGTTTGATTTTGCTTTCTCAGGGTCTTCAGGATTATTTGTTCCTGGGCCAAGAATGCACCTGTCATGTACAAACTCCCCCTCAGAAAAGGGAAGGGGGGTCAACACATGCATGTGAACAAAAAAAATAAAAAAAAAAGTTCCAGGCGGCTGGAATTAACCTGTTGGAAAGAAAATACGTATGGATCTGTGTGTATGAGTGTTCTGTGGTTATTTCCATTTTTGTTACAAAGTGACACACACGATGCAAACATATCCAAGTCATGATTGGAGCAAGAGTTTATACAGGAATGGCAGAACAGTAAGCACCAGTGAGTATATTGAAAACAATTTTGAAAATGCAATTATTTGTGTATTTATTAGAACCAAACATACAGGCAGCGTGAAATTCTTACTCTGCACCACCAGTAGGTAGGGAAATTCAGAGTGAAGTGGAAAAAAAAGATGTACTTTAAATTTCATATTTCTAATTTTTGCTTCTGCTTTATGATTATACACAAGCTTTCGTGATGTGGAGGTTTAGAAAGATTGGAAAAAAAAAAAAATCCACTTGTTGAATTAAATATGTAAGTAGAGAAAGTGAGGGGGCTTGCAGCTGGCTGGCTGTTCCTTTGGAGCTGGTGTTACTAAGGCATAGCCTGGAGGAAGAGTGGGAAAAGCTGTGTCATAACTTAGCTAGATCTCAATCAGGAGGAGGGGTTCTCATGCTGAAATCTGGGCATCTTTTGGGAGAGAGTTTTGTTATTAAAGTTGATTCCACTGGAAGTAAATCATCACTTAATAACGCTTGAAAAAGTATTCATGTCAGCTTGATTAGGCAAAGAATACGAAAGACCAAGAATAAGCTCTCCACACTGTGAAAGTTTTAGTACTAGCTAACTTTTCAGAATGAGCCTGTGCTTCCTCAAGTGTCTTTGTAAGAAGTCATTCATAACTGTCATAACTTTAAAGCTTTTTCAAGTCCTGCCTTCGCTTCACTCACTGTCAGTGGAAATTCGGTGTGCGTGTCTGCGTGTGATGTATGGGTTCCGTGCAGCACGTAGCACAGCTCTCCCACTCAGCGTCTGGAGGCTGACTGGCTTCTTTGCTGTCATTTTCAAGAATTAGTTTGTACAGGGAAGTTTCAGGGCCTGAAATCTCTAATTATTTGACTAGACTCCTCTTGGTGGCTCACTGGGCAGTGACGGTTACCTAATGTCACAGTGACTGGGGTGGATCTCAGCAGTGATCAGTTCCTAGAACTTTACATGAAAATAACACCAGAACTCTGCTAGCTGTACTGTGGCACTGGTGCAAATGCCAAAAACATGAATAAAAACATAAAAAAAGAAGAGGTATGAGGAGCTGAGGAGCTGGGGGAGGTTCATTCCTAGAAGGCGGGGGAAGGGGGTAGGAAGCCAAAGTTAATTTGAGGATGCACTGGAAAATAAATGAGCTTGTGGATTTAATTCAAAATCATCCAAGCAGAGTCTTTTGCATGAAAGAGGCTAGTGATCAGGCTCAGTTTACTTGAAACATCAACAGTGACTGCATCCTGCTGTTTCAGAGTTTGTGCTGATAGATGCTCAGTGTCTCTGACACTGCACCGCTACATCTGTGCGCTGCCCGCACAGTAAATGCAATTTCACTGCATGGCTCTCAGTTTTGAGAAGTTCTTTACAAACCCACGTTTTGAAGTTTGATCTGTTAGAAACATTCTTTTCAGCAGGAGTAACATCAGATCCTGTTTCTGTTTTGGCAACACACTATTAGAGTTTTGTGCTCTTTGAGTTGACAAACAAACTAGTGAGGAACAAAAGGCTTAGGAAGTTGCAGGTAGGAAACAAAAGCAGGATGCCAGGTTCTCGTGCCACAGCTGACTTTGCATGTGTGTGTCTCTGGGGAAATCCTAAACTTCCTTGCTCTACACCTACACTGTACAAAACAAGGCCAACAATGCAAGGTCCTGTTTGAAATCTGCAAAAAAAATTATGAAGTGTGCTTTGCAGTAATGGAACCCCTACCAAGACACCGTATTCTGTCATCAGCTTTCAGATTTGGTAGTGGTGGTGAAGGTTTGGTTTGTTTATTGAAATCCTCTAGTCTGAAATGACTTTGTTGCACACAAAGAATCCCTCCTACTTACCTGCTTTGAAAGGTCAGTGAAAATTTTTGCATAATACATACTGAGACCATTGAGCATTTATTTTTTTCATACTGTATTTTTCCTGAACTTGATTTTACAATTTTTTTTTACATGAATTCCTTGCAAGTGCAAGAAAATAGAGATGATGCATTTTTAATTTAGAGCAATATTTTGTGGAAAGACTTTTTTCCATTTTTCTAAGTATAAAAAAAAAATATAGATTTTTTTAATGTATGTATTTATTTATTTTTATTTTAGTTGAGGAACACTTGTAGTGACTTTCTTATTGTCAAAGTGAAACCATTTGCCACTGGAATTTTGCAAAGTATCTTTTCTCGGGAGACAGTTTCCACAGTGTATGGGATATCAGGTTTATCCCTCACGCTGCAGTGGAGATGCTCCTGTACTTCACAATGCAAACCCGAGACTAGATGGAGGATTTTATATATTCAGAATCTTCTAGACGAGCTGTTCTAAAAGATCGTTGTCAAAGATGCACCCCATTCATGGAGAAAATGCGGAAAGCGAAAGTGAGGCAAAAAGGGAGGAAGTGAGTTGGGTGAGGTGGAAATTCTTGGGTGGCCTCACCTGTGGGGGTACTGGTGGTGGCTGTGATGATCGAGACCTGCTCAGAGGTACTGCACAGGTTATTCCACAGTGATCTTGTTATGGCTTAAAAGGTGTAATTTATTCACCAAAACCTTCTTTGAATAGCACAGCTTACTTGTAGCATCTGTGCATTTTTAAAGATGGCTGATTGATATGATCTTCAAAGTAATAATTAACAGCTTATTGCGTCTCAGCATGAGTGACAGCCCAGGGTGTGCTTCGTGCACGTATGTTTATTGATTAGCAGATTAGGGATGTTTGCTGCTTGCTTTTTTTATTTTTTTAATTGTAAAATTACTCCAGTAAAGAATTCCAAACCAGGCTGCAAATGACTCAAAGACATTGCCAAGGGAAGTCTGCTTTTAGTGGCATGTGTAGAAACAAGCCGGGCTTGCAGTTCCCAGTGGGACAGCATGTGGGAGTCTGCCACCCTTACTCATGTTGAGTAATACCTCGTTGCACAAGGGATCCTGTCAGAGAGAACAGCGTTGGTTTTTCAGAGGTGCCAGTTATTCACCGTGCATAAACTTGGAGTGAGGTTGGGGCTGGCATGGGATGGAGAGGGTTGTTGGTATTAGTTGGCCCCTTTTGGTGAGGCTGCCTGTAGAGAGAGCGTGGCTTCGATAAGCCTGGGAGTATGGGCTGTGTGATTTGTGCTGAACGTGAGCAGAGACAGGCAGATGCTGTGCTGACAGTGTGGATAAGCTTGTGATTGCGCACCCATATGTGTGCACCTGTACCTGCACGTTATATACACCTATATGCAACATTGCTGCTGTCTGTAGTCATGCATGTTTTCTGTGGAAGAGCAGAATCTACAGGAATTCCCATGTGTCAATAAAAGGGAAATATCCCTGCAGACCAGAAAAACAGTCAGAAATCCCACTGCAGTCTGTGGGCCTGGTTTAATTTGCAGCATTTGACTTGAAATCAGGCCATCCTAGCAAGCAAATTCACGGTGGTCTGAATGAACCTTGTGCTGCGGCCAAGGGATCCAAGCTGGCCATCGTGTCCGTCTGTTCAGAAAGTGTCCCTGGGCCTGCCTGCTCCCTGCGGGACCGGCCAGGTCCCACCCTGCCTATGAGAAGGAAGGAGCCCGTGGCTGCCCGCAGAACCCAAGAGGTGAGCGTTTTCATGCCGATTCCGCCAGGCTGTCACGCCTGGTTATGGAGAGAGCACAGCGAGGCATCCCTGGAGAAGGGCAGGAAGAAAGTCTCGCGCAGTCAGAGATTTGACATAGCATTTAAATCATCTCTCTGCATCCTGTGGACTTGGAGCTGTCAGAAAGGCAAAGCCTGCGTTTGAATGGAAAAGCTTTTTATTTCTTTAAAAAGTGTACCAACTATAATTACCCATAACTATGCAGGCCTGTTTTAATGCTGTTTTATAATTACAGGTCTTAATGCTAGATTATACAAAGTCATTTATAAATAGTCAGAACAGAGGGACTTTGGGAGTTTTTAACCTGTAGATTGCTGTAGGTTGTGGCAGCTGACAGGATTTTGCCTGTATATGTATGGTGTTAGCTGTGCGGTGATTGATGAATCCCTTAATTAACTCCCAACAAGTTAAGATTTATGGCCTCATATCTTTTTCTCCTGACACATCTGTGTTTGTCACTTTTGAAGACATGGATAAGCCATTTCTCCAAAAGCTTTTTGTGGGTATCTGAAGTGTTTCTGAGGTATTTTGCTTAATATAACAAGATTAGAGTTTTATGACATAAAATTTATGAAATTTTATGACATGAGCAATCGAACTGGGATGGATGCTGCTTGTGTGCTAGAGGGCACCATCTCCTCAAGTACTGTGTGCTGCTTTAGATTTATTTGGGGTGTACAACCATGTATCAAATGAACCCAAAACGATGAGCAAATGTAGTGGGGACACTTAAATGATGTTTTATTAGAAATAATAATAATAAAGTAGACCTGTGAAAAGATTGTCTTTTGAGGCACTGAACTCAAGGGAAAAAACAAGCTGTTGTTATTTGGAACCCGAAATTTTTTTGGATGGAACCATTACTTGTATTATGGCATGAGGAAACAATTCATATGGATGCAGTGCATCTCTTCCCCTCCAGTGGGAAAATCCCACTGTGCTGCAGTCAGTCCGAAAGCACTGAGATCAATAGGCACAGAGCATCAGTTTAAGCCTGCAAAGAGTCAGCTGTAAATTGAAAGGGGGTAAAGAAATACGTGGAGAAGAGCCTTCTGTTGTAAAATGAATCACAGCGAGAATTTGTGGGATGAGAATGTGTTAGAAGAGTGAGATTTTACACGTTTTTTGCTACCAGAAAAAGCATTTAATGAAAACTTAACAAAATCCTGCATATTAAGAAGCCTTTCTGAAGACAGAAAAGAGTCCCTTTACAAGAAATAGGGTTGTGTTTGAGTTTGTTGCCAGACCTAAATCTTGTTCCATCTTAACCCTTGATTAAAGTGAAGTCTGAGCCTAGGGTTTGTAACTCAGACATAGCTCCGCAGTGGGATGAGTTCTGCTGCTTCCCGCTGCATCTGAACTGTGCAGATTTAGGTGGTCTGAAAAAATTAATACTTAGATATTTATATTCAATAGAAATGATTCAAAGCAATGATGATTCAAAATTCAACTCGTCTTTCAAGTCTTAAGTGGTCAGATCCATCTGCAGAGATGTCCTTTTAGATTCAGCTTCTTATCCACTGTGTTCCTACTTTTCTGAAAGTCGTATCTTGTTTTTTTATTTTTATCCTATCCGTAAGTTATCGATGTTTGAGGGAACTGGCACTCACTCTTTCCATTTACTCTTTTATTGTAAACTTTCCTTCAGAGCTTTTTGAGTTTAAACTAATTTGAGGAAAAGGTCTTCAAGCCATGTAAGTTGTAAACTTTTGTGTTATCCCTGAGGGTAGGTCCAGGGTGTTTGCAGCCCTTTACTAAAATGGTATAATCCCAGTAACTTCATAAATAAATAGGCCAAGATCCACTTAAAAGTGCGCAATTTCAGATAACATTGTTACTCTCAATGTCACTGTTTTCATTTGCTTATTATTTTTAGTGGGAACTCTACTTGCATCTTGCATCTCCAGTATGGACTCTGTTAATAGCTGGTATTAGCTCAGCAGGAAAATGAAGAGGTGTGAAGAGAATTCAAGGATATGGACTACAGGAGCATTTAGAATTCAGAAGAGGGATCAGTAAAGCTGCAGAAATAATGAGGGAATTTACCTTGTATCATGTTGTCTTACGCTTGTGTCTTGATTCTTTGCTGACACAGACTTTGATATTTACTGTCCTTTTGGAAGACATTTCCAATTGAAGTAGATATGGATTTTTTTTTTATTATTTTTATTTTTTATTTTTTTGCATTTTCTTGTGGAAAGTTCCCAGATGTTCCTAAGGAATAAGTAATTTCTGTGAAGCCATGGTGTTTATCTCTGGTGTTAATGGTGGTGACTGGATTTCTGAAGGCACAGATCATGCCTGACTCAGGTTGGCTCTGGACAGAGCTACCTAGAAAACAAATTGCAGTCGTCATCTGAGCTACACAGCCCTCATCTGGTGCCATGCCACTGTTGCTTGGAGTGTCCTGCTCTCCTGGGAGGCTAAGGCAAACTGGATCACTAACTTTACCTACAGTCCAACCGACGGGTTTTAGTTCTAGATCAGAAACATACTCATCTCATTTTTTTCCTAATGCATAGAGGTGGTCAGCTCTGTTGCCTTCTTTGCCTGCTTTTATAAATCCCCTCTAAAACTGGTGTTGGCCCTGTTGGGAACAGGTGATGAGTAGAAGGCAGCGACAATCTGGAGCACCCTTACTGAACACCGTATTGGAAACCATGTATGCACTGATAAAGTTAGCAGAAGAGCTTTACTTCAACATAGTGGTCAAGCTCTCCTTATGAAGCCCCATGACAGAATCTGCGGTTGTCTGGGGTTCAGATCAGTAGGAGACTTTCACACAACTTGGCTATAGAGTATATGAACCAAGTCTTTATTACCCAGGAGGGCACCCTTTCTCTGTGTTGCTTTGACAGAGTGATTGCGGTAGAGAATTCTATAGATGGCTTACAATGATTTTGGTCATCTTATCAGATATAAATGTCCTAAAATATAAAACATAACTGTGCAGTAATTGACTAATGATTTTGTGTCTCCCTTTTTGTTTGCCACAAGCGAGACAACCGTTTAATGTTGATTTTCAGAGAGATATTTATAAATAAGCCAAGCTCCTATTAAGGCAGTGTTGAAACAAGTAACCAAAACGTTACACTCAAAATTAATAGAAAAATGTGTATCTCGGTGCAGTGCAGTGCAGAATGTGAATAATTCACATCAACTTCAGGAAAGATTTGCATGTTTTCTGCAGCAGAAAAGCTTGGGATCTGTCGCACCCAACAAAGCTGTAAAATGCTGAATTCAGTGGGCTCGTAGGAAAGTGCCAGTAAGAGTCTCTCTGTGATCCCTGTCTTTATACATATGCTTCTCTGCAGACACGTAGGTGGGGAAGCCTAGAAGACAGAATTCAGGTAGGCTGTATGAAGCGTTAGTCTGTTGGACTAAGTCAGACATTAATAGAAAATACAGATTGCTTCTCTCTGTACAGGCAATAGGTGGTGTTCAGAAGAACACGCGATGTGCAGCTGAGTTTAGGTTCTGTAGGTTCTGGTAAGGATTTTTTTTCTTCTGATTTTCTTTTTTCTTTCTTTTTTTTTTTTTTTTTTTTCCAATTATAATTTGTTTCAGGGGGAAAAGCGCAAAAT
>VXAV01005020.1:820534-837694 GCA_013399715.1 Alectura lathami | reverse complement strand
TTTTTTTTTTTTTTTTTTTTTTTTTCCAACTATAACTTGGCTCAGGAGGCAAAGCGCAAAATGAGATCATTAGAAACAAAATAAGTCCTAACAAAGGGCTGTTTAAAGTCACTGTTTGTTTTCAGACCCAGTTGACTGCTGCTAAGAACCATTTCGTGCTCAATATGCCAAATCGTATGGACATGCTCCACCTCACAGCAGCCCCACACATGGTTCAAGAGGCTGCTGGGCTTTTGAAATGCAGTCCTTTAACTGTGAAGTGGAAAATCAAAATGGGGTAATTAGAATCATAAATGCTAGATTTTTGAGGAGGAGCAGTATTACTTCAGCCTGGCTTTTCAGCTTTTATGTACAATAGTCTTCAGTTTCCTTGTTCATAACTTCTTTTCCATTGAATATTTCTCATTTTGATTTCTTTTCTTCTTTTGAGTGTGTCTGTAGGATTTCTTACTTTTCATTCCACTCCTTATTGCAGATGCCCCAGCTTAGCACAGAGGCCCTTTATGCCATCCGTGCACATACCCTGATTTTCACGAACAATGTTGCTGTAATTAATCCCAGAAGTCTGTTGCATTTTAATACCTCACTGGACCCTTCTATTTTGAAGCCCAAGCAGGAAGTGTTCTGGGGTCAGACTGTCTTGTAAGATTTTCAGTGGTGCCTGGTTTGAGAGAAAACTTCTTCCAATCAGATAAGGGTTCTCTTGTTCTTTCTGGAAGGTGAATATGTACGTGTATTATCAAAGCAGTGTTGTCAGACAATTGCAAAAAAATTTGGAAAGTGAGCCTGAGTTTTGAACCAGGGTTTGTGTGTGATTTCTGCAACGTGTGCTGTTTGCATCTTCCTTGTGTGTCCTTTTTTATACATAGATGTGAGTTATGTGTGTATTTTTCTGATCTGACTATGGGTACGATGTCTAGGATGTCTTGACAAGTCTTCATTCACTTAGTGGAGCCCTGAATTTGTGTTGTCAAAAAGCTTAGATTATTAATGTCCAAATGTTTAATTGCTTAATTATCCCAGATCTGTGAACCTGAAAAGATTTTTCTCAATGTGACTATAACACTTTACTGTTCACACGGGTGGAGTTCTATAAACACAGACATTTTGACTTGACAGCAAGTGCTTTTATTTTATCTTATTTTGTTATGTTACTTAATTTCCCAATTTTATTTTATTTCATTTTGATATTTTATTATTTCAGTTATGGTTAAATACAGGCGGATGTTTATTCCTTTAAAGCTAAGTTGACAATAGCTTATATCTTACGGTCTATTGCAAATGCAAAACCAGATGGGTATTTTTTTAAAGGAATTGCATTTCATTATACTCTCTTCTTAGGTGAATTTTCATGTTTAAGAAGCCAGAATACAAGAGAGTGCTATATTAGTGTATTATTCTCACAACAAACAAGCCACTGTTCTGTTGCTACCTGCTTGGCCATTGTTCCCAATTGTGTATGCTTTGCAGTGGTATTTGGATGGTTTCCTGCTCTCTGCCAGCACAAAAAAGGCATTTCTGTTACAATGGCCCCTAACCACACAATGACGGCATTAAGGATTTATTTGGAGGTTTCATTATTTTCTCCTCTTTTGTTCCTTCCAGGATGTCTTCCAAGCGACCAGCCTCTCCGTATGGGGAAGCAGATGGAGAGGTAGCCATGGTGACAAGCAGACAGAAAGTGGGAGAAGAGGAGAGTGACGGGCTCCCAGCCTTTCACCTTCCCTTGCATGTGAGTTTTCCCAACAAGCCTCACTCTGAGGAATTTCAGCCAGTTTCTCTGCTGACGCAAGAGAACTGTGGCCATAGGACTCCCACTTCTCAGCACAACACAATGGTAGGTTTGCTAATGGTCTATTGTGCTTACATCCATTCTTTGAATTCTGCCTCTACAGTAGTTTGGCATCCAGGTCTGTACTTTATGGAGTGTACAATGCATAGTTACATGTACAGAACGTGCTACAATAATGTGAAAGCTCTGACCTAGCTGGACTGTCTTTACCCTCTGCTACAGATGCTAAATCACTGAGAGTGTAAACTCCACTTTTCCTCACCTTTGCTTGCTGGCATTTAGGGTGCTAAAATTTTTTAGCTACATCAATGTGAATTTGAAGGGTGTGTGTTCAGCAAACAGTAAATGGTTTTGGAACACTCTGAGTGAGAGTCATGTTTGGCATAGTGTCTGAAATATCACCCCAATGCCAAGTTTATGCAAACAGTAAGAAAGAAAAGTCTGTAGAAAGGCTAAGAAAAAAAGAAACTTTGGATTTTGCTGTTTTTATAAATTTAAGTCTGCAACACTGTGTTTACAGAATTAAGTCAGCCCACCACTCTTTCGCTTGCGAATTACCACCTCTTTGTGCACTTTACAGATGACACTGTGCACTTAAGTCACTACATTTAGCAGCGCCTGCTGGAAGTGGAGACCTGGCTTTATCTTTTAAGTAGAGTAAACAAAAAGGATGAGAAAGCAATGCCATGTTCCACACTACTAGTGTAGCATCACTACTGTGAGGTGATGCGTTTGTCCCTTCATGTGGCGTACTGTGATATGTTTTAATAAAGATTGAGAAGTGTAGGGAAAGGAATTGAAGCCCCAGGACTTAGGCACCTTAACAAAGCCATCTAAATGAACACACTCATACAACTTTTGCCTGTTTCCAAATTGACCGCAACTTTTCTGTTAGTCCCCCACTTTGACAAGGGCACTGACAGTTTCACTTTAAGTGAAGATAATGAGTGGACCTGCATATTTGAAGGCTTTTGACAAGGCACTGCCAAACAGGTGATGGTGTGTTCTCATAAAAGCCTGCAACAGCTCCATAGTGTTATTTAAGCCCTTACAGCTCATTACGCATATGTAACAAGCCCTATGTAAAAAGCCCTCAGGATTTTCTCTCATAGGACCAAGCCACTGGATATTCAATGAAGCTGCTCTCCTAGACAAAATAATTCACTGATCTCAATCCATTTTTCTTCCTTTTTTGATGTAGTGCTTAAGTTCAAACAGTGGTTCAGAATATAATTTTTTTGTGTGTGTGTGTTACCGCAACTTTAAATGAATAAAGAACCTGTTGGGAAAATTCCTCACGGATAGAGATGTCATTATCTTTTTCTAACTTGCTTGCTTCTGATCCTTTATCATATGATTATGGAGAAGTAATTTGTAAATATACAATTCAAGCCAATGGGATGGTAGTATATATAACTGATGTGTGAGCTCTGCTGTACTGGAGCCTATTTTAAGAGGGTATTTTAAAGATAAGAGGCTGTTCCTGTCAACACTTAAGTCAATAGAAAAACTTGCGATGACTGCAGCGGTGTAGAATCAGACCCTAATGAAATAAAACCTCAGTGTCTGCTAAGGAGCCCAGGAGGCATATTCCTGCCGCTCCTCACTGAAACATTTAACTACCCTTTAACTGATTTTAACCAGCTTTTCTGTTCATTTATAGTTTTTAAGACCAAGAGGTTTAGCTGATCATCTAGTGTGACTTCCTGTTATGAAGGCTATATTTAATGTGCTGTTAAAACAGTGTAGTTGTCTCTTCGTAATACAAGATACTGTATTGTTGCGTGTTTTAGACAGTTCTGCCGTAGTAGTGAGATACTGTAGCTCGTTTGGAGCATTTTCGGGCATTGTAGGGACTGGTTTTGGCTTCATACATAAGAAAATCGTCAGTTTGTACAAATGTGATGTTTTGGTAGTATTTCTTTTTTAAAAAGGAGTGTCTTGTAAAACTTATCATCCACGTAGTTCAGAAAAGATGTAGCCCATGGGTCTCCAGAAAGTAGGATGTGATACGTATAAATAAGTAAAACATACAGTCGCTGCCTTGGCCATTGTGGCATGTATGTCCTGTAAGAAGGAAGTGACTGAACATAGTCCTCAGCGAACTTTTAGATGACTTCAGTTCATGAGATTAGCAGCCACAAAAGTCATTCCCAAAGAATACTCTCACCTTCATGGCAGAACAGAATTTGTTTTTATGCTGTTTGGTCTGACATTCTGGGCTCTTCAGCCATCTCTGGGAAGCAAATCCAGGTGTGTAGATCCACGTGCTCACACCACCACGCAATGCAGTCCAATGCAGTTTTATTGACAAAGCTCCGGCAGTGTGCTTCACACTTCTTAATAGCTTTTCAGCTGTACTGCTACACCTACTGACTGAGTCTGCAAGTGACTATGGAGTTCTCATTTTGCAGCCACATGCTGCCCTTAGCAGGGTACACCCTTACACACCTCCCCAAAGTCCAGTAAGACCCCATCAGACATGCAGCCTGTCTCAAATCAAGCAGAGCATCGCTCTGCTGTACCCCTGTCAGCCCCAGTGCTTTGTGCATGGCTGTTGGCTGCAGCACTTCTCTTAAGGGATTCCTAGATGGGCATGGTATAGATCCACGGAGGCCTTTCTGTGTTAGCTGCCTGTACAACTCCCATTTGGCTTGGGGGACAATTTCAGCAGGTGAAAAGCACAGGCCAGGGATCTGGAAAAGATACACAGTTAGCAAAGTGTGCTTCTTCCGTAGGATGCATAGCTGAATTCCCCTTGTCATCACAGCCAGTCCTGTCTTCTCACATTCTGCCTCAGTGCTGTGTCTTGAAGGGACAGTTAAGAAAACAATTCCAGCCTTGAGAATCAATTTCTTGGCCTCACTTTTCTAGCTGTCAATTAACCCTCTGTTTCACAGGTTACTTCCAGCTGTGCTTCCTTTCACAAGTCCTGCCAGCTGGGACATCCTGGGATCCTTAAGGTAAAAGGCTGAGTGCGATAAAGTGATAACTCAAGAGTTTGCCCAGCTTGGACTTTCCAAAATTTACCCTATAATATGCCAAGTTGCAACAACTCCTGTCTTTGACCGCCAGCCTAGAGACACAGCTCTGAATGCTGGCTAAGTTTTTATAAAAGGACAGCAAAATTTCAAGAAAGAGGCCTTCAAATCTTATTAAATCAGCAAAAAGCTGCGAAACCACATCCTCCATCTTTTCATGGATAGCAGATGCTGGAACTGCAGAGAGGTTGTGATATCTCCATCTTCAGAGATACTCAAAAGCCACCCAGACATGGTCCTGGGCAGCTGGCCCTGTGTGGCCCTGCTTGAGCTGCGAAGCTGAACTAGGTGAGCTCCAGAGTTCCCTGCCAACCTCAGCTGTTCTGTGGTTCTGTGAAAAGCAGGGGCAAATTTATCCCAAAGTTGCTTCCTCTTGACAGAAGAAATGAGATACTTCTTCTAGGTAGGAAAGCTCTTCAGGTGGAACAGAAAGAAGTTCTGACCAAAGATAAAACTGGTGAAGTGTAATTGTGCCAGTGTCCAAACCTTCGAGACTGCGTGACTGCATTTGCTAGCCTGCATTTGTCCCACTTTCAGTGGGATTGAGAATTCATTTCCAGCTGTGCTTTAAATTGAGACAAAACATTGCAGTGCACTCTTAAAGGGCTTTATTGCTTCATACAAACAAATGCTGCACTTCTGTCGTGGATGAAGTTACTCCTCTGTAACTTGGGACTAATGCTAAGAAATTTTGGCCATGTTAAGCATGACCGTACTACTGCTCAAAGACTTACCAACACATTGTCTCATGCTTTTCCTCCACTTGTCCAGATCAAAAGATTGCTTAATGCTGCATTTGAATTTTGTCATCGCTTATGTCCTGGCCTGCACTTCACCTGTTGGTCTGGGGTCGTCAGCGTGTGAATAGTGCTGGGTCAGAACAACGCGCGGCTGGAGCACTTAGCTACTATTCAGAAGTTGTGAAGGGAGTGGAAATCTGAATGTATGTAGCTTTTTAAAAAGTCAAATAGGACTCTAATTATACTGAGCTAAAGAATGCCTATTAAAACCCAACACAGTGGTTTTAGAGAAATTTTAATTTCCAGTGTACCTTTGTGCATCAAGCTTAGGATAAGTTATTGTGATGGTACAATGCGCAGTGTTGTGAACACCAGTGCCGTTATTGTGCCAGCTCTAATAATGAGAATTTCATTGTTTGGGGAGAGCAGTCTCCTACACTCTAGACAAAAGTGTAATTACTTTTGAACGATGTGGAATGTGCTCAGTTTAATAGCACGGAGAATAGATTCACAGAGATTCAGATAAAGCTAGCTTGGAAGCCGTATGTGCAACGTGGCAGTATAAAATTGTTAGCAGGCTCCGTAATTACAACACACACACATGCACACACACAATTTCACAGTTTAAACTATAATCTGCTGTTTTTGTAAGAGATAGACAGGCTTATCTGAACAAGACTAGTTCAATTAAAGCAGAAATGGTGGTACGTTTGCATTTGTCTTTTTTTGAAGTTCTTTCCTTACTCTCTTAATGGTAAATTGATATTTATAAGATGATGAAATTGCATTGTTACAAACATTGCATTTAAATGTCATGACAAAAGTAGCACATGAAAGCAGTTTCCACAGATGTAGTTTCAGGCTTGTATCAGAATTTGATCTTTTCAATCTTTACACTTGCACCATTGCAGGGAATGACTGTGCTGGTTATTAGGAAAGGGAACAAATAAAGAAAAATGAGCCAGAGCCCATCAAACAGCCATGGAAGTTGCCTATTGCATTATTTAGTCTTGACCCTAGAAAACCAGACACTGTCCTTGAGAGCCAGTTGTGACAGAGCAAGAAAACCCTTTGGCACCTTTGGTATCTATCTGCCAGTTGATGTGTCTTTCATTTAAGTTCTTATTACTTACTTGTCCTCCTTATCCTGATGCTGTTCTCACCAACATTGTCCTATCTATGCATGTAAGTAGTGTTTACAGTATTTAACAAGTACTTGCAAACTCCTTGTATACAGGTTCTATATAAGGCATGTCAACCAAATAAAAGATTTTCACCCTTCAGATGAGGCAGAGATTAAAGCCATAGCACAATTCTGGAGCAGTGTGTCGGTTTATGGAGTTTCCCTTGGCTTGTTCTACCGGTCTGTGAAAACAGTGGATTTCACCTTTTGTGGCCCTGGAAAACGAGGATGGATATTCACTCCAGCTGAAGTAAATGGGCAGAAAGACTGGCTGGAGCTTGAGGTGGCTTGTTGGTGTTTTGATCAGACTCTGAAAGGTCCAAAGGCTGGTTAGGGCGCAATAAATAAGTAATAAAATAGGAAAACATTTCTTTTTCCCATGCAGGAGAGTTAAAACTGCATTTAAAACAATAAATGAACAAATCAAGACCAGACTTATCATTTATGAATTGCCTGAAACACAGAGTGCAGATGACTGTAGTTTTTAAAGGCCATGAAGAGAAGTGGAAACAGCAGTTGTTTGTTTTTGCTGAAGATCATCTTACTGTGAAGCAGTCACGTTTTTAATTGATTCATTTGAATGCAGTTAAGCAGAAAATAATCAACAGAAAAGTAAACACCTTTGTTTTATAGAAGTGCTGGGAACTGTATGTATCCATTGTTTGCAAGTGATTATATGCCTAGGAATCAATTCATTGACTTCATACTGGAAAATATCTTAATTTAAGCTTCTTGCATAAATACTAACAAAATATAATTCAAGTGAATAGTTGAAAAATTGCACAGGAAAGAAAAGATAGGTAAAAACATACAACTCACAGTCCTTAGGAATATTTGAACCAGATGGTCTGTCTTACAATGAAGAGAAAAAAAGCTATCAAGCTATACCAAAAAATATTTAAAGCTTCAATGAAGAAAACTCGATCATCTTTCTAAGCAGTCTGCCCCAGGAGTTCCACAGTGGACACAGTGGCTGCACTCCAAATTAATGTCTCAATCCAGACTGCCTTTAGTAAGTAGCTCAGTTTTTTGAGTTTGCGCACACTTACTGAGATCTGATAGGTAATTTCACTGAGATTGTACATTTTTACTGGAAATACCGGATGGGTGTCAGCTCTGCCAGGCCAGCCTAGAGGTACGTGCAGCTTTCATGGCTCAGAACTGCAGCAGCATGCCAGCAGCAGTACTTAGCAGCCAGCACCCAGAAGACAGGGGCAAGTGTGAGAAGAAAGGAGATCTTCTACAGGGAGGTTGGAGTTGCCACAGATTTGGAACAAAATTTTGAAGCTCCCCGTTGAGGAGCGCTGCTGAAAAGGAAGACAAGGGTATGGAGAAAGCTCCAGCAGGACTGCAAGATTAGTTTACAGCAGCAATGTAAAGAGACTATGTTTAAGTGTTCCTACTTCTTGATTCAGCTGTTGCTTACAACAGACGGTTCCTAGCAGTGACATGACCCTAGGTAGCACCTGTGGTATCTCCTTCCAAATGTGGAATTTGCATAGTTTCCACCATCTAGGTGCATCACTTCTTGCACTCAACCCAAATTTATTCTGAAATTCTGTCTTTTTTTCTGGTGATAATGAATCTTTACAGTATTGCAGTGAGCCAGAGACTCTGCTGCCAGTAAAACACGCAGTTCTTCATGGTTCTGGAAGGAGAAAGCAACAGAAACTTAGTTCTCGTGTTTTCCCTTTCAGCAGTTGGATTTATCTCCTTTGGCCAAGCTTCTGCACTTCTGAGAAGTTTATGGCCTTGGGCTGGCAGTGTAACTACTATCAGAATATAGACAGCAGCGCACCAGGCTTCATCCCCTATCTGACACATGAAGCGAGGCACATGAGATTCTGAATTGATTTTGCTCCCTGTGTAGTTCTACTTCTGAATACCACCTTGACTCATTTTTGCTTGAGTAGTTGCCTGTTCATTTTAGAGCTTCCAGAACAATATTTCCGTTGGGCTTTCTGTCTGCTCCATACGCATTTTGTATCTGCCTTGCTTCCTCGTAGCAGCCAGTGTGGCTTCCCATCTGTCTTTTCACTGCAGGAGAGAAAGCCTTCTTCTCTACTGGGAGTAGAGCTTTATAGCAACACTTTTACTGTATCACTTCTTATTTGCTTGCAGTGGTCCTCTGAAAACCTTTTTCTCCCTCATGTTTTTCTTTTCCACTTGTAGCCATTTACTACAGTCATTTTTATTATTTAATCCATTCTAAAGCCTTTTAGTAAATAGCTTATAAGAAGACATTGCACAGTAAAAGAAAGTATTGTGCTGTTTGCTTGGACAGAATGTCAATAAACTATGGCTGTTTTTTGATATGCAGCTCTACTTTCAGTGGAAATACACCAAAACTGAACTGCATTGTGGAGCATTGGTCATGGTTTCTCATCTGTCAGGGTAGCAAGGAATGTCTGTGATTATCGGCTCTGGCTCCTACATGTGCCAGAACCTTCTGCTACACTAAATACAATAATGTTTTACATCCTCTTCTCTCACTATCAAATGTTTTTGTCTGTAGTTAGGATGTTACCCACTGCAGTGACATTTTGAAGCATTTATTTATTTTCTGTCTGTACAATGGCTGAAAGGCTCCGTCATGTTTTTTGCCTTGTCTCTTCAGGTACAACTTTCCAGGTTATACAAATTCTGTTGGATTATGCTGTGCCAAGGTCAGCCTTCTTTCTGTAATTTTTCTTGCCATTACTGATGCTTTTGCAGATTCACCAGAAATAATGATGGTTGGAGTGGTAATGAAAATGTGGCTGCAGGCAGTTGCTAGCATTTGAAGTGTCCTGCCATCCAGTCATGTTTTTTGTCATTCATAGAGCTAACTACTTCCTCTTGTCTCGAGTCTGTTGCTGAAATATCACTTTCTTCTCCGCTATCATCTTGGACTAAGTGAGTTTATTAATTTTCTTTGGAGATTCATGGCTAGAGGAGGACATACAGAAAAACACAGACTACAAATTTCAACAAGGGTTTGCTTAAGTGTGGGCACCTAACATAGGCAGGTTATCTCCTGACGCATGTGCAGCAGCCTCACTGACATGCTGCAGTGTTCCTGAACCAGCCAATGTTCCAGAGTGTTCCAAGACAATTAAATGGAGGAAACAGACTTTCTGAAGTAAAAAAAAGTCCTATACATTTAGTGTGGCATGCTTGCCTGGATACTTTGGCCAGCCTCATTTGCAGATTCACTTTAATACTGTAAAGTTCTTTGCTTCTTTTTCCAGTTCGTGTACGGTTGTGTGACCAGATAAGGCATTTTTGCCCTTTGCAAAGGAGTAGACTCAATGAATGCTGTGAGTTTAGTGTCACTAGATAAAACAATAGACATAACTGAGTGGAGATTGTGCCCAGTTTAACTAAGGATAATGTCTGCCAGAACACCGTAAGTGATACGGTCTTTATGTATGACAGTTGTCTGCTTCAGCATCATAAGAAATATGCTTTTAAATAGAGTCCACACCAAGGAAAAAAAGAGCTATAAAGATTAACTTTTTGTAGTTTGTACAGGCAACAGGCAAATTATATAGATTGTCCGAAACACAGACCAATAAAATTGAGCATCAGACTGTTATTATCTTTATTTACATTGTGCCCAGAGCATGATTTATTTTTATAGGGACAGAAAAAAAAGAAACATTCCTGCCCTAGAATGCTTAGCTTATGACCCTGTTCCCGCAGAGTAATCTAGTTGATTGGAACCTAATGCTGATGGTAGCAAGAGAGAGGGAAGGAGAGGTCACCAACTATAACTCCTTCTTCACATAGCTTTTCATAGGATTGGAGTTCGATGATAAAAATAAGAAATATTACAGCAAAAGGTAAAATGCTTCTGACATCTCAAGTCTGAATTGCTCTGATAGATTGTGTGTGTATCTATACACTAAGTCATATCAGAAGTGGAAGTTTGCATTGCTTATTAATATTGCTAGACAGGAGTAATATAAAATATCTGTGCTCAGGCCTTCTGTGTTGAGTTTCAGGTTGAATTTAAATTGTAGGCTTCATCTCTGAAACCATAAGTTAAGCTTCCTTCTTTCTATAATTCTCTCCATTTTAAACTGCCGCCATCACAGCCAGGAAAGCTGCTCAGGTTAGATCCTTCTGCGTTCAACGGCAACAGCATTCTCTGAGCCTGGCATCTTGCTTCCTAGGATCATTGGGGCTCCAGAAGATAACCAGATACAATGTGAAGCCTGGTGGATTTAGGACTCTTCTGGAGCGAGTGTTATTTTCCTGCATAATTTTCAGNGGTGATATCTGACAGCAGTCTTAATAGTAAATTTCTGTTGACTGTAAGTCTCCAGAGGCAGTAAGAGAGCATTTTTGCTTCCTCTTACATGGGAAGGCAGTAGTGTTAAGGTGGTCACTAACATAATGCAATGTCATGTCAGCTTCACTTTTTGGGCTCAGGATTCATGGGTGAGGACTGATTTCACTAAATGCCTGCAAAGGTAATAGAGATAAGATACTAAGTTTAATTTCATAGTTAATGGAAGTAAATATGGAATAGCAGAGTGTGTTTTATTTTGTCCTAACATAGCTTCTAAGTAGGTCAGAGATATCATACCTGGAGAGTGCCTAGTTTTCCTTGTAGATTGCAACTGGAGCTTAGGGTGGTAAGCTCAGCTGTTGATACCCATAGCTGAGACATCTGTAGTTAGATAACTTCAACCAGAAAAGCCTTGAGTGAGAGATAATTGCCTGGCATGAGAATTTACTTCTTTGTAAATAAGTATTTGTTATACAGATCTTAGTTCTTTTGGGAATATCGAGCATTCTACATTTCAGAGCTCAAAACACTCATCTCCTTTGAGTTTGTGTCCTGAGCCAGAGTCCATGATATATTATTTAATTGTATAAATTTAAAATCTACAAATACTGTTTTTATTTTTAACTTTGTATTATCTTGACACAGCAGTGCAGGTAGAGGGGGAAGGATAGCAGATTGATCATTTGTAATAGTTGCAAGGATAAAACTTTTAAATTCTTTTAAAACCAATTTGATAAATTCTGTTGGAAAACAGTTTTCAGGATTTTATACATCTACAAACAGAACTGGAAACAGAGTGATTCAATTCTGCAACAAATACTTCTGTGGTAGATGATGTACTTTTCCTCTTTGCTTGTGGCCAGCGTAAACTTAGCTTTTGGGCACAGACTATAGGTTCAGTTTTGAAGTTGTCAACATGAGTGTTGGGTAATATATTGACACAGAGCCACAGTGAATTCACTGGTTTTCCATGGGGATAAACTAATTTGACCAAAATCTCACTTTTATATTTAGGACCTGTATCTTTATTTTGTTATGTAAAATACCACAAACAGTTGTTGGTCTCCGTACTTACAATTTTATAAATATTATCAAAAGTTGTAATTTTTTTCTTTACTGGGTGAAAGTAAACTGTACTCCCAGCTTCCCCGTTGTTGATTTTGTCCTTGGCAATTTACTTCTCTTGTCTGTACATTAATTTACATGACACTACAATGGAAATTAAAGTTCAGCCATTGGTCTGTAGTCTGCTAGTGTTTCCAAACACAAGGAGACTCGTGACTGCCGTGCAATGAGATGGGGGTTCAGCTCACCAAAGTTTTAGGCACACAAAAATTAGGTATTTGGGCTCTCTTCACAGTTTATGGAAAAAGACAACCACCTTCCTAGAACAACGTTTCCAATCTTAAAAATAAGCATCTTAGGCAAGAAGGAGGCATTGCCCTATGGAAATGCTTGTCTATTGACTATAGAGGGAGCCTTGACGACTAGTTTAGACTAGATGTCTAATTTGGGGCTAAAATTAGGTGAGAGTAATCCCATTCACAGTACATGGTGAAGTTAAAGAAATAACACACATTACTGTGTAAATATCCTTTCATATTTTTGTGGAAGTAACCATGTTCAAACTCACCTTTTATTTCGTTGTGTTTATGAATACTCTAGCAAACTTCTTTTTTAACCAGCACTGCTGCTATTTAGTGGGATTTTATGAATTGGATATGCCCTACAAAAAAAACCTTTAGTTGTATATCCAGCCGGCTATGATATTTTCAAAAAGTAAATTTTACATTTAAATGTATAGTTTGAAATGTGTTGGTTAGCAACATGAGCAGAGAACAGAAGCAATCCAATGTGCCTTTAAAAGGCTACTTTGAAAAGATTTTCTCAGTATTGAAAAATGGCATTGATTCCAGTGGTTTTCTTCATTTTAAATTTAGTAAATTACTTCTTGATCGCTATTAGAAACTTATTTGCTTAATAAAGCATTCGTCATTCTTACTATGAGCTGCATGAATGTCAAATTTTATTTTTAAATCTAATTCGGAATAGAGAGCAGCATATCTAACCTGTTGTGTCTGAAAGAGTTGATTTAGCCTTGCTCAGTCATTTGTATAGCAGTACTGGAAGTCCAAATGCCATACAGAGGCTTAGTAGGTAGATCTAGCAATGTATGAGTTAGAAACAGTAGTTCAGTCTCAGCCATGTTCTGCAGAAACCTGTCTGCTTGCCTTAATTCTGTTTGTGTCTCCTTATTTGTTTAATCCAGAAAGTGGGTATGTTTACATGTGCACAGTTTCCCATTTTGGCACCGAATTTGGTATTTTGTGTGCTGCAACTCGTATCGTGCCTGCGGGCCATGGGAAAACGACACAAATTTAATGTGAAATAGAGAGGAGATGTAATTTAAAACCTGCATCTTCTAGAGATGCAGTATGGCATATGAGAGTTGCAACATATTGCAAAAAATCCCCCCTATTTCCCCAACAAGCACGCCGTGTTTTCGGCTGTGCAGGCTGCCCGCTGCCGATGGCAGTGCCGCGCGTGGACCGAGGCAGCACCCTGAGCACGCTGCACGTGCTCCATCGTCTCGTGGTCTTCTCCTTCCCGCTGATCTGCAGACTCCTGGGCCCTGCTCTGTCATTCTGTAATCATATTTATTTTACACAGACATGCGGGTTCCCTTTTCCCTTTTACATATGTTGTTTTGCTTCATGCTGAGAAAACTCCGGAGTCTGACAGGGCTTTTTTTTTCTTTTTTTCTTTTTTTTTTTTTTTAAGCACTCCAAATTCTATCCAGCTTTAAACTCTTATGTTTATAACCCTGAATATCTCTGAAATGTCTTTACCTAAAACACTTTATGGTTTTATTACCAGGTTTATGCCAGTAATAATATTCACATCAGCTTTCTTAGGGATAATCTTTAAGCAGAACCTAGCAAGAAAGGCTTTGAAAACTATCATTCCCAGGAACGCAAATCTCGGAACATGAAACATCGGTTTAATCGCCCTCTCTGACAACTTAACACGACAGATTGAAAAATACAAGCCGATATGGAAGTGGGATCAATGGATTATCAAAGTCCCAAACATCTCCTCCTGGGGGAGGGGGTGCCGGGCCCGCCGGCGCGAGGCTGGCGCAGCTTATGGGGCCTGACTGGCAGGGGAGCGGGGAGGCAGGGAGGCAGATTTACATGCGGCAACTCAGGGGGCTTTGTCACGGCAATTGTATGATGTGATATACAGTGCAAATCGACTGGAGCATGTCCCTGGATAGCAGGCGGTTTACAGCCTCTTCGAGCAGAGATTACTGCTTTATCTTGTCATACTAAATTAACGTGGCAGCACACTGTTAAACAGTGGTGACCTCTTCATCTGTGGAAATTGCTGCCTAGAGGAGAGATGGTATTTAAGACTCTCTCTCCCTCTGCCTCCCCTCCCCACTTTCTATCCCTCTCCCCCTCCCTCTCTCCCTCCTTGCCTCCCTCTGTCTTGTCTTCTTTTTTTTTTTTTTTTTTTTTCCCTGTAGGGCCCTGAGGCGTTTTTGGGTTAGGTTGTAACATTAAAGACAAAAAGAAAGAAAGAAGGGGGGAAGGGAGAGGCTTTTAACATCAAGGTGACAACAGCTATGTGTTAATTGGGCCTTTGTTGTTTGATTAATAGCCACTTTGGTGTAGAATATGAAGACGGTTGTTTGGACAACTTTCTCAAAATGACGGGTCCTTTCAGTAAACTGAGATTAAGCAGTGTTCTCTGGTCTTGCACGTTTTAACTCCTTATTGTTATTGCTCCTAGCCCTATTCGTGCCATTATTTAGGAGCAAGCTTGCTGCCTGGTTCTTCTAGCATTTTATCACCTGGCGTGCCTGGAGGTGGTGGTCCAGCTCTGAGGTGCCTGGCTCTGTGGGCTCTGGGGTGCCCGGCTTTCCAACCCTCTCTAGCGCTCAGGTGCTGGCTCTCCAGCTCTGAGGTGGCTTATCCAGCCAGCTGTCCTCCCACTGTTGTTCCTGAGGGTCAACGTGATGAGGATAGCTCTGACATGTAGCTGGGCTGTAGTAATTTCAGTAGTTTCTGTAGTTTCAGACTGTATCAGAGGATTTGTAGAATTAAATAATTCTCCTAGAAATACCGCTGAGCGGGAAAAGGCCACAGGCCTTTGATTGCGCTGGCAGTGTGTCAAAGAAAACTAGGAGGAATAAATCTCATGTCCTTTTCAGTAAACTGAGGTGATGAAGGAGAGAGTGTCATCTCTTCCTTACATCAGGATTTCTGTTCCTAACTTTTCTCTTGACAATGCAGTGATTCATTATGGGTCCAATCCAAAACTCTTAGAAGTCAATATAAAGACTACTTTGTCTATTAAAGGCTTTGGATAGCGTCCTACATGACCTGAGGCAAATGATTGCCAATCAGCATTATAAAGTGCTTTGAAATTTGCAGGCATTACAAGTCGGAAGGACTGATTTTAGCTACAATTTTTATAAGCAGTTGGGAGGCCAGGTAAGGTCAGGTTGGCCAGTGTAACATTGGAGGTTGCCATATGCATTGAAAATCATAGAGTTGTGGCTGCATCTCTGAGGTAGGGACTCCTTCCCTGCCTCTTCTTTTGCTGAATCTTTAGCGTATTTAGCTAAAGTATTTAGCGAGTTTTCTTCCCATATTGTTGAGGTTCTCAACTGACAAGAGAAGATGCTTTTACTTCAGAAACAGCACTGACTCTAGGGTGCCACAGGACTTTCACCACTTCAGTCCTGTGAAGAAGGTTATTGAAGTGTAATGATCTGAGATAGAAAGGGGCTTTATCATCTAGCTTGGATTTTTCGTTGCTGTAGACAGTTGTTTCTTACTGTGAATTTCTTGAGCTGCCACCTACACAGATTCATGCAAAATCCTGTGCATTTTGTGTTGTACATTTTGTATGTAACATTTTCAGATGCAAGCTTTTATTCACTTCTCTGAGATGCCAGAGGAACTTATTTTTGCAGCAGAATATTTGCCATTTAAGGTGCAGTGTATCTGTGAACACTGATGTTATCGTTGTTTTCTCTGGATGACTTTTGAAGGCCATTGAGCTAAGCACTTACAGTAGAGATATGGGGAAGACCGACTTCTTGATTTATTATTTTTAGAAATCAATGCATTTGATAATTTATGTACAGCTTACAGAGGCCATGTAAGTGGCTCATGAATCGATCAGCAGCCAGCAAAAATGAAAGCTAATGAGCTCGTTTCAGTAGCAAGTTGCTCATTAGTAGGTAGGCTCACTGATCTTTCAGGTTTTCCAGTTCAAAGTCACATGGTCTTTCCATGTTCTTGGAAGGATTAGCTTCCTTGAAAAGAATGAACCAGAAAAAGAAAGCATGGCAAGCTTTTGAACATTTTCCCATTGCTTTGGCATATACATGTATGGTAAATGCTTGATGTTGGGCTAGAGGAATGGCCACCTAATGATCTGTAGGGCAAATCTGCCCCCGTTACCGTTATACGAACAACTTTAAGCAGCTGAAAGTTCAATTTACTTGTGCATTTACAAGATGTATTGGAAAAGGAATATGGAGGCCTCTTCTCTGCTTCTGTATAGGAGTCTCTACATTCCCAGCACAGCACTATTCCCAGCACACCGTTTTCAGCCCTGCAGTCAGCTCAGCAGGCAGATGTGGGATGCCAGAAACTGCCTTACTGTGCAGAGCTAGATGGTATGTGCTTCCCCTCATTCACAGTCCACACAATGGCCCATCCTGGTTAGATAACACTAGGCCTATGTACTCTCCTCTCTTAACCAAAATTAGCTGATGCCTGTTTTGAAATGCTTGGTGACTTCAGTATGGTTTCTGGATGGTGCACACAAGAGCGAACTTATTTGGCCCAGTTATTATCCTTATTGATAGAGATACCAAGAGATGAGTAGACATGGGAATTAAAACCTCCCGCAGTAAGTACCCTAAGGGGCAGTGCTAAGCAGTACTGTAGATTTTATGTGCTAGGGCTCATAAAACTACTTGAGAGCAGGGAACTGTTTTTAGCTTTATGCATTAAGAGTATACATTGGTGTCCAGCCTTACCATTGATTTTTTTTTTTTTTTCCTTTTAGTAAATGAACAAACTCATTATTACAAAATCACTGGTTTA
>VXAV01005020.1:784464-803321 GCA_013399715.1 Alectura lathami | reverse complement strand
TTCCCTTAAGAAAGAAGTGTTTCATCTCATTCTTCTTTTCTTTCAGGAAGTTGATGGCAATAAAGTGATGTCTTCATTTGCCCCGCACAACTCATCTACCTCACCCTTGAAGGCAGAAGAAGGTGGGCGTCAGAGTGGAGAATCATTGTCCAGCACAGCCCTGGGAACCCCAGAAAGGCGCAAAGGGAGCCTAGCGGATGTTGTAGACACCCTTAAGCAAAGAAAAATGGAAGAGCTCATCAAAAATGAGCCAGAAGGTAAGGCCTGGGAAACTGGCCAAAATTTTCTGTTGTGTTTTCTTTTTTCTGGATTCTTTAGATACGTATACTTTTTAATCTTCCCATTTTCTGCTCCATTTTCTTTTTCTTGCTAGCAAAATTGAAGTAAAGGACTCTATTTCTTGTCTACATTAGAGACAAATTTAAACAATATCCCATCATAGCTAATATTTTTAGCTTTTCCCAAATGAGAGCCTTTGTCTGACATACGGTCTTTTTGTCACAGTTTCAGTAGACACAGTATCCTGTTAACCTCCTCAATATGGGTACAATGAACGTTTTAATTTTAACAGTTTGAGGGTCATTTACACCACTCCCTCCCCTGCCATGTTTAGAGCAAAAAACAGTGTTATCAGCAATGTCATTTTTTTTTTTTTTTTTGTGAAATCATCTGGTAGGCATGTCATTATTTGAAAGGTAAGAAGTTAAATTTGGAATTTCTGTATCATGCCATTCTCTATTTAGCTGTAGTGCAGGGTACCATACAAACAAGCACAGCAGGCTTTCTCTGCAATGTTTCTGGCGAGCAAGCTCCAACCCAGGCATATAGGGATCACCTCTGGAGAACCAGTTTCTTTTTAGGACCGTATGTTCAGTCAGTGTTGATGCCATTTGTGCTCTGTGGACTGAGACTAAGACCAAACATCTCATCTCGGAGAAGCTGCAGAATAACTTTAAGTGAGATTTTCAGTTCCTGTGCTTTTGGGCTAGAGACAACTCCCTGACTGGATGGTGAAGTTCTCACTGTATTCTCCACAGGCATCCAGCATGCATATTTACAGCTGGATTCCCAAGAGTCTGTAGACAGTTGGTGTTACGTGACCTCAGTTAGCCTTATTCCCTGATGCGCGATGATAGCACTTGGTTTTCATTTGCACCTGCCTGTCCTGTTGTAGAAATCTATTTCAGATCTTTAAAAGCGGGGTCCTCATTGACAGCACCTACAAGAAAAATTTAGGAAAACCTGCATACTGGATTGAAAATATAGTTGCCACACTGTCACATACCTGAGCATGACAGGATTGTAAATTACTCTCTTCTTGACTGGAGCACGCAGTAAGCGTCTGCTGGGAAACCAAGTCTAAGCATTTCTAAGCATTTTTTTGAATATTACATATAATCACAGCATTTCATTTTGAGTTTACATGGACTTAATGGCCAGTGCCATGACCTGTCTTGGGCCTTTGAGTAGAAAAGTTCTGCATATAGTATGGGAGGCGAAAAAGGAGACCAGACTTTTATTTGAGAAAGAGCAGGGTCTTCTGCGTCGAGTATGAGGTCGTACCAGCTGCACAGACTCCACTGTGGAACGGCCACAGCTAGCCATGAGAATGGTGACAGAGCCTGTGCATTATCTCAGCTCTACTGAAATGAAAATATACAGTACAAACAAAAGATCTACAGCTTTGTGAAGAGATTGGAAGAGCGGGGAGGGGGAGCAACCGAATGTTGGGCTTTGTAAATGCATGCAACAGAAAATCTTTTCTTCCCTCTAGCCATTGTTCCATTGTCTTTCAAAGGCCATTAAAATGAACAGCAGGTTGTGATGAAAATTTCATTAAGCCCTAGTTAAATCATTATGAGGGTGCCATATTCATGTCTGCTTACTTTCCATCCAGGAAAAAAAAAATGAATAGGGAAGGTTGTTTTTTTTTTCTCCTTTCTCCTTAAAAGAAAACTAACAAAAGTTCAGAAGTTAGAAGAGAATGGGAAATGGGACACGAAACAAAAGGAGGCCAGAGAGGTGAGCTGGCTAGGAAGAAAATTAGACTTGCATAAGAGCATTGCAAGGCGGTGAGGGACAAATGCATCATTTTGACAGGTCTCCCTCCCCCTTCCCTTCAGTCAACATGATTGTTTTTAGAGTGGCTAATTAAAAAATATATATTTCTGGGTACAGATGGCAAGACTGTTCTTAGAGGCTCTCATATCTCCACTAATGGGAGTCTCTTTCCCTGGAAGATGTACTGCTACAAGTACAACAATTTTTCTGTTTGAACTCCAGTAGAAAATCTACTTACAGTCGTGTCTTCTCTGTGTAGTGCTGAAGTACAGGTGTCAGTCATCACTGTTTGTTGGTCAGGTGATCGGCACATTAATGAATTTCCCTGCGAATCAGATAAGGTGCAAGTGGAAATCTTTAGCAGTGCATGTAGGTAACAATTTGACAATGTGTGGTCACAGTGTATTTCAATAATAACTTATAGTCTTGCTTGTTTGTGGGGATTTGTAGGGTGGAGCTTTGCTGTATTATGCCAACAACAATAATATAATACTTTATTTCTCTTTGGGAAGAAAAAGGAACATTCGCACCAGTAACAGGTTTAATTAAATCAGTTTCCCGTGGATCTTTCGAAGACCAGATATAAGCCAGATTCCCATTTCTCTATGTACTCAGAAGTTTATATATTATTTAACTTGTACAGTGGCCTGTGTTTGCACTGTTTTTATTGTTTGAAATTGCCTTCTGAAATACTGTGGGCAATGTGCTTTTGAAGCATTCTTTCAAATTGCCTGTTTCTTCAAAACTGAGAAAAATAAGTACTGGGTAGACAACTTTATGTCTTGATCCCACCCTCCCATCCATCAGTGAGAGGACTTGTCTTTTCTCAACTGGCTTTTGAGGACAAGTGAGGTATTCCAAAATATTGATACAAGCCTGACTGTTTTAAAAAAAAATTATTGGCATAAGGCAAATGGTTTTCTAAAATTATGTTTGTTAGAAAGTAAGTTAATGCTTAGTAAATTCCATCAATAAACGACAAGGATTTTCACAGTGCTCAGATTGCATGAATGCACACGTCTATGTATGCACACACGTGAGTACATACATGACGCACACATGCATTGACAGGGGAAGCACCGCTGCTCGTGTGAGGGGTTTCCATGTTGCTTTGTTGTATGTATGCCCTTGAGTAACGTTCCCTGTAGGAAGCCATGCTACCTCCTCATTCCTAAGAACTTTCCAAAAGCTTGTCACTTCCTTTTCTTCCTTGCGTATGTGTATGGTTTTGGTTTTCATAGCGTTTTATACTTAGCTGTTAAGCCCCATGCTCTTTTTTTTTTTTTTTTTTCCTGTAAACTTGCCATTTTACTTTTGCTTTATGAAAGTACGTGATTGACAATGAGTCATACTGACACACAGGCATGGAGTGTTTCAGTGATTCTAAAACTTGCGGAATTTTACTCATTGCTAATACAGTGTTCATTTTTCTTCTCTCAAATTCTGCAGAAAATCCTTATATGCAGCTTTAGTATTTAGGACCCCAAAGGCATAAACCTATTACTGAAGTCACACAATGTTATTTAAAATGAAACATTCTGTCCTTTCTAACTTGAACTTCTGAAGAGGAGTCAGTCCCCTTTTATTCCTGGTGTACAATAATGAAGATAATGGAGTGGGTTTGGAGAAGCCTTATATACTGTGACAGACCTCAAGCCCTTGCCCTGAGGGTCGTCTGTCGACCATGGGATTCCTTTTGCAGCTAAAATCATTAGGCGAATGAGATACAGGCATGTTTTTCTTCTGTTTTCTTAAGGCATCAGAGGATGGCAGAGACTCTCTGTCTGTCTGTTCTCTTCAGTTGTAGAAATGAAATGGAAATCTCTTTGAAGTCACTGAGCTTGACACAAGTTCATGAAAGCAAAGACCAAAGCAGCCACTTAGCTTTTTCTTGCACTATTAATGGGATTGGATTGCTGTATTTTAATTTATGGCCTATGCTTCTAGAAGATTAAATCTCTGAAATCTGTGTAGCCTTTGCTCTAAATGTATGACTTGGCTTCCAGGAAACAAAACAGGCAAACAAGTCAACTCTCTCCTATTTTTAGAAGTGCTCACTGGCTCGCTCCATCTACTTTTAATTAAGAATTAGTCTTCTTTTTCAGTTTTGTTCAGAAGGTTTTCAACAGGTTATATATCTGTCTGTCTTTAAAACCCCTGTGCTGTGTCTTCTGAGACCAGATCCGTATTACTGTACAGAATAGGCAGGAATTCTGGAGAAAAGGGATCGTGTGGACATCTGCCTGACCACGGAGACTGCACAATGAGCGTGTGCACTAATTCACCTGTATGGCTTATTCTTCTATAACAAGAATCTCTGAAACTCAACTCTGTTTTGCTGTTTAAATGAATATTTTGAATTTTCTAGAAATACCATACACAGACATACACAGAAAGTCTATATCTAAAAGTAAATATTTACATAAATATGCACACGCAAGCATTATGTATAGATAGTGTTTAATATTGTTCCTACTCTACAATTTCCATCTGCTAGTCCTTACATCTTGCAAGCAGGAACAATTAATCTCAAGTGCTTAGAAAGCAGATATTATATGTGTTTGCAGGGCTTCAACAGGCGATGTGAATACTAGATCCTCATCTATAGTAGTACACTGCAATACTATAGGTAATTATTTTGTCGGAAAGAAAGTGATGAGAAGGGCCTCTCGGGCATGATTTTTGTCTTACGAGCGTCCCCCAAAGGCTATTTGTGTTTGATGTTTAAGTTTACATTACAAATCACAACACCTGTTCCTGTGGTAATTTAAATGGCTGTTGTTCAAGCAGTTCTGTAATATATAAAAGTGAACCATACTGAATTCAGGCTCTCTGGTTGAAATAAGATCCCAGAATATCTCCTAATATTATCAAACTTTTAATCGCCACATCTTGTAATGAAATCAGGAGGTCTCCCTCTCCATAAATACCAGGGCAGACCATTAATGGGGACAAGGAGAGAGTCCTTTGAAATGCAGACTCCTGTTTTTAAATCATGTCTGGTGAGATGGGAAGAAATAAAGTGAACATATCCAGGGGAAAAGCCTAAGGATACTCTAATTGGTTGAGGTTTGAGTTTCTTTCATTTGGTTCTTCACTGTCCCTTTGACAAAGTACATGTTGAAGAGGCTTTGTAATGCTGTTCTACTGAAGGACAAACAAGGATAATTTTCAGTTGGGTACTTTTTAAGTTTTGTTCGTACACTCCTCCTGCTGTGGAAGGATGCTTCGAGTGCATCCGTTGTGGTTCCATGTTCGTCTATGCAGTCTGTCACCAGAAAGCGTGTCATATCTTGCAGAGCATGCCAGCATTAAACTTCCATGCGCTTCTTTCAAAGACGCTGCCATATGGGAATGTGCATTCATATACTGCTGATAATAATTAAAAAAAAAAAAAAAAAAAAAAAAAAAAAAAGATGAAGTTTGTGAGATAGGCCTATGCAAAGAAATGACAGTCTTCAATGCTGTGATGGCTTAAACCTTTATTAACAAGTTCTTTAACTCTGGAACAGAGGTAGCCTAGTTTGAAGCCCTGCCAGCTCCTACTCGCTCAAAGTGAAGTTTGTTCATTTGTCACCTTCAGTTTTTAAGTGTTTTCCTTCCTGATAGTTTAGCCCGATAGTCATAGTTTCTTTCTGTGGATGTTTTCAAAATTTGCTTAGATTCTCTTCCAAGTCTCTCATGCTTACATCCTCAAAGGTTTGTAGCTTTTGGATTTTTCTTTTCTCTTTGCAGAAAGGCATCTGAGATGCTGATACAGCATCTTAAATATAGAAGAAAGCATTATAGTCGAGTGAGATGCAGGAAACTTTTGCTTTCGGAGAGATGCAGTCCCTCTCCCCCTCCCTGCTTTAGAATAAAAGTCTTCTCTGATGGGTCTCTGTAATTAAAATTTCTTTCCAGGGTGCATTCTCTCCAGAATACTGGACAAGCAGCAGCCAAAGCAAAACGCATGCTCTCTCACTTCCCATGTTCTATAGTGCAGCACAGAAGTGGTTCACAAAGACCACAGTAATGTTTCAGGCTCCTGTCTGCCCCAAACTCCCTCAGACAGCCTGACTATTCACTAGTCATGATTCATTTTAGGGGTTATTTTCAAGGCTTGCTACCACTCTTACCCCACTTCATTTTGATTTGCCTGTTGCCCTCAATGTATTCCAGCTAGATCACTCCGCAGTTCTGCCTTCTCTCTCTTTTCTTCTTATTTTTTTCTCAAAAAGCCATTAACTTTCTGAGCTTCATTTGAGCCCATGGATCACTGCTGGTGAAACCTCTGACCCAGCCGGGTAATATACAAATGCACATTAGGGCTTGTGCCAGCTCTCTCTGTGTGCCTCTGTGCCACAGCTTTTGGGGATGTCATTTATTTCAGAGTGAAGAGCGAGCCACCTGTTTCTCAGGCCTCTTGTCCCCCAAATTAAGGGTTCAAGCCCTTGCTGAATAGTAACATCTTAATCTGGGCAACATTCACAGCATTTAGCTGAAACCTATTTGTTGAGCTGGCGGGGTTTGTGGGATTTTTTTTTTCCCTCTCTTACCCCTGAGGTGCTTGTCACGACCGTGCATATTAAAATTAATCAGACCTCCCAGGCTTGTGTGACTGTGTGGTTTAACGTGAAGAAGTGGATCTCGAGCGCTTGCCCTAATTAAATAGGCCTGCTTGGTTTCGTTCTAGTGGATACTTGGTCTTTTTTTTTTTTTTTTTTTTAATAAGAGCTGCTCGTGGAGGAGGCACGGCCAGCACTAGAAGCACTGGAGAGCTCACTTCAGGCTTCTCCCACCACCTGCGCCCAAAGGACGGAGACCTGGAGGGCTCCCCATGTGCTAGCTTAACAGTGTGTTTGGGGGGAGAAGGGGAAAAGATGGCCAAATGGTGCGAGAATGGTCGAGGAGGCAGCGGCTGGGAGCTGGGGCCAGCGTGTGGGTTGGCTTCTTGAGGCTGATGAAGAGGAGCGATCGTACAGGCAGCCTGGCTTCGGATGGCCGTCTGTGCCGTGAGCTGTTCACACGGCTGTCTCGTGTCTTCTGTTTACCAGAAGCAAGGGAAAGCCTCTAGTATGGCGAGGAGCAGCATCTGCAGCAACTCCCACTTGCTTGTTTAGCTAATGAAGTAGCCTTGTAAAAACACTCTGAAGTTTGAAGCCCTCGGTTACTTTTATTAGTGATGTGTCTACTTAACAGGGGCGTTTTTAAGGTGGTTTGTGTTGCCACCACAAATATATACGTCTCCTGCACTGTAAGTAAGCTGTGCTGGGAAGATGGAACTCCATTCATTATCTTTTCTTCTCCTACAGTTTCATTGTACCGTGCTTTCTGTATTGCCTCAGGAGAAAACGTGCTGCATGTGTGTCATTCCTTACTGTAATGCCAAACCTCAGAACGCATTCAGAGTCAAGGAGAGTTGGGGGAAAAATACCCTAAAACCTGGTACATAGTAATCAAGGGCTGATAAGATTTAGCAATTCAACAAGTTAATTTTAGCCAAAATTTTTAGAAAATTTGGAACGGTCAACAGTTTTAGACAAAATGTTTCATTGGAAGTGATTTTTTTGTTTTTAGATGTTTAAGATGATTAATCTGAAAGAGAAATGAAAACATTTCAATTAGGCTTAAATAAAACATTTTGGGTCAGGTGGAAACAGCTTTTGCTCTGATTTGGGTGGGCAGCTGAAACAAAAGAAAATACCAAACAAATGAAAACGACTTACAAAGCCTGGCAATGTTTTGGGGGTGGTTTTGTATCTAATAACCTGAGGAGAGCAAATGAGCAGTTGTTACAAAAACACATAAATGAATCTGAATGTTGTACATTATGGTTTTGTGGGTAAACTGTAATCTTTTAGTCAGAAAAGCTTTCAAAATTGATTTCTTCCAAATGTGCAAATTTCCATGTCTTCTGAATGAAGCCTCAGTCAGAAAAGTTTTGCAGCACCTAGGGCATTTAACTTTGAAACAGATTTTGGAAGTTTGTCATACTTCGTATGCTAGACATAACTTGGCATGCCTTTACAGCAGAAACCGATGGGTATATTCTAGAGAGCTAAGAAATCTGCAGTCATTACACCCCCAGAATTTGATTTTGCTTTCTATTAAAATCCTCGCAATCCAGTACACAGGCAAAGAGCAAATCTTTATCTGTTTCCATAACAGTTCCAGTTGTTGAAGTAAAACCCAGCAGGTAGGATGGTACTCCATTGATTTAAAAATGTACTGCACATCTGTGCGCTAACTCGTTGCCATCTTTCTCTTTTTGAGGTATTATTATTGTTATTCCTATTTTATTTTTCATTTCAAATCTTGGCACAACCCAAATGTAAAGAACCATGTTGACACTGCCAAGCATCTGTCTGGTGCTTGACAGCATCATAGAAACCCTTCCACTGTTTCATCAGGGTTGCTATTGGTTATTTAACAACACAATGCAAACCGTGCAGTGTGGGTGTAGATGAAATGGAAAGAAAGGTTGAGGTGGGGGGAAGGAGCCCTGTACAAGTAAATATGTCTTTCATCATATCTTTTGTTTGGTCTGTTTGCTGTGTGCCGTTCTGTAGTCAATAGAAGTTGTTTGACAGTTCTGCAAAAGGGTAAGAAACCTTTACTGAAACTTCTATTCTTCTCCGTTTGTCTCAGCACAGAAAGTTTTCTGCTTTTGTGTTTCTGGCATTGTTTTGTTGTCACCTGTCTGTTGTTGGAGGGTTTTTGTTGCTGCTGTTACGCTGGTGTGACGTGGGTTGATACTTGTGAAACACTGCTTGCTGAGCTTGTGCGGGTGAAGTGGACGCTCAGAGCTCGTGAAAGGTTTTCTGTGGCACCCTTTGGGGCAAGAGTTCTTTTAAGCTCACATTTTATTTATTGATTTAGTCAGGAGATGAAGGTGAAAGGGCAAGGAACAAAATAAATCTGTCTGTGCTTTCTTCTAAAGAATGCCCTGTTAGCACTTCTGCGACTCCGAAATGTTTAGCCTTGATTTAATTTGTATTTAAGATCTCTCCTCCCAGCACATTAATATAATGTCAATGTAGAATGCGTTGCATGGTATAATTACTGAAGAGAGCAGTAGTTGGGAAAACAGACGGTAATTGAACACATGGCTGTTTATTACGACAGGACAGTGCTCCTACGCTGGTATTTAGGGCATTAATAGGGAAGAATTGATTTGTTGTGTTAAGATGAATTCAATCACTGTTGCTTGGGCCTTTGTTTGTTCAGGCCGAGTTATGCTTTGTTTGTGTTATGTGCCCAAGAGGTTTACACACCACAGCGTGGCATTAGTCATGCCGAGGGCTTGGGAGCTGAAAGCCATTTAACTGAACAAAGGACATTTTTCTTTTTGGCTCTGTTTATCTTCCTCTCCAGTTTTGTTACCCTCTAATCTATTGCTATCTCTCGCTCCCCTTTTCTCACCCCACTTCCCACCTCAAGCATTCTTGATCAGTGCGGAGGTCCTCCTGCCTTCTTCCTCCCCCTCCTGTTCGCATGCCTTCCCAGGACAAAAGGGGCTCCGACAGACAGGTGGCAACGTGGGGTTGTGGCCCTCTGTGCATGGGAAAAATTTGTGCAAGAAAGAATTGGTGTGTGTAGGGGGATAACATTAAGCTTTGAGGAAAATGATTGATTTCAAAGCAAACAGAGCAGGAATTAGATGTACCACCCCATGTGTCAGCCCTGATGTGGAGAAAGAGGGAAGGTGTGCGCCTTTCGTCGCTCTTGCTGGGTTCCTCTCCAGTTGGCCCCGTACAGACCCCATCCTGTAGCCTAATGAGCCTGCTGCCCCTTTCTCCTTTCTAACGGTATGAACCGAAGGGAGAGCCTCATGGCTGAAGCTGAATTCCTGGTCTCCCTGTTGTGAGCAGTATGGTTTGTATTTTGGGCTCGATGTGCTTGAGAGGAATCTCATCTTGTGGGAGAGTTAAAGGACTCTTCTGAACATGGTGGGACAAGTTCTGCTCTCAAACGTAAGTTCACAACTCCTGCTGATTATAGCAATATCTTGAAGAAGGCCACATTTGACCCGATACAGGATTTGTAGAGAATCCAACATGAATTGTTTTTTAATCTCTAAACCAGGCAAGGATCATGCTTGTTCCAGAAAGAACATTATTAAGAGATGTGATGAAAAGTAACAACAACGAGGTCTGTGCAGTCATTAATAGCTAGAAACATACTTTTCTTAGGTAGTGAGATATTTGTATCTAAGTAATACAGTGCATGATGAATTAGCACCCATTGCCTTTTGGAGGTCTGTGAACTACTGCCTTACATAGGGCAGGGAAGAAGAGCCACAGGTCTTCAACAGGGAAAGCCAAACTCCCTGTTCAACAGAAACTGCAGTTTAGCATACATGTACATGCACTGCAACACACAGGGAAGGATGTGAACCTCAGTTGTTGATATGAGCCTATTAGCCATCGTTAATTGAATTATTGAATGTCTGAAAAAATAACTGGAGCTGACAGCTAGAAGAGGATCTGAAGTTCAGCAGTGTTTTCGTCCCTGCCTGTGATCATAGGCAGTTGGTTGTGTGTGGATGTGCTACTTGGCCGTTACACGTAAATACTTTCTAGTGAGTATATAGCGAGTATATACTCTAGGTAGTATAATTGCAAAGGTCCAGCCCATAATACCCAAGGGGAAATTTCTTTCCCACCTGAGAACAAAAAAAAAAANNNAAAAAAAAGGGTTATTGCATTTCTCTGCAAGAAGGATTACAGCTCAAGGTTATATAGCCCCAAAGTTACTACTGCTGGTGTCCAAATAGTTTATCAGAAAGGAAAGCGTCTCTCCTAGCTTGGAAGTGGTTATCCAAGTGTCCTGTTTTTCCAGCACAGTTTGGAATGCTACTTTAGTTTTGTGCTGTAGATTAGGCCACACAATCTCAAGGTAAATAAATAGCCTAGAGGCAAGTATCACATGGAAGAAGAAAAAGCCTCTCAGTTTTGTATGCATCCTTCCTTTATTTATTTTTTTTGCTAACCCTTTTTTTTTTCCTGTTTTGCCCACAACACATATCCCATTTCAGTGAACGAGCATCTTAGCTCCTATAGAGTCAGGCACTTTGAAAAAAAGAAAAAAAAAATGAGGACATTTCACTGAAGATTATTTTATTTTAAGTTGTTTTTATGCATTTCCTCTCGCTGTGTCGTCTAATTGATTCACCGCTCCTGTGAAGGTTTGGGGTATGGGATGCACATCCAGGCAGGATGCATTCTTCTTTTACAAGTTTGGCCAAGTGAAGGCTATCTGAGTTCAGAGGAATTAAGAAGCCGTCATTGGAAATCATTCTGTAGCTAACCATAAAATTATGAGATGAGTAATACACATGATAAAGGGTATTAGGCTATAACCCAGTCTTTCTGCTGAAATACAATGCAGTCCTTTGAGATGCTGATCATATTATTATATTATCATATTTACCAGGATTTTGTTGCTAGACCAGTTCTTGAAAGAGGGAACACAGTTCACAGTGGATATTACACATATTTTGCCCAGTATTTTAAAAATACTTTTAAAACACTAGTGGAGATTTGTTTGATTTTTTTTTTTTTTTCCCGAAGTCTTGCTCCTGCTAGATGAGGACATTGAGATTGTTTAGGCAATCCCAGGTAGCCTTCCTCACAGGCTGAGTGCACTCCATAAAGCTGTCAGTTCTTTAGCTTAATACTGGGTCTTAGTGTATTAATTCAAGGCTTTCAGTGATCTAGGACACAACATGTGCCAGGAGTAGGATCTAAAATTAGAGGCAGACTTTTGGCTGTGAGAGCTGCTTGAGGCTACTTGGGGTGAAAGAGGAGGGGAGAGGCCTGATGTCAGTCACAGACTGCAAGATATCTAACGCATTCCTACAGATGCAGGTTTTTTGGCAACATGCACTGTAAGGGGTGGCCCTTACTTTTTTTTGCCTCGTACAGCACTCGGTGGTTCATCTCTCAGACCAACTCCTTGCTGAGAGCTCTCGTAGTTTGCTTGTTACAGCAAAGTCCAGTTACTGGTATAGTGGGTTTGTGATTTTTTTCCTACTCTTAAAGAGGAATGAAAACTTAAACAGTAGCTAATCTGCGATAACAGGCACCTAAAATAGAAGTGAAAACATAGTGAACAGAGATAAATTCTTACAAAGGATTCTAGGTTTCCATTCGCAGAAAACATCACTTGATGATGTAATGTAATGGTAGAAGAAAGATCAGGTGAAAAAGGACTGAGCAACAGGAAAACTGCTTCATCCTCCTTCATTTTAGTGAAAACATTTTGTTGTATAAAATGTTATGTTCCTGGCTGTGTGCAATAATCGTTCCCCTGTACATTTCTTTGTATGTCATAAGAATGTCTATGAATGAGCAATAATTAGGCATCAGTGTTTGGTTATGTGGATTCTCTTGTGATACCTTCTTGTTTACTTCATTTAGGCTGTCAAAACTGTTCTTGCCATGTAGAAATGATGACCACGTTACTTGATGAATATGAGGTTACAAGGACCTCGTTTTAAATCGCTGTGACAGTTGTTCCTCCTCTGTGGTCATTTCAGGCCATCTGAAACATATTCTTTCTTCCTAGAAAGATAAATGCTCAGAAACATGAATTCAGAGACATTTAATCTTCACTAAAAGATTGTTAATCTTATCCTACCTCTTTTTTTTTTTTTTTTTTTTTTTTTTTCCCAATAAAGTCATAAAGCAGCACTATGGTATTGTTGTGGGATTCAGGTAAACATAAGTGGGGGCCCTGGTCTAAATAAGATCCATAGCGGCCATTCCTCAGTACAAGAATTTTGCCTTATATTCAGGCATAGAAAGATCTGTACATTTTTATTGTTAGCAAAAAATAATTCTCCTCAGAAGCCAGTACTGTGAATCTAAACTCTGATATTTTGCACCTGTTCATGTGCAGTGTTTTCTTTGATGGCTGTTGGAGTTTTGATCTCACAGGGAGAGGAGAATATTGGAGTTGAGATTTCTTGTACAGAGCTTAGAGGGTAATATTGCATTTAGTTTGTTTCACTAGATGCAAGCTAATCAGAGAATAATTAACAGTCAAAATGCCAAGGTCCTTATTCATGTAAAGGATCTGGTATTGAAGTCCTCAATAAAGTAACACTCATATCAAATTCAGTGAGACTTTAAACTGAACAAATACTTGAGGATTTATCCCCAGCAAGTTTCTCCCTGTCAGTTTATAATGAGCATCCCATGAAGGTGTTTAACAATTGTACTGACTTTGATTTGTCAAGGTTTTGGAGAAAATTGCTTTCTCAGGTGGTGAGAAAATGTTGAAACAAAAAGCACATTTTTCTCTCGTGATGTCTGTCACGCTACAAGCAAATTCAAAGAATGTCTCAGCACATGCTTACTGATGGGCAGTACGTTAAGAATGTTTTAGTGTGCATTGTACAGAAATTGCCAGGGGGAAGAATTAAAGCTGATAGGTAACATGTATTTTAGACCTCAAATTCTTGGGCTTGAGGTAAAATATAGATAGATAGGTAGTTATAGATGCCAGTACTTTGTTTGTTTGTTTTATAAGCGAAAGGAAAAAAGTGCCACTGCGAAGCTCACCACACAGAGCCTGGTGTTTGAATGCCATGGTTTTGTGTGGGAAGCAGCAGCTAGTGTATCTGGATCTATCCTTTGCCTTGCTTTCCTCGGTTGTCACTGAGAGCTCCCAGGCTGAGACAGATGGCTGCTGGTTTAGTTGTGTGCGTGGGAGACAGGAACTTCCACATGTGATTTTTTACCATTTGGTAGTAATTAGTTTGTTGTATAAATTAACATTAACTGAACCATTCTTCAGGCATTGTTTGTAATTATCTTCTTTGAGCCTCTGAGTTGTGTAAAGAAATAAAAAGCGGGTAAGAAACTGCTTCTTATTTTGTATGGGGAGAGGACTCTATCATTAAGTAGAACAGAACAGCAATTATCATCGCGCGCCCAGTAGACTGAAAACTTTGAAAAACCCTTAAAAAGCAGGAATATCTTGTTATGTAAATATTAATGAAAGTGAACAGTTTAGAAATGCAGATAGATTTTATAAAATTTACAAGAACGAAGTATGAATAAAAGCACCAGTGATCATGCCTTCCTGACATCATAAGCGTTAGTATTTCTGCTGCTTCTCCTACCACTCCTTCATTTGGTGTATGTTTGCAAGGAGCAGAGAGTTTATTCATTTTTCCAATATATATGCTCTCAATTTTATTTCACTCTTTTTTCCACCTTTGAGATAGTTCCCAATTTTTTTTTTTATTTTTTTATTTTTTGTGGTAGACAGTAAGGTTCTTATGTCTGCTTATTTGGCAGTTGGCTTTTGTTAGTGCTGGTTTTCTCTGGGGATTTCTGTCACTTCCAACCACCAGCCAAATTGGAATTGTCAGGAGAACAGCCTCTCGCATGTTACTTGGCAGTTCTGTTTCCAGACTTGGCCAGGGTCCAGAGATGCAGAGGTCCATGGACATGAAAAATAACAGGGAAAATGCCCTCTGGTATTTGCCCAATATTTCAGTAATGTATTGGGAACCTCTAGGTTCATTTCCAGAAGGAGTTCAATGCTTGAGCAGGTAAGAACATTTTGTATCTTGTTAGACTTAGGTTCTTTGCTCTACTCCTTAGCAGTATGTGAAAACTCTGTAGGTGTCCTTTTAGTATAGCTCTCCTGGCATGCTTACAAAGCTGGCAAACTTGGCAGCAGCGCACTGCATGCTGGTGGTACAGTGAATCCTCGTGTGTATTGGCTAGGTTACGGTAGTAACACCCAGGTACAGTCCATCAGGAAGCATTCTACAGCTTCATTAAAATTTAGTATCCAGCCCTCTGGAGAAAGGTTCGTGTGACTTGGGTTTTAAAATGTCTTGGCTTTTTCTTGTGAACAAAATGAAGGCAGTTTTAGGCTCAAGCTTGAACTTGTCTAGACAAATCAGTGCTGGCTGCAGATTTGCCTAAGCTCGTTACGTATAGGGCCTCCCCTTGAGAGCGTGTTTGGGTCTTCCTTCTCCTGGCGGAATTGCTGTTAATATTTACATTTGCCCAGGTAAACGGTTTGACCTGGATGATAACTTCTAAAAGAGGACTAGAGATTCTGAAATGGGTAAATACAGATGCGGTGTATTCAGACTTGTTGTGTTTCTTTTGGCACGGTGCATTAGCCTATATGGAGCACTGGGCTATGTGGGGAAGGAGGAGGTGGGAGCTCCAGTGCCTGGGAGATGCAGGGCAATATGGGCTGAGGAGTTGAGCTACCATGGGTGGTTTTCTTTCTCTTCCTTCTGGCAAGGGTTAATACTGTATCTGAGAAAATCTGTGATTCTCCTAGCTTTTGATATCGACAAATCAAACGTTTTCTGAAGCATTCTTACTGAACGCTTTGTTTTCAACTATGAAAACCGAAGGTGCCAGCCATGCTTTGATACTGCTGTGGCAGCCCAGAGGACGGGCTTAGTGTGAGGAGGTGCGTGAGCACCTGAGCTCTTCAGTTCACCATCCTCCTGCTGAGGGCTTGTGGAACAAGAGGGAAGAGCTGTTGTATGAAGTATTGCCATAATACCGACTGTGTGGCTATCTTTTATCCCTAGAGGAATACAAGGAGAGATTTGTCTTGTGGCTACAAACACAAAGCAGAGAGTCAGAAGGCAGAATTTCTTCTGGCTTGTTTTCGTCACAGACATTCCACATGACCTTCATTCTCTGTGTCCAAGTACTGTGCTTTTAAAGCATGGCTGATAATGGCAACTGTGTGCTTCTTCCCAGTGGTCAGGTTTGATCACTGCCTGGGAGATGCAGCCTGACAGTAGTACTGCTTACCAGAGAGGACTAGGCATAGGTCTGGGGGAACAAGCTGTCTGGAAATATGTGTCTCTTCCAGCTCAGCCCCATTCATCTGCCTAAACCAGAAAGGAGATTGGAGGTTTAGTCCGGAAGCCTCTGGCCTGGGTTCAGCTCGATGGGATTGCTCCTGGTGGCCCAGCTGCAGAGCTGTGCCTGCAGGGCTGTGGCACAGCTGGCCCCATAGCTGATTATGCTGCTAGGGAGAGGCCTGGTGCCCATACCTCCTCTTCCTGCAGCAGCAATTCTCCTTGCTGAACCTCCTGCTTCACAGCCAGGAAGGTGCTGGTGCAGGAGTCCAGCAGCAAGGATGCCCCGTCCTCCAGCCCGTAAGGTGCAGAGGCAGACCTTGTCGTCCGCCCTTCCCCTGCCATGCAAAAGCCTTCATATGCTTAGTGGGCTTTTCCCCACCTGCCTTGTAGAAGAATTGTTTATTTGTTTAACAGGCATGAGGGTTACGAGCTCTGGCACGGCAAGAAGGTGAGGAATTTTTTGTTTTTGGTTTGGGGAAGAGGAGGGCGGGAGGGAGTGTGTGGGAGCGCTGGCAATGAGGAGCTCAGAGCAGCACGCTAATTAACCTGGGAGGATTGCAGGGCCACTGGAGTGAGAAACGGTGGCTTTAACGTCCAGCAATCCTTCTCCATTGCTGGGTTTGGGTCAGGGACCTCGGATAAGAGAAGGGGAAGGAGGGTGGGCACGATGGGAACCAGATGTGCTGGGTTGAGGGGTCAGCCTCCCCGCCATGGGGCAGCAAGTGAGAAGGAAGCGTGTCCTTCACATCCAGCATCCTCCTGGCCTCTGCGGGGCTGGGACAGCACCCACATCCGTACACACGCACATGCGTGCATGCACACATGCTCCCACAGACAGTCCTGGCGCTGCCTTTTTCCTTTGGCCTACCTTGTCGAATGGCCCTGGAAGACTAAACAGGTGTTATCTACTTTTGATTTCAGTGCATTTAAATTAATCCTGTCAGCTCAGCTGTTAAAACAACTGTCATCTCCAGCTGTTAGTAATTTTCGACTGGGCACTTTTACAGGTTGCCAAGTTCTGAGCCTGCATTGTGAATCTCTCTCTCTTTCTCTCAAAGCGCTATAGTAACAATTTGTATTTTTTTTTAAAGGGGACTTGCATTGCACTGTTTTTATATCAGACCCTGTTTATTATATATCGAAATAATAATATCACAAAACCCAACATTGTCATGCCAGATTTTGGAATAAAGAGCTAAGCCATGTGGGGAGTGCGGTGCATATCAATCTTCTGCGGGTTTGTTGCAGCCTCTCTGTGCATTTTAAATTTGAATGAGAGATGAATCAACCTGAGGCTTTGGGAGGGAGGAAAAGGGGGGCTCTAAATTTTTATTGCCACAAATAAAGCCTCCTTTTTAGAAGTACTGGTTTCTTCTTCTCCCTTTTGCCTCACTGTACATTTAATCTTAATAACGAATATTAACAGGAGGGACCTCATAATGAAAATATCTAAAATACCTTTAAATTAGATTAATGGCACACACATGGTGGCCTTAAGAACTGTAGGGAAATAAAAATCATAAATTGGATACATGTTATTGATTTCAATAGGCACTCTCTAATGTGACATATTCCTATGGGGTCAGGATCTATAGTCCATTACTAGTGCTTCAGAGGCAGATAGCACTTGTGGATTACTCACGTCTGCATCCTGACAAGGAAGGCTTTCTGTGCCTTTAAGGTTTCCACTCGTTGCCGTTGTCTGGCCAGATTTTCAGCTGGTATAGAACTGACACTGCTCTGCTGACTTATTTTGCAAGCTGTCCTTACAACACTGGCAAGGATTATTCAGGTGTTCTTTTGTATATTGCTAGGAAAAAGATGTACTTAAAATGTGGCTGTAGGTAATCTATTTTTCAACAGACCGCAGATGATTTCAAGTTCCAGGTAGCCAAATGAAAGGGATTCATTAAAAAAAATCATGCTTTATATTGGCTATATCTTACATAAGTAACGACACTGCTTTCTTGCAATAAAATAAAGCCTTCAAATTAGAAGCCTCATTTCACAGGATTTTCATTGTCTTTTGGTTTTGAATTTCTTCAAGAAAATGCTGTTGAAATAGGAAACGCACCTTGAATAACATCAGTGTAATTCTTTGCCTTTCGCTCTCCATTCTTAAGCTTGGATGGAGAATTTTATTAAGAAAAAAAGCCAAAAACTTCAGTAATTCTGTGAAAGATAAAAATGTCAGATGCTGAAGTACCATCTAATTCAGCAGGCCAGGTGCTGCTCTTGTTTTCACCTTCAGAATAATGTCTGCTTTTTGGCATGTTCAGCCTGCAAGACAGAGTTGCAGCTCTCAGAGCAGCACCCGAAATTCCAGTATAGTTGTGGCTGTTTTTGAATGCCTCGCAATAATGTCTTCCTAGAAATTTTGAAATCTTTATGAAATATACCTCAGTCTTTGGATGAGCCATCACCACTATCTTTCTTCTCAAACAGCACTACCATTTAAGTAGGCCGATAAGCAACTTCCTAAAATTTCCCATTCCTTACTGAACGATTGTAGTATTTTTTCAGGTAGATATAAAATGCTTGTTGAAGGTCTCGTTTAATATTAAAATCTGGAAGGCTAGTTACGAAGTATGCATTTGTGCCTCTGCACACAGTAGTCTGTGGATATGTAGATCCAAATTACATGCATGTGTACACATGACTACTATTGCTGCTAGCAAGAGCACGAGCTATGGTGGCTTATCTTGAATTCTGATGCATCTCCATGCTGCTTGGATAAACAGTGGAGCCGCAGCTACTCTAAAACAATTTAGAGTAAGAATTTAGTCAATAATATATTAATCTAAAATTCTGATTTCACAGAAGCTGCTGCTGGGCAGGAGCATACTTAGATCAAAGCAAGTACTTCCTATTTAGTACTGCTTTTTTGGAAAACAAACTGAAGTGTTGGAAAATTCAAAAAAGGGAAAGACATGCTATTGTGGAAACATTGTTCCTA
>VXAV01005020.1:768346-784455 GCA_013399715.1 Alectura lathami | reverse complement strand
TTTTTTTTTTTTTTTTTTTTTTTAATTTTAGTGAGATTAAAAAGTTCAGACTGATTCACTTCTGCATGGTCATTTACAGTGTACATGATACTTTGGTGATTAAACCTGCCTCAAGCCCTCCCATAACACACATTGTGAAATGCTCCTTCTTACCAGGATGTATCAATATAGGTTTAGTTTCTGCTTTGCAAAATGCCCCTAGCTGTTTGTAAAACAGCTGAACTTGGAAGCCAGACTTGCTTATGGCTCCTGAAGTGGTCTGCTGCTTCCTTACTCTTCCCATTTCCACATCTGGTCACCATGAGCCATTCACAGCAGAGCTGACCTTTGACTCATGGTTTCTGCAACAAACTCTCACCATCTTCTTTTGCCAAATACTCTTGATGGTGGTTAACTTAGCTGCAAAGACTGATTTATGTGTATTTTCTCCTTGTATTTTCTCTTTTGCAAGTTCCATTCATTGCAGATACATGTCTTGAATCTCCTTTGTCATGACACTAGTGTGAAAGACAGGTAATTAGTGACATCAGAGAAATTATCCATGTGCAAAATTGACATAAGTGAAACTGAATCAGACCCCAGTACCTTCAATATACAAATGTATGTCTGCTTTGCTTACTCAAATTAAAAGGTACTTCCAAACCTTTGAGGTTTTTGTGCAACCTGAAAGGTTCCATTAGTCTTATCTATATGTAGTAAAACCTTGTCAATTTGCAGCAATGATTCTGGGAGCTAACAGGTAAGCACATTTTTCAGCTGGCTTCCATCTGGGTGGTGGACTGAACCTAAACTCTTGACCCTGCACATCTGAATTTAGAGGTATTCAAAATCTGGATTTTGCAACTAGAGTCAATATTTAAATTTATTTGACTTTGTATTTTGTAGTTTTGGCCAACTGATTTCTGTTTGACAATCCAAAGGTGTACGAGATACCTACACAGGCTATTATCTTGCAGAAGATAGAACACACATAGGAAGGGTGGGGGCTGTGGAATGCTCCAGCCTTGCTGAAGAGTCTCCAGGCTCACAAAGACTCATGCTGTTGAATTCGTAAAACCTGTCCGCACACTCAGGAACCAGGGAAGCTGTTTCGTGGCTCAGAATTCAAGGGACCTGTGACACAGGGGTGCTTGTCCATCCATCTGTGACTGGAGCAATTAGAGGAAGATTTACCTGAAGTCTGGTTTTTGAGAGGAGAGGAAAGATTGCTTCATCACGTTTTTCACCATTGTCTGAAAAACGTGTAACGCAATGAAAAACAAACTCTGGTTATGTATTTCTCCCTCCTTTCTTTCTTTCACTTTTCATCTTTCGGTTCCATGTTTATTTTCCCTTTCTTCTTACCTTCTCTTCATATCTTTCTACTTGTATTCTTGAACAAGCTCGTTAACATCCATTAACTAGATTTGGCGAGTACAAACAAGCATCTCCAAAGCAAGCAAGAAAAGTGACACTAGTAGCAAAAATAATAGTGAAAATTTGATATCAACAGGACATGGCTATGTAAAGTGCAATGCAATGTCACCATAGTGCAGCATATTGCTAGGTTCTTAATTAAGCAGTGATTTCTATTAGATATTAAATCCAATTCTTGACTGCTGCTATGGATCTCTAACCCCAATATATGGGAAGTTATGCCTCTGAAATTGTTAAATTTGTAAAACCAAAAGTGCAAATTTAAAGTTACCAGTATTCTGCTGTGGCCCCCTGAGTGGTTGTTCTTATTTTGGTAGAAGAGTGACATTTTCAATTTTGTTTGTTGTCTAGGAAGGACTATAAGCTAAGATGAAGAAACACTCATTTGCATTCAGGTACAGCGATAAACGTATTGCCTAAATGGATAAAACTTCTCTGAGTAAGCAAACAAAAATTCTGTCCTGCTAACTAATGCCAATTATGTTTGCTAGGTACACCTCAAAGTAAATGCATTCAAATAGCTGTACCTGTTGTCAGTGGTGCTAACATGATTTGCTTCCAGTGTGAGAAAATAGGTTGTCCTTTTTTGTGTGTGTGTGGTTTCTTTTGCTTTTCATTAAAAAGTATTTGTTTTCATATTTGCGAACAAAACTTTCTCCACTGTTGGTGAGTATCCTGAAGCAGGCCAGTTAAGTATTTCTCTCCTCTTTATTGGACTGCTTGTCAGTGGCCATGTGTCTAGATTTCTCTGATTCCATCTGGATCATGGAAGATGACACATTTCAGTGCTTTCAGAAAAACATGGGAGATAAGTGCATTTATGTCACATGGGTGAGCTGTCATGAGCACGGTCAAAAGAGCTAAGATTAGGACTGCATATTTCCGTGTCTGTGTGCACACATGTGCAGGTGTTTCTATTCCTGCAAGAAATTAGCATAAACTGATGCCTACTTCTGCTTTTCTGTGGAAGACTAGAAAGACAAAGCTCCATGTCACACTATTTTTACAATGTGATATATTCTAAAATCATTGAGGCAGAGACTAGGCTGACTGTGTTTTCTGTACCAGTAGCTAATGTTAGTATTTGGCTATTGCTTATACCAAAAAAAAATATACCCTCACCTCACTTAATATACACTAGTATTTGTGATTTTCTTTAAACTTTTGATTTAGAATTTCCAAAATGTTAATATTTTCTAACCAGTTGATGTGACAGAGGAGTGATGGATTTCCATCTTGGATATTGTCTTTTTAAGTGGGTTTTATTTTTCAGGTGTGAAGAAGCAACAAAATACATAACTGGAAGTGACTTCTCTCCCATCCAATTTCCAACCACCTTTTTCCCATAGTCTTGAACTCTAGGTTTATGCACAGAGTATTTTTCTGTATGAGAAGTGCCAGTTTCACTTGAGCTGCAGTGAAAACAATTAAAGCAGGCATTTTTGTACTAATCTGGAACAGCATTTACAGTCTTTTTCCCTAATCAGCAAAACGATTTAGAAACAAGTTTTGTGTATAATGGCTGCGTTTTTCTGCATTTGTGGAATATGATCATGAGCAAGGTATCACGAGGTAAACAAAAGTTAAGGTTTGCAGCTTGTCAGTTACTTCTAGCTCCTGCCATAATTTGTCTTCACTTGCTGTAAACTGCTGTGGTATTGTCTTCTTTCGTTGGTCATAAGCTAGCATGTGGGCTGTGGAGTAAGAGCGGGTGTGCAGGCAGCTACCAACGCACGGCCAGTGTGCTGGGAGGTTGGGTCACTTCCTTGGACAAGGTCCGCAGCTGCTTCAGGGGTATTTCCCCCTGAGTTTGCTATGTTGTACTATTGCAGGCTGCTGTCCTAGCATGGAGAGAGACAGTCGGCTGTGTGAACCTTTTGGGACTAGCGTTACTCTTTAATGCATAGTGTTCCGTTTTTTTCCTGTTAAAGAACCACTTGATGAGTTTGGTTCTCTGGTATAGATGATTTCTTTTCATTGCTACTTTTTACTGTTGCCACATCTTTAAGTGCATATGTTGAATATCCTGCAAACATTCTGATATTTTCCAGAACATACAGCTATAAGGAATGTGGCTAGAACATGGATTTAGGAGGCTGAGTTAATTGCCATGGTTAGAGATCTCCTCCACTGCTCTTGGAGGAGGCGTGTCAGTGGAAGGAAAACTCGTGCACATGGGAAGGTTCATGTGCAACTGTGAAATACAGGAAATATAAACAATAAAATGTGGGAATTTTTCTTTGATCATATTCCCAGAACTGTAGAACACTTTGCAGACTATCTAGTCAGAACCCCCTCTCTGCTTTGTTGGACTTAGCTTAAAGAAATGTAATGGTAAATAAGAGAAAGTTAATTGCAAGGCTTTTTTGAGACCAAATTCCTTCTTGTGAAACTGTCCCTGCCCTGTGCCTGCTCTCTTTTTCACTGCTTCCATTATATTGAGTCAAAATAATGCTACTTGCTTCTGTGGCTCGGGAGAAGCCATTTGACCCCTTCCTTGAAGCATGAAATCTGTATTATTATAAGATGAAAATACTGCATGGAAGATTTCTAGTTGCCTTCCATGGTTTAAGAAGGCTATTTATGCCATGAGGTATCAGACTTAAGTGGGCTGATTCCAGCTCTGACAAACCCCAACCCACTTCATCACCTTGAGACCAGCTTAGGCTTGTGGTGGAGTCTAAAGGAAATAGTCCAGCCATGCTTCTCACCATCCAGCAAACTTTTATGTATCATATCTGTAATTCTGAACTTCAGATATGCCCTGTATATGCCTGGCAAATGTCGATTGTATCAGGCAGACTTGGCCAAAAGCAAATTAAAGATTGAGGAACAATTTCAGAGTCAGTGTAGTGCATTGTGCCATGAGATTTCATTGTGATATGAGATAGCGTTATGAGGCAGGCAGCTTGACTTTTAAGTTTCACCTGCAGGGCAAACTAAACATGGTACAGTTTCCCCTCCCACATCTCCAGTGGTGGTTGCAGGACACAGTCACCCAAACTCCTTAGGGCCAAAGGCTAAGCTGGCAGCGCTCCCAAAACTGGAGTGCTGCCGCTAGTGCATGTGTCTTCAGTCTGCAGCCTGTGCTGTGAGGGTTAGAGACTTGGACTTTTGGTTGGATTCCTAGGTTTTCGTCTTTCCTAGCCCTGCTTTTCTGTGGAGATTGTGACATGAGGTTCATGTCTGGAACATGTCTGGAACATGTCTGGAATATCATGTCTCATATTGAGACTGCTTGATAGAAAATGATAGTTTAAAATCCAGAAATAGTCTTTCTTTTCGGGATGTGTGTGAACGTGAAGAATAGTGTCTTTTCTGTGACAGGGAACATCAGCTTGTTTTTTAACCATGTTCCTGGGATTAAAAGAACCAAAAAAGGTTAGATAGACCTGTTCTTGAATTACCAGAGGGTGTAGAGAGTTGGTTACATTGACAATCTGTCGTATGTCATTGAATGACGGCCTCATGCTGGCTCATGGCACTAGAAGAAGTAACCATGTTGAATGAAAACGTAACAGTCTAGCCTGTTTGACATACTTGTCAGCAAACTCAGCAGCACCTTCACTTCAGGTGCTCTCCTTCAGAGGAACTCAGTGCCTGAAAATACAATTGTGTGAGGTTGGTTCTTCTGGGGAATAAAATGGAGAGTTTTAGTCTTTGACACTTTCAGGATTTAAGCAAACCCAAATTTATTCATCTTACTTAATGATCATCTAAGCCTACTGAAGTCAATAGAAGTCAGTTGAGAACCCGGAACATTGCCTGTTGAAACTCTTGTGTTGTAGGAAACACTCCATTATTGCTTAAGCTGCTGATGCCTTTTTCCCTCTTTGGAAGGGTTTTGTCTGTGTCAGGAGTATAGTCTTCAACCAGTGCAGAGCTCATTTGTGTTATATAAAGCCTGCTGTGGGGAAGCTCGTTTGCTGATATGGGCAGACTTGAGGAGTGGTGTTGAGACATAATACTTCGAAATAAAACTAATACCGGGTACAAATTTTCAAACTTGACCAGTTCCAACCAGTAGAATTTTGAGGCAATTTCTGGACAACTGCACTTTAGAAAAATGCAAAAATGTAAACAATGTTCTAGGCAAGACCTTGGGCAAGAAAGCTTTGAATGAATGATGGCGCATAATTTCAGTTGTAAACAAAATGGGCTAAAATTACCATGACAGGATTAAAAAAAAATGAATTGCAGTTAAAAGATTTAGTGTCCCATTGGGTTCCTTTAACGTACTTACACTCAGACTGTGTATCAGACACCTTCAGACTTTTAAGTGACGTTGTTCTAGCTAGCATTCACTTCTCAGGTTCTAGACTCTTTCCCTTTGTATTTGTGTATTAGTTAAATAACGTCCCTGCAATTCAGCTGCCAAAGTGAACCTCTCTCCAGAATGCTTTCAGGAAGGGGAAACATTCATTCTGTAATATACCACAATGTTTCATTTTGATTTTTCTTGAGAGATTTCTGCCTTTCCTTCTGTTTGGTCTCTGTTTGTGTGGTGCAGAAAGTCCCAGTGGTGTATACAGTGATGCTCATGTTTTCCTTTGCTTGGTAGACTTCCAGGTCTGTACCACTTTATCCATTCCACACTGCGAGATGCAGGGAGAAACAGCTTCTCCTTTTAAGCAATTCTAGGAAAGAAAATCAGCCTGTGCATATTTACTGTAAGACTGTTCCACTGTATGAAAATTAGAGCATCAGAACAGCTTAGAGCCCTATGCTCTCCCAGCATTGTTGTGCAGACCGCGTGTGTGCTGTGGGACTGTGCTGATGCACTGTACTGCTGTGGACAGGTATGAAAGCACCCATCATCAACTTGCAGCACAGTAACATTTCCACCTGAAGGTACAACAACTATAATGGAAGTAGCTTGTTTTCACCCTCAGAGAAAACCCAGCAAACAAAGACCTCACAGATTAAAACCAGAATGAAACAAAACAAAAAAACACCTTGCATGGTATTAAGTTTTTGAAAGAAGTTAATGATTTAAAAGGCCATATCCCATTTTCAGATGAGGCTGATGGGCCTAGTGAAGCAGTTTCCATTTTCAGTGCAACTTAGAACAGTAAACATCCACTTTACCTTGAAGTTGAACTTAGTCTCCCATGTGGTTCAAATGCTCAAATGTTGTGTTCTAATAGTTCTCATAGTATGTTCTCTAATAGTTTTTTAGTACGTATTGAGCAAATGTGTTACCCTGCATGTCTTTCACTTGTATTAGAAGTATAAATGGATTAAAATTAAATGTCTATTTTAAAATAGACTAGGAGGTTCCGCTTAAATATGAGGAGAAATTTCTTCACAGTGAGGGTGACAGAGCACTGGAACAGGCTGCCCAGAGAAGTTGTGGAGTCTCCTTCTCTGGAGACATTCAAAACCCGCCTGGATGCGTTGCTGTGCAATCTGCTCTAGGTGTTCCTGCTTCGGCAGGGGGATTGGACTAGATGATCTTTCGAGGTCCCTTCCACTCTCTAACATTCTGTGATTCTATGTAAACAGTGTTTTAAAATTGGTACTGCATTAGATAAACCATTCATTTTAATAAGCCAGTAGTAGCATGTATCCTGGACCACTGCAGTGATTCAGGTCTGCGCTATTCCATCTCGGGGAAGAGGCAACTGTTGCCTAACCCCAGCGTTGTCAGTATTACTATTTAATTCCCACAAGGCGCAAACTGGGATCCTTCGTGTGAGGCTTTGTGTAGGCAAGCTGTAAAAGCAGGTCCTGCCCCAGAGACCTCAGTCTAAAAGTAGCCTGGCAGAGGAGCAGTGGGGCCTGTGCCTGCATCGCCCCAGCCGCACCCCAGTCCTCTGGCCAGCGCGGAGGATCTGCAGCTGCAGGCCTGAACCTCGCAGCTTGGGCCCACACCTCATTAAGTTTGAATGCGGCAGAGTGAATTGGTGTGTGGGTGTGCACTGGCACGTGTGTACCAGGGGCATCGCTCCGTGCTGCGCTAATTAACCGAGTTTTTGTGAGAGGTGATGAAACCAAACCCTGGTATTTCTGTCTTTGCTGTGGTTGTAATCTAAGTGAGGGGAGTAGGACTTATTTTTAGTTGTGGATCGCATTTCTCTAAGAAAAACCCTTTGTCTGTGGTATTTGGTTAATGAGACGAGAGCTGAACTTGGGGCACTGTGAGTATAAATAGCCTGTACCAATTCTGGTCTTGTTTTCTCCAGTAGTCCCATTTGGAGTCAACAGAAGGGAGTATGTAACAAGAAAGCAGAATTTGCCCCACTTCCTGATATGATGAACTGGAAAATGTGTTCATATCATTTTCTTCTCTTCATTTCAGTTTTTACTTCTGTAAGTTAAGATTTAGCTTCTTAAGAATGTTTGTTCAGATATCCCAAATCCTTTATAAATCTACAGCACTTCTAGAAGAGGGGCTTCTGAAAATACTAGAATGGTGCTTTTCACACTGCTTTATAGTAAACAGATTTATCATTCTTTTCATTAAAAAAAAAAAAAAAACACCTTACCACCTGAACATGAGCCAGCAGTGTGCCCAGGTGGCCTAGAAGGCCAATGGCATCCTGGCTTGCATCAGAAACAGTGTGGCCAGCTAGGGAGGTCATTGTCCCCCTGTCCTTGGCACTGGTGAGGCCGTACCTCGAGTGCTGTGTTCAGTTTTGGGCCCTCACTACACAAAGGACATCGAGGCCCTGGAGCGTGTCCAAAGAAAGACAACAAAGTTGGTGAGGGTCCTGGAGCACCAGGCTTACGGAGAGCGGCTGAGGGAGCTGGGGCTGTTCAGTCTGGAGAAGAGGAGGCTCAGGGGAGACCTCACTGCTCTCTACGGCTACCTGGAAGGAGGCTGTGGTGAGGTGGGGGTCGACCTCTTCTCCCAGGTAACAATTATAGGTCAAGGGGTAACAGCCTCAAGCTGCACCAGGGGAGGTCCAGGTTGGATGTCAGGAAAAATTTCATCTCAGAATGAGTGGTCAGGCATTGGAACAGGCTGCCCAGGGAGGTGGTGGAGTCACTGTCCCTGGAGGTGTTCAAGAAACTTGTAGATGTGGCACTTAGGGATGTGGTTTAGTGGGCATAGTGGTGATGAGTTCACAGTTGGACTAGGTGATCTTAGGGGTCATTTCCAACCTTAGTGAGTCTATGATTCTATAATAAGAAATGATTCTATGACAGTCAGCATAAAATTCACTTAAGCTAGAGGCACTTAGGCCATGCTTAATAAAGTTGGATTTAAGCAAATATTTAAAATTAAGTGCATACCAAATGAGTTTCTGAATTAGGGCTACAAATACATTTCAGCAGTAAGAGTGATGGTACCTATTTTCAGATGGCATAGATGATGCTGAAGAATTAAAATCTGAACTGTTTAGCTTGGAGTCAATGTATGCCTTAAACATACAGCTTGATCACTTTTAGCTTAGCACACATACCCAGAAATATTACTCTTGGTCATACAAGGCCTTCCTAGATCCTTTGGACAGCCTGACAGCTACAATACTTTACTCTGTAATACTTCATCAGAAGAAACAAGGTTGTGATACCAAATAGCCTGAACAACGAAGAGAAAAGCTGAGGTTGAAATCTGTATTCCAAATTAAAAGCTGCACCCAAGATGCACACACTCTAGTGTGTACATGTAGTGTTTATAAAACAGATTAAGGCCTACATGTCAAGTTTAAATTTGCAAACTTCTGGTGGTTTATGTGTAAACAACAATGTAACATTAGCTTTGCTTTAAACATGCTTTTGTTTGCTTTAGTATCCTATAAATTTTACTCTGACATCAAGTATGTTGTTGAGTATGATGTAGCTGGAGATAATGTCTCATTCAACTGCAATTTTTGTCATCATTCAAAACTATGGTAATGCATTTGATGATTCTTATCGATTCTTCAGTGTATGTGGTTATCTTTCTTATTTCCATTCTCATACATATCTATGGGACTGTCTAGATCTAGAAGATTTGATTTGCTGCATATGTTCAAAGAATAGAAAGACTGATCCTGTGTTTTTATTATATTTTTCTGCAATCTTCTTGTAGACCTTGAAATTGAAGCTGGCACATTTGTAAATGTGAATTTCTTTCTTGGTTCTTTTGAAAGCTGATTTTCTCCATAGGTAAATTAACCTGTGATTCTGACAGTGACTTTGGCAAAATCAGCACAGGGGGGTATGGATACAGGAATTCTTCGGAGCTCTGGGTTGACAATTCCACTCTGCTCTGTACAGGAATCTGTCATTCAGCTAATTGCATTTAAAGTAACTGACAAGTAGCTTTGCTTGGTACGAGTATGGAGAAATTCTGACAGAGAATTCACTGTTTGGGTGAGAACTGAATGAAGAAATGCTCAACCCATCCCTGGTATGTGAGTTTAGTTGATCAACTGCCTGTCTGTCTCTAGGAGTTTTTTTACTCCATTACAAAGACAGGTAAAATTCCAGAAAGCTACAGAGGAACCATTTTCAGTCATCTCTTTTTTTCTTTTTTTTTTTCTTTTTTTCTTTTTTTTTTTCCTAAAACACTCAGTTGTTCAAAGCCATATCCTCTATTTGCCCTGCTTGAGGTTTGAAGTCATTGTGTGAGAGTAGGAAGTTTTTTTCCATATACATACACATAGTTAGTGATGCCCTTTGAGATCTCAATATATGAAAAAACTACAAAAGAAAATATGCTTTCATTTTTCCCTCTTGTGCACATGGGATGATTATTATTGTACTACAAGGGTTGTGTGTTTCATATTTATTAAACTCTTCATGCTGGATTACAAGTACAGGTTAGTATTATTTATTATACGTATATTTTCCTTATTCTTGGTAATAAACGTTAAGAATCTCTTAGAAGTACGAATGCAAATTTTGGACAGAAGAACAGCATGAACCCTTTTGAAAATGGAATCAGCTTAGGAATGGTAAAAAAGCTTCCACACTAGACTAAATATTGACTTTGTTGCTGCATGTATCCTAGCAGTGTATCCACACATTATACCACATTTTCTACGTGAACATTTATTTCTGTCCCTGACATATTTTTACGTGCATCTTGTTATAGTTTTCTCATGCCATGCAATCGTAGGATGGTCATCAGGCATTTGATCTAATTAATTAGGAATTTAAGATACATATATCCTGTCACTTTAGGTGAAAGCTGAAGGTAACACTTGAGCCAAACTCCGTAGGTCTCTGCATTAACTAGTTGTGTTTTCTCCCTTTCATTTTTCTGATGAGCTCATTGACTTTCTCTCCAAACGTGTCAAAGACAGGGCAGGCTCACACTGAAATACTGCTTCTGTTGGCTGCTTGGATACAGCTGGGTTCAGGTCTGTAAGACTTGAGCCAAGGTTTGAGCACTAAAGAAAGATATAGCCTCAGATACCGTAACATTTACTGGGTATATTTCGGCTTGGTTGCAATAGAATTATGTTAAAATGCTACAGAAATGAGGATTTTTACAAAGCTCCAGTGAGATGAACAGGTTTCATTGTAATGCACTCGCTACAAGAATTGATTGGAAATCCTTAAATATTTTTGCAGTATTTTTATAAAATGAATAATGCTTCACTTTCTTTCCATCAGAAGATATCATCATCCTACACTATTTTCCTCAACTCTTATTTATTACTTCTAGCAAACATTTAATATTTCAAGTGCAGTAGGCAGGGAGGTTCACACTCAAAATACTGCAGCGAGTGACCACGTTAAACACCTGTCGGCTTTTGCAGTTGAGTCTTCAGAGAGAGAGAGTGCCCTTGGGAAACTCCTAAAGCAAAAGCATATCTAAACCTCTGGCAACTTTTCAAAGTCAGCCATCACTGTTTCCATAGCCCTTTTCAGTGTCTGAGCCCATTCACCAGCTCCAAGCACATCAGTGCCACTTCTGCAGCTTGCCATCGTTCGTCTGGCAAACAACGGGACACGCACCTTTGCAGCTGGCAACTGCCACATCAAATGCAGTCTCCTTGCTCTCCCTTCCAGTTGAGAAACCTGCCAGCTGTTTGACCACCTTTCTTTCATCCTCAGTTCACTGCCGCTTAGTTTTGAGCGTCCTTCATCTTTGTCTGCGGAACATTTTACCAGATGTTCCTCCCCCAACCACAACAAATTCCCAGTACCTGCCTCTTCCTCGAGTAAAAGCTTTGGACTGACAGCCCTTTCTTTTGTAGCCTGTTTCTTCTGTAGCTTATACCTTGTGTTTTAGGATTTGGAATGCATCGTCATTTGTTTGGGGAAAGCAAATAACCTTTTCTTTGTGTCACCACAGCTAAAAGTACTAGGTAAAAACAAAGACTCAACACTGTTGCCCATGCCTTGTTAGACAGCTGAGCGCTGGATCCGGAGTTCTGCAAAGAGGAAGGAGAATGGAAGCTAACCCTTCATTGAGATAACACAAGTAATAGTTATTGGTAGTGATTACTGGTTTGTTTTCTTTTTAATTGGAAAGCACGTTTTACAGATTAGTAGAGAAATGACAGTGGAGTTTTTTTTTTTTTTTTTTTTTTTTTTCCTGTCATATTTTGTTACCTAGCTGAGTCTTCCCTTTACTAATAACTTCCAATGTCTATTTTACCTTTTTTCAAATGTCCCCTCTATAGGGGGTAGTAGCGTGTCTAGTGATCATGGTTTCAGGAAGAGGTGTTTGTCAGCTACAGGAAAGTCCACTGAAGCAAATGTAGGACAAATTCTGCCTGTGGACTCAACTGTTGGCCATCTAGTAAGCCAAATACATCCTCTGAGAATCTTAGAAGCTAAGAAATGCTATCCCAAATTCTGTCTGTTTTCAGTGGACATGGGCAAGCATCATTTTTTATTGTGCATGGCAGTGGCCCTAAAACAAGAAAGACTGGTCATGAGTGAAAGCAATCTGGAAATTAAAAGGTTTTTAGTCATTAAAACAGTAGGGTTCTGCATCAAGCCTTGATCAGCATTTGGTTGTAGTGATGAAAAGAAAAAATCAACAAGCCTTGCTTGTGGCTTCCAAAGGGCTAGTACAAGTCCCAGGGATTAATAAGACTATAGGATATTAAGATATGCATTATAGATATTAAAGTGTGTCACAGTTATCTGTATTCTTCTAACTCACTCTGAAGACGTCTGAGAGGTCTCTACTCATTTACTGTTCACCTGACAAAATCGTGCATTATCGTGCAGGAGACCTGTTACTTACAAAAGAGCCAAAGGAAGTTAGATGCTAAAATCCATGGCAAATTTTGTTTAGAAATGGCAGCTTAAACTGTCAGATACCAGGAAAGTAATATTGCCCTTGTTACTCCTGTGTTTTAGTTTTTTCCCTAGCTTGGGTGCTAAGTGTTTTAATCTGGACAGCTGAAGTTTGCACAGCGAAAAGCAATCATAAACAGAAGGACAGAAAGGGGAATTTTAGGCAGTCCAATTACTATGAATTATTTCCAGCATCTTGTGTAGCATAAATTATGTTTTACTTTTGTTGACACTTGTGAAAAAATAACAGCAATTGATTAGGCCTGTCAAGCCCTCATGGCCTGACAAGATATCTTCACTGTAGTCATGTGGGCAAAAGCTCGAAATGATGCTGAGAGAGTGAGATCCTCTACAATCATCTCCTCTCATTGTTATTTTTAGTGGGCTTTTTTTTTAGCTGTACTGTTTACAGTAGAACCTTATTAAAGCCTCACTTAAGATCCTCAGATAATCACCCTCACCAGGCTGCTTCTGGGAGATTTTCAGCATACCATTTTTAAACACAGCAATATATTGATTTTGGAGAGGGGGCAAGTGGGAGGTTGCTAATCTGGGTGCTTGGGTCAAAGCTAGTGTTCATGTCCTCAATTCCTTATTTTAGTGGGAGTGGGCAGCAAGCGTGGGCACGTCTCTGTCACTGATTAGATCTTGGTTGTTAGCTTTTGGTGCTGGCAGTGAGAAAAACTGTGAATGTTGTTACCTAAATGTAGAGCAGATTTAGATTTTTACTCTGGTGAAATGGGGGGACCAATGCTGACAATGGTATAAGGAAGAATTTTAAAGGTGGCAGTGAGAGGATATAGCTGATTGTTTTCATTTTCAGATCTGAGATGAAAAATAAATACGGTAACGGATGAAACGTTCTTGTATTTTGGGACTATGTGTAAGCATATTAGGTGAGATGGGCAAGTCTTTGGCCTTCATCTTTTCAGGTGGAGCAGGTGGGAGGGACAGATTTTCGTACAATTTGGTTTCCTGAGGTTTTCTTGTCCCTGTTAGTTTAGTATCAAGATGTGGAATCATAGCTTCTGGCCTGGCTGTTAGAGCATTTTTTTTTTTTTTTTNTTTTTTTTTTTTTTTTTTTTTTTTAACCAATGCTCTTTCTGTTTATATTTCACAGCAGTCTTTGGTACTTGAGCAGCATATATTGTTAAATCATGTCTGGTCCCTTCCTGAGGTGGATGTTATCACTCTTGGGTGCAATTAGAGGCAGCAGAGGTCAGTTGTTCATTTGGCAAGAGAGGCCATGGATTTCTTCATGTTATCTATTCAGAATTCACCAGAAGCCTTTTAGAGATAGGAAGTATATGGTAACAACCACAATATGCAGACAGAGATCATCAAAATACTAGTTGGTGGGAGCATACATGATAGTTTTCCTTATTTTCTTCATTGGAGTTCAAAATATGGTCAAGAGTGTGACTTGAGTCAGGGAGAGTTTGAGCACTAGCGAAAGGCCGGGTAGCAGTGGTGCTGGGACACCTTGTCTCTGGTCAAGTAGCATATGGAGTTAAAAACAAACCCCCAGAAACTCTTCGGATGAGAAAGGTGTGTCAGACATTAGGAAAGGATGCAAGTGTGATGAAGAGTGCTTGCAGTCCCTCTCCCTCATTTATGATGGTCTATTTCTCTCCTTTGCCAAAAAGTTCATACTTGGATCTGTCCCTGGTCTGTCATCTGTTTCTGGAGTTTCGGGTGGCGTTGGTAGATAAAATTCCCTTTGCTTCCTTGTGCTTGACTGGGGGATTGCAGCCTTTCCTTTCATATCTGGGCTTTACCACTGTAATCCCTATCACTGATTTGTAACTGAGATTATTAGAACACGTTGGGCAGAGGATTGATATCTAGAAACCACAGAGAAGATCCTCACTCCTGCAGAATGTCTTTCTGGTTACTTGTTGATGACATTATCTACAAGGGATGCATCAGACCTGTTTTTTGACACCTTCATTGACTTCTCCTTCATTACCAGGTGCAGCTCAGCCAGGTGCTAGAGGCGGACAGCAAGCCCTGGTTGTTTTGATGCCTGGCTCAGCTGTAGATTACAGGACCTCACCTCTGCTGCTGGGGCTTCTTGTGTGACCTTGAGCCAGCCACTTCTTTTTCTGCCTTATTTTCCCCACATGGGAATAAAGATGTCTTTCCAACTAAAGCTGGAAAATTGTATGACCATTAGGACGTACAAAGTCTTCATGAGATCTGACAAAGGCAAGCCAAAGTTGTCCATATCAGCTGATCTAGTGACTCCCTACAGATCGTACTTCCACCATGTACCCATGAACTACGCAGTTACAACACCAGTACTATAAGGATAGCGACCCCTTTTGTAAAGCACTGAGGTGTAAAAGCACCATACAAGGGCTTAGTATTAGTGTCGTTCTCTCTTAAACTGCCTGATCAGTTCTAACTGGGACCCTCAGGGGAACAGCCCTCAAATAACTGTCTTGGACATGCCAGGAAGAAATCTTGGCATGTGCTGGTTTGCGTCTCCCAGCTGCCCTAAGTGTGTGATTATTTGAGGTATGGTACAAAGCCTAATTCTTAGGTTTTCCTATCAGGAGAGTTATTGGGGTTAATCATTTTGCTTTATAACTTTTAGAAAGTATAGTAAGACACTGAGCTAGAATCCTAGGAGTTACATGGTGCAACAGTTAGAATATATTTATCACTAGCACTCCTGGTTTAATTGTTGTCCCTAATACATGGGAGATTTGTATCCTTTGTGTCTTTCCAACTGCTTCTTTAAAATACTGTATCCATAGCTTTCCTGCTGAGATTTTTTAGTATGCCTCCTTTATTCCTCTCCCCTGTTGATTTTCAGACTCTTTCAAGGACTAGATTTAAATCAAAGGACCTGTCTTTGTCTTTAATAAACTTTTAATAAAATCTGAAAACACCACCAACACCCCTACAAGAGCAACTTTTATGAGGGTTTGCCTCCCTCCCTGCTCTAACCAAGACCCCATATTCTAAGTACTGCTTCTCTACACACCTGGCCATCGTTAAGTAGTCTTTGTTTTTCTTTCGCTCTTAACCATGTTTTACCAAACACAGTGTAATGTAGTGTTGGGGTGAGCTTATAAAAGAATTAACTTCAAGCGGAGTAAAGACTGACTGTCTGGTAAACATGCCACCCAGTAAGAGGCTTATTTATTTCAAGGCAAGTTTAAAAATATTGACTGTTTTGAAGCCATGGCTATCTCATTTTACAGTGGAATCATTAATTTTCTTTTCCCTTTTTCATTTTCTGTTATGTTCCCCATCCCAATTTTTTTTTGTTTTAATGGAAAGTTGCAAGGATGTGAGGATTATCTCAGAGTCCTAGAAAAACCTGGCCGTGTCAATTTGAATGGCAGATAAAGTGGTTAATCAGAACAGATCCCTCAAATTAAAGCACTTCAGTGGGGTTTGGATTGAAAAGGAAAACACAACAGAGAAATTGAAGGCAATGCAATACGGACATCATGCATGATCTTTCTCTCCTTTCAGGTAGGAGCTAG
>VXAV01005020.1:747767-758558 GCA_013399715.1 Alectura lathami | reverse complement strand
CGAATTTTTAAGTTACCCCACAAAGATAAAGAAACAAGAAGATAGACTGAGGAATACCAGCAGTCAGGCTGTGCAGGTCTGTTCACAGATCTGTTCTTTGGTCCAATACGGTCTTCATTAACAGGTTTGATCTTCATTTGAGGGAGATATTGCTCCCAAAAAGCATCCACTTTTGTTGTCAGGAGGATTGGGTCTAGGACTTGCAGGATCACATTCCTGAGTATAAGTCCAGCTCCTCATAAAGGTTTGTCTCAGTAGTTCTCAGGCCATGCATTCTGGTTTCTGTACCCCAGTTCTTTATTCCACTGTAACCTAATTGATGCTTGAGATGATAGTCACAGAGGGAAGTTTGTTTGATTGTTTTTTAACAGGTGATCCCACTGTGGGTTTGAATATGTGAGTATGGGATCAGTCTCGGAGAGACACTGCAGAGGTTAGAAATGTAGATTATCTGATAAAGAACCATGTTGTTGGCCTAGTTAATCTGCTGCCTTCTGGACCAGTCGGAGCTTCTCAAAGGATGCCTTGATCCCTTCCTGGCTATGGGAAGTACAAATAATCGAGACAAGAGAATATATATAGGAACAATACTTGTACCAGAGTTCTGTGTGTTAAAACAAAATGCAGCATCTGCTTGTTTACAGCGGAAATACAGTGTCTTTCATCCCCACACCTAAGAAGCAAAGAATGGATAGGACCCTAAACTGCAGATGTTGCAGGGAAGGTGGTCCCTTCCAATTGGTTCTTTCTTCATCTGAACAACTGTCCCTTTAGAGAGTGGCAATGATTTGAAGGCATAGTTTATGCTCAAATCTAAATCCTATTGTCTTTTCTGACAGGAGAAACTCATGTTACTCTTCTTTGCCTCTACCGTCTCATGTTTGCCTGGGCTGCTACAGGTGTCTCCTGGATGGCTAGGCATAAAGGAAGGCCATGTTTGGGACCATTTTTAATAGTCTCAGTGGCGCTAGAGCTGCACTGACTCTCCTACTCCCTCAGTGCACTGAGGAATATAAGTACACCTTGGATTCTGATCAATGAGTCCATTTTCTTAGGCTTGTTCTTCTCCTTGTTTGTTGTGTTTTCTTTGTCTCTCTTTTTTTCCCTTTCTACCTTTCTCTTTTTCTTTCTGTCTTTCCATTCTCCTAGTCTAGAGCTATTATGTTAAAGAGCCATGCATAATAGACTTCCTTTGATTTCTCTTCACTTATTTTGGGGTAAACTGTCATAACTTTTACATGGTTGAACCACCCATGTGTCTTGATGTTACTCCCTAACAGGGGGAGAAAAATGCTAGATCAAAAGGAAACCCAATGTATTTCCTCTCCTTATTTATGCTGAAAGTAACAGAGTCCAAAAAATCCATGAATGGAGACAAGTGAGAACAAACAGAACAAGTTGTCAAGGCAGATGGAATGCTGTACTTTGGTGGAGAAGCCTGTGTGCAAGTCTTGGAAAATTATTTTAAGCAAGTCCAAAGATGACATTAGCTTTAATAATTTCTACTTAATTTGACATAATGATTCCATGTAAATATCATTTACATCACAACTAGCAGTCTGATTTACTGTGAAACTACCTGCACTTCAGAAGCTCTGATTTATAGTGTACATTTCTTTTTTTTTATTATTATTATTATTGTTCATATCTTTCTGGCATCTGGCAATTGATGATGGAGATTTTGTTTTCACATATGTTGTGCAAGTGGAGTTCAGGATGTGTAGTTGTTTAGCATCAGGCGTATGTGCTTTAATTCTCACTTCCATTGGTAAAACAGTCTGTCATATTTTTGAGGAGAACAGAAATCTGTTTTGGGGGATATCCTTTTCAGTTTACTATTTTCAATTTTTTAATCCTTTTGGTGGTTTTATTAACATCCCAAATGAATATTTTATGGTTCTTTCAGTGTTATCATTGGGTTCAAATTATAATAGTACACATTCACTCTAGCAGGTACACAGCCAATCTGATGACTATAGCCTTTTCAGTACAGAATTATGTCAACTTATAATTTAAACAAATAGGTCTAGATGATCAAAAGATGCATATGCTCTTACCGTAGTTTGATTGATAACACGTGGCTCTAAACCTACTAGTTCCATATGTTTATATTTTGATGGTTTTTAGCATTGTATTTTCAACTTTCAAGTATATTTGTGCTTCAGGTGACTTACTTGCTTGTTTACTGATTTTGTTCGGACGTGGAATTGCCTGATGTGCCTTCATATTCCCTTGTTTGCCAGTACAGAGGCAATACAAGGTTTGCGTCTGATGGAGCTTATCTGTTACAGAAAGTTCACTGAGTCACCTCAACTAGTAAATATATCATATGAATACATGCATTTATTATTAGTGTGAGAAGACATTTTGGCACATTTTTTTCTCCTAGTGGTAGCAGGTCTGAGTGCAGCAGTTAAATGGGTATGGTCACTTTCATTTAAGGGAAAATTAACTTTTCTTCCATCTGCCATTGTTCTCTGAAGAGGATTATAATACGGCTGGTGAAATACTAAGAATGGTGAAGAAAAATTATGTTAACCTCAAAAGAGTGAATGTCTGATTTATGGCCCAGCCTTGCAATTATCTTGCAAAAACAAATACTGGGGGTGTGGGTGAGCCCTTCTTTCTGTCCAACCTGCACGTCCCTTACCCTCTCTGTCACTTCTCGCAGTTTAACTAATGGTCATATCTTGATTCACCCCTCCCCACCTCCCCTCTGCTGACATCATAAATTATCCAGGTCTAAATGGACAACATTCATTAGCTGTGCACTTTACAGAAAGAGCTAGCTCAGGAGCTAAGCGCTCGCCCATTTTTATTAAAAGTTAAAAAGCGCCTTGCTGTCACGGAAAGGGGAGGTTGGGGGAGATACAATGGAGGACAGTGCTGCAGAGCTAATAAATAAAAATAATAACTATTACCATTGGTTGAGTGACCCGGGGAGAAGAGCACTACCGAGCCATTTGTTGTTCCCTTTCACTTGTCAACAGCAGTGGCTTAAAAGCCTTAGCCATTGTTCAGGGCCTAATAGCACCTGTTGGGAAGATAGGAAGACAGCTGTCAAAAAAAAAAAAAAAAAAAAAAAAGGCGGGGGGGGCAGAAAAAAAGAGGGAGGGGGGGGGGAGGGTGGAAACCAGTGATTAGTTCAGTAACATGTTTGTTGGTGCAGCTGCAGTAGGACATCTCATGACTTAGGTTCAGAGGAGAGGCCTCCTCCCTCCCCAGGTCCCCAGCCTCTTCCTCTCACAGCAGCAGCCTCGTCCCAGAGCTCACTGTAAGGCCACAGAGCCTAAGGCAAATGCTTACTGGGATGCCGGGTGAGAGGGACTCATCTGTGCATGCTGCTTTCTGAGAACAGTGAGAGTTAACAACATGAAAAGACGAAGCCCAAACCCCAGACCAAGCCTCAGTGGTGAAAGTTGTGGCTTTTTGACCAGATCGCTTGTTTCACTTTTGTTCCTTTATTATTGCTCTCTTACGTTGGCAAATACGGCTCTTCTTAGCCAAAACAAAGTTGACATGTAAGAAAGACCCAGAGGTAATAAGCCCCAGGTACCGACAGCTCCCTTTACAGCTGATAATCTGAGGCCAAGGTTGCGTACTTTCCAGTGGTAGGAAATAAAGGCTGTGGCAGGGGCTGGAAGACAGGCTATTTAGAACATGTTTTCCTTAGCTTCACCACGTATAGTCCTTGCTTTTGTCATTTTGGGGGAAATTATGAAGACTTCAGCCTCATTTTTCTTCCATTTTTAGAAAGCCACTTTGAGATATTCAGGTAAAAAATGCTATAGTAACCGCACATGAAGTGTGATGTTGCTTGTTGAATGTTGGCATTTCAAGTGGCTGAATATCAGAAGGGTTTCCTGGAAATTCTAGCCAAACACTGTAGTTCTCAATTTGTGTTTTATGATTATTTAGATGATACACTTTTTGGCTTTTTTGGGGTTTTGTTTTAATATTTTAGGCTTTTTTGAGAAAGAGTTTTATCTGCTTAAAAAAAGAGATTGACACAAAAGATCATTTCTGTCAAAGGATGAACTATGGACTCTCCCTAGAACATCCTAAATGATAACTGTCAATACCCATAAAAAGTTAGTTTATAGTGATCTCAGTTAATGCTTTTTTTAAGCCTTTTTGCTTATTAAGAATGTACTGAAGATGTAAAAAATTAGCAGACTAAAACCATTGCCTTCTGTTAATATTAACCAGATATTATCGCCCTTAATTGAAAACTGGCTTTGTTGGTAGCACTAATAACAAAAATATAATTCAAAGAAATAAGTGTTTTAGTGCAGTATCTCTTTCTAACTGAGACAGAAAAATAAAAATGATGTGAAATTTAAAGGCATATATTTCCAGATGTCTCTGTTTCTATGTTGTTACTCTTGAAATAGTTTCTGGAAATATTAAAACATCTTTGTGGTTTCAGAATTTCAGTGAAGCTCAGGCTTGGTATAGTGCCTCCTTCTGTCAACTGACAGGTTTTTTTGCTGGGAGGACCACTCCTGCAGAAATCAATTCCTTCTTTCATTTAGAGATGCCTGGAATTAAAGAGGCACTAGAAAGTTTAAAAACATATTAAGGAAAAATTCTCTCCTTTCATCGATGGGAGATTATTTTTTATTTTATTTTACTGTTGCCCTTCTTTTCCTAAGGATTCCTACTGGTATAATGTTAACATCAATGAAAAGAAAAAGGTTGCTGTTCGGGTGTTTGAAAGTGAGTTACTCTGATTTATTAATATTTGTTTGAACATTAGGANTTTTTTTTTTTTTTTTTTGTAAGTTTGGTAATGTTTAATAACTTGCTTCCTCCTTGTCTGTTAATTTAGTTAGAGGTGAAGAAGATGCTGGTAATGCGGAGCTGGGATCATTCTAAAGATTATGTGTACTGAAAAGGACATTCCAGCAAAAGTTCCGCCAGTGAAATGCAGAATTTGGCAGAATGTGTTCACCAGCTCTTTCGGCCAGCTCACTGGCCTGGATCTCCAAAGGCAGTCAGGAGCCCAATTCCTTTCCAGAATGAGATTTATCTCCTGAATGCCTTTGGGAATCCAAAGCACCAACAAATCTCAGTGACAAAAGGTGCATTGTGGTGTGCATGGTATCCGTACCATTCACAGTGCCTCAGTGTGCCCTTCTCTGGGGCACGTGGTTGCTCTGCTAGAAAGGCAGGGGCTGAATGAATCCTGCATGGTGAGGCCTGGCCGTGTCCTGCTATTGTCTTTGCAAGGACAAGGGTTTAGGTGGAGGGTAACAGAGCAGTGACTACAAACTATGCTGTTCCTGTGGTTATGTAGAATAATGAAGTTCTTGTGGTTTTGTGAGTATCAAGGTACACTCAGTAGCCTTGATGGCATCCATTGCAAGACAATAAAGTCTGTACTCCAGAAGTTAGTATGATGGAGATAACAGGGACTGAACAAGCGGGATGCCCTGTTACTCTGAGCTGATAGTGGAGATGCGTGCTTGTTCCCTGGCTCAGCACTGTGTTAATGAAAGAGGTGCTTTTATCAGGTATGCAGGCATCAGAAGGGCTCGGTGGACATTTTATTGACGTAAACATTGTCAGCCCAGAAAAGTGTATGACAGACATTTTTAGAAATACTTGAATTTTTCATATTCTGAAAGCAAACTCTGTCATGAAGCGTTATAAAGAGGATGGAAGCTGAGAAAATCTTGACTATTGCCTACATAACTCCAAAATAAACATAGACTGCTGCTGGGAGACTGAAGGGCTGTTGGATGGCATTACCGAACAAACTTGATTTCTTTGTGCTGTGTATGTCATACCTAGAGCGTGACACTGCTCCTGAAGTGCATGACTGGGGTGGCCATCTGTTGAAATGAGACAGCCTGAAAGGTACACAGTTAACAATACCGCTGCCAGTGCGTTCAGGTGATGGAAACTATAAAAATTTCAGACAATAGCCTGACTGTTCCTGAGGCTACAGTTGAATGAGATGCTGGTTTTGGTCGCAAACCTAGCTTAAGAAGTCCCCATGCCCTCCCCCTGTCCTCTTAGCCTGGTGCTGTGGTTTGTTGGCTTCTTGCTTACATCCTAGGGGATAATTAGTTCAGGAACTGGTAGTGTAGTGTATCTGAAGACTGCCCTAGCTCTTTTCCTCCTAACAAATGCACTTGTGTTTTTAGGCAACTTTCTTGTAAGACTGGCAGTATGCATTGATGAGCAGTTGGAGAAAATAACTGCTTGTCTATGTGTAAATAGAGTAAAATTATGCTTTTAGTGGCATTCATAGATTACTGATTTTGATTGAAAATTTTTGAATGATTTATTTATTGTGCTATGGAACCTTTTCTGGCTATGTGAATTGTTTTTTTTTTAGTGCAAGAAGCGTCCTCTTGTGCCAGAAATCACAATAAAAATGTCGTATCATTCATATAGTGTAAACTTCATTAATGGATATTGCAAAAGATAGCTAGCAACTTCAACAACAAACATATTATTAAGCATACACAAAGTCATGTAAGTATGTGCTACAAGAATACTGTAGCAACCTGATGTCGTTGTACACCACAGGTGAACTTCGGTTACCTGCGGATAGAGAAGTTGATTTTGTCCTCTGAGATAAAATGCTGCAGAGCTAACATGTGGCTGGGGTGGGACTGGCAATTCCAAGAGCAGGAAGGCTGGTTATCCCTGCAGGCAAAGGGAGCTTTTAGTAGGCTTGGAAGCCACTCACGGACATATGTAGCCCAGCTGTTTTCAGCACGGTGGTTGTGATGGAGCGGTGTAGTAGGCGTCATACTATGATGTGCTGGCTAAAGCACCGTGGCTTCAAAATATCTAATCAAAACTTGAATATTTCATTCAGCTCTGTGAATTTGTGCTCAAAGACCAAAAAGCATTTTACATATATAAAAAACAAAGAACCCAACAGCGTACCACTTTTTGTCCAGTCATAGAAGCCCCAGGTAGTATTTTACCCAGTATCAAATTCTACCTGGTGCTTACTACACCTGAGTTTTTGTTTTGTTTTTTTTTTTTACAGACTGTTTTCCTGCTATGTCAACTAAGTCATACACTTGAACAATATTTACATTTGTAAAGGTGTATTCTCCAAAAGCTTAAAATGCTTTTAGACCAGTGACAAATTGCAGTGCTTGCTTTCCGGAAGGCAACAGAAAAATGTATGTTGTGTGGTTTTTGGTTTCCAAATTTAAATAGATTCAGTGTTGTGCCTGCTCATGATTCATAGTGTCTTGCCTAGCTGCAAGTAGTTCCCTAAAAGCATGATTCTGTTGATGGAGAACCATATGTGTATGCAGATGCTGTATGTCTATGTAACCTGCCGATACCAACTATTTCTTCATAATGATGCTTTATTTTCTCCACTATCAAAATTGTTTACTGTTTTGTGTAGGTAAGACCCTCATACCAAAAAGGGTGCGTTTTGTGTCTGTATGTGCATGTCTGTTCTTTCAAAGGAGGAGTGGAAATTTGCCATTAATCTTGTCTCCTATTTTAAACCAGAAAGAGTTTCATTGTGGTGCGTGAACACAGAACAGAATGCCAGAGGGATGGCGCATCGATAGGTGTGGGTTGTAGAAATGGTGGGTGGAACGGTGGCCAACAGGTGTAACGTATTTATGACCATAGCAGAAGAAAAGGGTGAATAATGGATGGACTGTATTTGCCAGCTTTTTCATAATATAAAGGAAGGTGCTTGCCAGAAGCCCAGGGTATACCAGCCAATGCTGAAGTTTATTCATGATCATTTGTGCCGACCAAATACTCCTTCCTCTAGGAATGACATGGGTTGGCAGGAAATGTCTGGTGGTCTGGCTGGGTATTGAGCAACTCCTGGCTTCTCTCCACCCTGCTACAGTTCATGTCATCATCCGTGTTGAGGCCAAATATCTTTCTTTTACTTTTTTTCTAAGGGGTCTTTCTCTTTCATCATAGTACAATAACTGTTCACAGTAGTTATGGAGGAGGGAGCACGTGGGGCACCCCCTTAGGAGAGCACCCGAGCTCAGACACCATGCAAACAGGAGGCTCCAGGACTTGTATTGTTCCTCTGATTTGTGGTTGAGTTACATCAGCCTCCTTCCCTTCTATAATAGTTGTCCCATCTTTATCATGCCAGAGCTTTGCTACCTTCTGTCTTCCTCAGATACCGTTCTTCTGGAAGAGCCTCATGTGAACAGCCTCCGTCCCGCACCATGTGAAAGCATGATGGAATTACATTCCTTTCTCTGGAAGCAGGCAGCTTTGAGACAGAAAGACTGGAGTTTTTCTTTTAGTAAATAATCAGCAAGAACAGAAAGAGGTAACAGGAAGAGATTTGCCAGTGAAGACCATTCTCAGCCTTCATAAGTAGATTTCCAAGACTATTTAAAGAATGAAAAGAGCTACCAAGAGTCTGGGCCTGAAGGGAACATGGTGCTTTTGGGCTGGTTTGGAAGGCAGGTTCAGGTACATGTGCACTTGCACTGCCTCTGAACTGAGAGGAGGATTAGGTCACTCCTGAAGGGGAGTTGCAATGCCTTAAAAAAAAATACTGTAACTTCTGGAAGTAGACTAAATTAAATACAAGTCTACCAGACAGTGCTAAAAATGGTGACTGCTTTGCAGCACAGGCCACTTCCCAGGAAGAAACTGCTCCTTCCTTCATGTGAAAACTTTGTCTTTTAAACAAAATAAGTCAATGAAGCCATGTGTAAAGGTCAAATACAGGAGGAGAGGGACAGAGGTATGCTTGTTAGCATACAAAAAGATGAAAAAGTGATTTTATGTGAATTTACTTAGATGTTATGCTTTTCAGTACCATCAGAGCATTTCATCATATATATATGTATGCTCAACGTGTACGAATGCACATGTGCCTGTGTACATGCAAATTGGAGCGGTTAATGTGGGACTAGTACAATACCAAGAAGGGAGTTTGATACCTTGCACGGAAGGTCTGTGTGAGAATTACTGGCTGCTGGCATCAGCCCTCAGGTCTCATTGTTGTGGAGAAGGGACTCCCTACTAAGAGTGCTTGGCAGGGGAGGAGGGAGAGCACTGGGGCCGTGGGGCACCGAAGGAGCAGTGTGCTGCCACAACAATAGCTGGCACAGTTGGAGGGCTGTTCTCCAGTGGGTATTGCCATAGGCACTGATGCGAAGAGCCATATGCAAACCACAGAGGCAAGGGTGAAACAAGAAAAGCAAAATGCACTGTAAATATATCTAGAAAGAGCTAATGGCTGATAAATGTGCTGAACAGAGAGGGCAGAAATAATTTTTGTGAGTTAATCTGTATCTATTAATTCAGTCCGTCTCCTCTTCACCAATATTTACCTAATGACTCCTGTTATTCTTTCCATCTCAGTCTCTTTCTTTAGTGCCCTACCCATAATCCTGTTTTATAATAACACCACTTCACATAGTCTTCCTGGAACTAAAATTTTTCCCAAACATTAATGAATTACTGTTAGCAAACAACCTGTGAACAACTCCTTTGTAGATGTATGCATACTGTGCTGTGGTTAAACTGTTAGTTGTTTTACTGCGTGCCATAGGACCTACGCTGCAAATAGGTAATGGAGGGTCTTAACTCAAGTGGGACTGAGAAGAGGTGGGGCTAATCCCAGATGTTGGAATCAGAAGGCAGTGTGAATAGTTGTGATATTCAGAATGGCAGAGTGCGCAGCCCACTGCTTTTTGGAAATGCAAATATGGACTGTAATAATACATAATGGTCCTGGTGCACGTCCAAAACCTGTCGCAATATAACTCCGATTTTGGATGTAGTGAAATCCTTCTGTTAAATCTAGGAAGAGAATGAGCACTGCAGAAAGGGCTAGTAATAGCGGTTCCTGTGTGCATACCACCTTTCCCAATTTCAGATTGCGCATTGTATGTGTAAGCATTTTTTATTGACTTTCTAATGAATCTTGAGTACTTCACAAGCAAGATACAGTGTTTCTTTTTTTGTGAGCATCATCTTCCCAGAGAAGTCTAAAAAAAGCTGAACAAAAGCTCAGTTTGTTTCTGTGTAATGCATGGAAGCTCTGCTGTTGTAACCTTTTAAACAGTTATTTAAGATGTTTAAATTTCAAATCTTTTTTTTAATGGGGTACATAAATGACATAGTAAATGTTTGTTTCCAAGATATGGTGCAGAATGTATTTCACAAGCAGTTACTGAAATGTGATAGGTTGAGTATGTGAATAGCATATTTTATTCAAGTACAATATGTTAACACGGTATATAATAGAATTAAACAGGCTGTTATTTAATATAGCTCTTTAGCTCTGTAAAGCTATAGGGGTGGGGAAGCTATTGTCTTTAGGAATTAAAGTTCTTTTCAAGTATGAGCAGGACAATTATTTGCTGATTCTGTATGAAAATTCGGTTTAAGTGCTTTAGGTAAAAATTGCAGTTCAAGTCAAGAGAGGTTTGAAACTAAGTTAGTACATTGATTAAATACGATTATGTGTTGTTTTTTTTCTTAAAGAAAAAAAGTCTATATAATATTATTTTTAACAGTTAACATACAGTGTTTCAACAGGGGAGATGCTGATTAGATCAGCACAATCTATTTTATGCCATCGGGATTGCTGAGGGGCTTATAATTACGTTAAATTTTCATACTACTCATATTCACACATTAATGAGCAGATGCATTGCTACCGCTGGGATTTTGCCATTCGGCCTTTCACATCTCCAATCACGCTTTCCTACTGCGGTCTTCACCAGTCGTGCAGAAAGCCCGTCCCCGACGGACGCCGTTCATCGCCCGCCGCCGCCGGAGCAGCAGGGACCCTCGCGGCCGCACCAG
>VXAV01005020.1:715920-747688 GCA_013399715.1 Alectura lathami | reverse complement strand
GGCGGGAGCGCTCGCAGCCGCCGGGGCTCGGCCGTTGCTGTAACGCGGGGAGTTAGACGGAAGACTTCTGTTCCTTGACGAGCGCGCTACAGCGAGTATTTTGTCTAGCCGCAGGGGAAAAGCTTTGTCACGGACTTGGCTGACAATAGACTTAAAAGTAAGACGGGCTGCTTTTGGTGCCTGCAGGCTCTGGAGCCTATTGTCAGCGCACAATGGATTTCTCTTGCCGCATTCCTGCTATGCAAAGGTTTGTTAGCTTTTAATGACTGACAGTCCTCTACTGCAAATACTGCATTTGCTCTGGCCTGTTTACACGCTGCTCGAAAATTTTTGAAAAGCTCAGGAAAAAGAAAAAGAGGAAAAAAAAAAAAAAAACAACACGGCAGCGTTTATTTGACCTACTCAGATATGTTTTGAAAAATGTGTGTTTACAGGCGACATACAAACTTGAGAAATATTTGTGCAAGCGTCTAGAGCGCGGCGCAGCTTTCCCAGCCCCAGCCCCGCACGGAAATGGGGATTGCAAAGCAACTCCTCACGGCTCCACCGCTACAATGCAATCGCACTTTGGGAGCTCGCGCTGATGGCAGCCGGGGTACGGAATCCGTGGGTAGTGCGGGAGCAGTCCCTCCTGCGAAATGCGCCGCTGGACGAGCAGGAAGCATCCCATTGTATGGGAGGGAAGGGGAGAATGAGCGCTGCAGCGTCTAAAAACGTTACGGGGGGGAAAAAAAAAAAAAAAATACTGCCTCTCGTGTTGCACGTGGGATGCTGGTGGTGGCTAAGCTCGCAGGTCCATTGCGCGCTGCTGTATCGGGTGGGAGTTGGGGCTCCTTCGTGGCCTCGTGGGACAAACGCTTCGGAAAGGAAAAAAAAAAAAAAAAAAAAAAAAAAAGATGCGCGAATAGCGTTCGGAGTCGGGAAGCCTGCCGGGGAAAAGCCTAGCGTGCAGCTCCGCTCACATCCTCCCGAAGATTTCGCAACGCTGCTTGCTATGAGCTTGAAGTTGGGGCTTCAAGAAAGTAGGCGGAATTAGCCAAACGAGATAATGAAGGTTCCTCATAATGGTTTTTACTGTGGGGAAAATTAACCAGTTGCTAATAATTGTATGGTCTCTAGGCCAGACGGTCCCTTTGATAAGTTAACATGTACTCCCTTTATGCTCCTGGTAGGGGGTAAACAAATGCCTGAACAAATACAAATACACATAAACACGAATGTGGAGAATAGCAGTATATGTCTTAGATCCAGATAATAAGTGTGGGTATTGTTATTTAGATGGTGCATACTGGGACACTTATCTTTTAGTACACTCCATTTTCTAACTGAATGCAGTGCTAATCGTAGGATTGAAAGCTATTGTAATTGTGTACCCATCTAAATGCTGACAAGAATATACAATTACATTGTTTGGAATTGAGTTTAATGTTCTCTGAATTTTATTAGCATTTATATTTACTTATGCATTAAAATTCTACACAAAAAGGGGTCAGAATACAAGAGTTACAGACATAAATATCAGACCCATCCACACCCTCACTGCATTTTTGCTGAAAATACCGAACAAATATATTTTATTTTATTTTATTTTATTTTTAAAGGAAGTGATAGAATCTGAAATGAGCAAATAATGGGTTTCCATTCTAAGCAGTGCCTTTTCTGCCTCTGGATTTTGCAGTCTTTTAAAGCTTTTTTCATACCAACTTTTTATTATTATTTATAATGTGCGTGTTACTAGAAAATCTTTCCACAGTATGCTTACCACTACGCGGTGTTTAAACACACATTATAAAGTGGATGTAATTGTAAACACTCAGAGGGATATAATTACATGTAGCAGATTTAGGAGCTAATTCTTTGCTTCTCTCTCTCTCTCTCTGTCTCTCTCTCTCTTTTTACTCTGCATTTTTTATCAACATAATTATTTTTTGACTGCAGACTAACACCCAGAAATTGACAGGCATCCATTATAAGCAGCAACTTGTTCACCACATTGAAAAACAATGAACCACAGGTTTATATGTGCCCATTGTCCTACGGAATTACTATGGCTTTGTTCCACAAGAGGAAAAAGCTAATGGTTTTGAAACAGCAGGTGACAAAACACATTTTTTTTCCTCCCCTCTTATCAGTTTGTTGATGAAGTCATTACGAACTGGGGCCCAGAACAGGGTTGGCCTTATTTTTAGCAGATAGACTTTTAATGAGTTCTATTGTGGAGACAGTCATGTTGATTTGCTTACATTTTTTTTCCCCCCTTCACTCAGAAACTCCCAGTATTGAAAAGCTACTATCAAAGGACTGGAAAGACAAGCTTCTTGCCATGGGATCAGGGAACTTTGGAGAAATAAAAGGTAATGCTCTTTCTGTGCTAAAACAAACTGAGAATGAATATACATCTATCAGCGGCTTTATGGAACTTTGTTGGTTTGTTCCTCTTCCCTCCCCTCCTCTTGAAACATGGTAATTCGAGGCTTAAATGAAGTGTATACTCTCCATCTGTAGTTAATATAAATAAATAAAATGCTGTATTGCCCTAAGTGAATGAACTTGTATAAAGCTGTTGTTTCACATATCATTCCGTGTTATAAGAAGATACATCGTATTGCTGAACCAAAAGAAGTCAATTCCCATATCAAATGCAGCTTATGTGTGGTATCAGAGTATAGAGAACTCAGCTTCTGAAATCTGGGGGTAATCAGAATTCCTCGTTAATGTTTGTACAGNGTAAGGTAGGGAAAAAAAAAAAAAACAACAAAGTTTGTGTAATGATATCTCTAGGTACCAAAATTAGCCAGTGCAGATTTTAAAAGACAGCGTACAACATCTGTGCAGTAAAGCATGTTCTTTTAAAGCTGTACTCCAGAAGGAAAATGACAAAATTTGACCACTCTCCAGCAGCAGTAGCTTCTGCTTTGCCAGGATATTTCCCCATTTTATGTATGTGAGGTCATTTTAGGGAACCTGTAGTTGTTTGTTTTCATGTAATTTAATATTTTTGTAATTCTTCCTGAATGCACATGATGAAGAACCATCTCAAAATTACCTGTGTGTCAAAAATTTTAGTTTTCAGAGCAGGCATTATGATTCTGAAAAGAAACAGTGAGTCTGATTCTTCTCTCATTTCTATCAGTGTACATCTGGAGTAGCAAAATCAAAGCCAATGTTGTTTTGGAAATGTGAAAGTGGAATGAGATTAAAATTAAACCCTTCTTTTGTGTTTTAAACGAGATTTTATTCCTCTCCATTATTTTTAGTTTGTTTGTTTATTGATGTTGTCCAGAGTTCAGAGACCCTCATTCAGACAGGCTCTCAGACCTCCTGCTTGGCAGTTTTAAGGACCTCCTGCACAAGAGGTGGGCAGTATTTAATAAAGACTGCAACATGACATGCTCTGAGAGGTTAACACATTGGTCAATGTGCAAAGATAGTGTTAATTTAATTATATGTGCCTTCCAGCTTGTCACAAGTAAGCCACCAGCATTAGTTTGCTCTATTCCGCTGCCTTACACAAGTAGGAAAGTATGCCACTTGCTTCCCCTAGCTTCTCCCTAAGAGGCTGTAATTCAAAAAATATATGTTCCCTACATATGTAGGATAACTTTAGAATAGAATATAGTGCTTCGGCCCCAAACAGGCTGCGATATTATTGTTATAACAGAGAGCCAAGCCCTGAGTTCTTCATTCCCACTGAGCACATTTTCTTCAGGCAGACAGAGCAGGGTAGCCACTGGGCTTCCCTGGGATTTCGGGTGTGTGGAAGTGCATTGTTTTAAAGTAACAGCCTCGGCAGGGTTGGCTGCCATGGACAGATGAATCTTTAAGATGTTTTAGGCCTGAAGTACAGAGGAGGCTTTCATAGCCACTTTTGGGTGTGTTTCGGCAGTTCTCGCAGGATTTCTGGAGCCACTTTAACTCTCGGTATGCTGGAGCTTGCAGAGTTCTCCCAGCAGTTCTGCTCTTACCCTGGACTCCGTGAATCTGTGCTGAGAAGTGCTGTGCACTGCGAAGCAGTCTGCTCCCAGTCCCTGTGATCTTGTTCTCATGGAGGGCAATCTTTTTTCTCCCTTCCTCTCTCTCCCTTTCACAAGTTAAACTTGAAAGCGGCAGCAGCAGCTCTGTGCTAGCACGAAAGAAATTCAGCAGTCCTTTCAGTCTTGCCCAGGGGGAGGATGGGGAGCAACAACAGAGCCTCAAAGAAGAGTTTGCTTTGCTTTAATTTTTGTTTTTTAGCTTCATATTTTGAACACAAGTCGAGTTATTGTTCCGCAGCTCTGTTCAAAAGCCTCACATGTGATGCTTTTTAGTGTAACTGTGGTACTGTGATTGGGGGCATGGTTATTAGGTGTTTGGATCAGGTTTGGCAGTAAGCTGTGAAAACAGGCACTGGTTTATTTTTCCTACTGACTGCCGTGACAGTTGCAATTATTGTCCATTGTTCCTAGGTGGCTGGAAAGGAGGGAGGATACAATAGAGCATTGCCCTCTGGGGGTAAATGAATTTGACTTACAGGTTCTTGGGGGGTCACACAGGCTGATTATTTAGTGCCCAGGAATGCGGTTTTCATGGCACCGCCAGACATGAGTGGCCAACGAACAATGGCTCAGCTGTATTGCAGCTGTATTTAGTGAGACAACATGAAAGGTGTGCAAGTGGAGCTGGTTTATACTCATGTATGCATGTACAAACACCCATATATTAGGCTAGAAAATATTTTTGTCCTTCTATACGAATGTGCAGTTATTAAGTTTTCCAGTTGTGATTTTTTAATTAACTTCTCTCTATATTTGACTTGGCAGCTGCATTTTTTTTCTTTCATTTCTATATTAGTGATATTTGGAAACACCGTACAAGTAGTGTCTTATTATTAATACACCCTGGAATGTGGACAGCACTAGAAGCTGCACTGCCCAACTGTCTTATGCACTGAATAGTTTTTTCCACATAACTGTTCAAAATTTCATTGTGTTTTTCATTAGATCTGGGGGAGTTTTAGTGTGCCATGTGCTAAAGTCAGCACTAGGCTACATATTGTTAATACCCAAGTCTATGTTACTACCATTGGATTTTCTTCTCCTGTAGAAATTAAAAGAAAGGGAGAGGAAGTGAAATAGTTTATTTTCTATTAGTGTTATTTCTTGTCAGTTAGAAAGCCATAATATTTTTTAAAGATAGGGGAATTTGTGAATGGCTGGAATAAGTCATCAGACTCCCCAGTTTTGTCTTCAGTTCTTTCTCTTACCTGTTTTGTTACTTCTAGCAGCTACCTTAAGCCCCCTCTTCTTCAATTGCACACTTGTAAAATTGGAAATCATCACAGAGTATCTGCAGAGGCTTAGTTGTAAACTTTAAGGTCTTGGTTAGAAGGACCTGTGTATGTCCAGATACTAAAGGAAAGGGAAATACAGTAGTACATTCAAGGGCTTGACTGAAAGACACAGCAAGAGAATACCCTTAAAACTGGGCAAAGTATAGAGCCTGTCATATCTGTAGAAATTTAGTTTGATACCTCTGTTTGGAGAGGTAATATGGGGCTGAGTAATATGAATTTGGAAATGGAGATTTCCTGAGAAAATTTGTTTTGAAATCCATACAATTTTTACTTTGTTCAGAAGAAGTCATTCTACAGTAATGCCTACAAAACATGCAATTAAATGGAAATATATTAAAATAAACCATAAAACTCTATATTGAATTGGTCTAAGTCTATTCAAACTTATTTATATCCATCATATTCAAGAAGAGGGTTCAAAAGGCCTCTGGGCTGTTCATAGATAATGCGGTTTATTGGAGTCGGGCAGAGAGAGCCCCAGTGCTCACTGATCACCTCCAGGACGGAGGGTTACAGCCCCCGCTGCTCTCAGCAGAGCCTGCTGCTGTCTGCGAGCTGCAGGGTGGCAGTGGTTGCTTTCCTCCAAAGCAGTGTTACTGGCTGCAGCAGGTGCAGCGTGCAGGATCGACCACTGAGAGCAGAAGGTGTAAGATGTATTTCCAGGCTCTTCAATATCAGTGGCCATTCCCATACTTAGAAACAACCGTGAAACTTGTGTTTCACTGGGGCAGACTCTGAGCAGACCTTGGGGCAGGCTGCTGGCCCGCGGTTGCAGGGCGAGGTGTGCGGCCTAGCTGCCGCAGCCGTGAGTGAGGCAGCCTCAGCCACGGCAAATGTCGTTAAAACCTCCCCAGTATACACAAAGCCTTTCTGCTAATCTTGTTCATCTCTCGGTTATCAAGGGTTGTCAAGAAATATAAATACGTAGTTTGTATGCTCCCCACTTAGCTGATTTTGAATAGGTGTGTGGAACAAAAGGCTAAACTGACTTTTGTTTCTAATCTTTCGGAGCTGGTTTGCTGTTGAAGTGAAGGCATTGTTAATGGTGATTGCGCCTGAATCTCTCAAGAAAGACTGGGCAAGCCTGAACCTGATATTTGTTGTTTAAAAATCCCTCTCTATTGTACAAATTCATTCCTAACCAAGCCTGGCGAACTGTTCTCTGCACCCTCTGTCAAAGGGTTTGTCATTAGGGTAAAGTCAGCTCTTCTGTGTATCCACTTAAATCTAGGTGACTCCAAAGGCTTCACTGGAGTAACTCCAGATTTATGAGTGTAATTGAAAGCAAGATTAGCCTACCAATCCTAATCTTTAATGCATGATAATGTGGACATTTGTTTTGTGTGAGAACCTGTGCTCCAAGTTACATGAAGTATTGGTGCAGGTATTACACCCAGCTGTGTCTGATGGGTGATAGAGCTGTGTTTGCCCAGGCTCTAATCTCGCTCTGTGTCGGGAAGATGGGGCACGAAAGAGTATGCAGTCAACGGTCTTAGGACTGCCAATAATGGATAAAGAGAAATAATCCATTCAGTGATACTATAGCTCGTCAGAGCCTGTGAATTAAAGACATATGTTATGTAGATTCAATGTATGGATTAAAACGGATAATCTGGTAGGTGACACACAGAATCTTGAGATAAGTGGGCTATGCAGATTCGGTATATGGATTGTGACGGATAATTCCATTTAAGTAACGCTGGACAAGTTGAAGACAAGTAAGCTTCGGGTAGTGCTCAGGTTATGTGTAGTAATCCAGTGAGTGACACGTTGGATCTCATAATCTGTAAACTGAAGGCAAGAAAGCTAGGGATTCTGCATTTAGATGTGGACAGGAAGAAGGGAGGGGGGAAAGGGAGAGAGATTATTCCTGGGGAATACACTGGGTTTAAACCTTTGACTAATAAAACACAGATCCCCAGGAGATGTGTGAAAGCTGCACACTCTCATAGGAGCTGTGTGAATGTTGCATTTGCAAATTCATGGTCAAAAAATGTTTGCGAACTTGTGTCAGATGTAGACTTTTTTTTGTGTGTGTGTGGATAGTATTGTATTTGGAGTGAGGAGAGGGTGAGAAAGTCATAAGTGAAGGAGGTAAGATATGTGTGGTTGTTGGCTTTTAACTGTGATAAATTCAATATTTATTGCAACCTTCTTCTTTATGCTTATTTTTTTGGGGGTGTTTAATAGTTGGCAATTTGCTGACAGTGAGCCTTAGTCCTTTGCTAATATCTCAGAAGTGCTGGAGGGGGAACCTGCCCAGTGGCACACAGGGGAACCTACATTTTGAGAGGAAATTTGGCAGCTGCCAAAATAGTGGAGGCTGATCATACTGCAATGTGATACTCTCAGACTGCAGAGCAGCAGACAGTGCCAACTGAGCCACACCAACGCAGTACATCTTTCAGGCCAAATGAAAGTCTGAAATGGAGATTGTGACTGGGTGAAGCTGCTCCTATTTGACCCTGGAATGGCAGTTTAGCTGGGGGCAGCATCTGTGAGAGGAGGGTTGGAGGATAGTCTCTTAATGCATCTAAAATGCTAAAAATGAGGATTTGTAGCAAAGCAGCAAAGCAATATATATTTATGGTTTTTTTTGCATAAAAATTTTTAGTTTGATCAAAGAAAAAAATCAAGTTCTATTTAAAACAACTACAACTTTTATTTTTAACAGTATTAATAATAGAGAAAATAGAATAAAATTGAACTAATTAAAGTAGAGAATGCCAGTGGCTTTATTTTGTTTGAACATGTGGAGGCCAAACCACTATAATTAAACATCATGCAGAGTGCTGGATGACAAAAGGGACTTAAACCAGTTCTTCTTTGTACTAAAATTACCTCAGAGATGTGCTGATAGAGATGAATGTTGCTGAGCTACAATTACCAGTTTGTCAAAATAAAGCAAATACACATACATATTTCTTACTGTTTGTACTGCTGCTGCATAAATTCCACTAGCAAATGCTGTTTCTTTAGCCTAGTCCTAGCTTCTTGTGAAGGCAGTCGAACAAAGAATAACCTCTGAGAAACAGTCTCAATACAAATGTTGTCTATTCCTTTTGTAACCTTGACAATAAGTTACTAACCTGGTTGAATACAAAGCTTTGTTTGCAGGCCACTGTACCAAAACTTTTTATGGCAGCAAATGAATGCTCACTGACAACTTCTTTCCAGCATTGCGAAACAGTAATGTGTCGGGCTGTTACAGAGCAGACAGCTAAGTTTTTGTCCCCACAGAATATTAATTCTTGAGGGTGGTAATGGCAAAATACGGTAATTGTTCATCATTTGTTTTCATTCGTTCTGCAAGTCTTCCACTGAAACCTAAAATATTACGACTGTCCACATGCTGAAATATATAATTTCCTTTGAGCTTGCTGTTCTAAAAAGGACTTTTATTTGCAAGCAGAAAAGATTTGTTACATAAATCTGTGGGTACAGGCAAATAGATTTGAATTCTGTGCTTTTTCTTTATTTGTTTGTTCTGGTGGCAGTGGCATGCTGAGTTAAAAGCAGTCAGAAAGTTTTCTTTTTTGTGCTGACTTCCCATATCAATCAGATGAAGTCATTTAATTTAGCAAGGTAGGTAGCTGTAAGTGATGGTGGTCATTGTGTACTAAAGTTGGCTTAAATGCTCAATGAAAAATGCCAGTTTTTAGATGTTTATGTCCTGGCAGCTCCAAGATTTACTGGCTTGAAAAGCTATGTGCCAGTCTGTAATAAAACACTCCCTGAAGTATTGATTAGGGAAGCATCAAGAGAGTTTGCACATGTGCAAAGCACATACCCACGTCCACCCACAAATACACACCCGTAGTACCATATCGGTACAGAACTTACAGTACATGCTCATTGCTCAGTCATAAATATCTGACATTTCTGTCGCAAGACAAAGAAAAGAAGAGTTTAAATTCTGAACTTACCTCCACCGCTTAGATCTGTTATCAGACCACATTTCCCGAAAGCACATAACAGCAGCTCCCCATTGCCTCACATATACAACTCCAGGTGACATCAGCAGCGAGTTCGCCTGTGCAGCAAGGGCAGAATATACCTCTTCAAAATTAACATCAGGTTTTAAGTAGGTCTTTTAGGGGAAGCATGACAAAGATTAGTTTACTTTTCATCAGAAGGAAGCTAGGCAGCCTCTCTAATTTACTTCCCTGATCTCCTTACAAGGCAAAGTAATTTTGGGTTTGGATTCCTAATGTGACAGAGAAATGTTAAAATTGGGATGGGGGGAGAAAAGAGTTGACAATGGGATGAGAATGAAAATCTCAAGAAAAGGTACTGTAATAAAACCCTCAAGAAAATATTCTTGCTTTATGTACTGCTGCCCTGATATTTTTCTTTATTTTTTGGATGTAATAGTGTTATTGCCAGGAGGACATTAACTCTTCTGAGGACAGCTTAGTCAATAGGCTGATCAGTTAGAAGAATGTCCTTCTCAGCTCTTTTTTCAATTTTGTATTGGAACTGTTACACCTCTAGCCTAAAAAATCTCACTGAAAATACATCATTGCAGTAAATGCCTGGAGATGGCTCAGTTTTTAGGTGGTTTATGGGCTGTAGTTATGTCCTCATCAGAGCCACACCACAGCTAAGTCAGCCAGAAGCTGTGTCCTGTCGCTTGGTTAGCGTTGGAGCATTAGTGTCACTGATTTCTTCATTCCCAGGGCTCTTTTAGAAAGGACCCTGGCTGCTATCAAGCCTGGTCGAGCAAAGATGCAAGTCTTTATGTACTGTGTACCCCTGTTAAAGTCACCGGTGCAATCTGTGGCCTTAACTGAAGTAGTTCTGCTGGTGACTTTAGCAAGGCCATCAATAAAACAGCTTACAGTGCCTGAAGGTAAGAATGGCTTCAGGCAAATTTCTAAAACTTCGTGCCTCGGTTTTCTCATCTATTAAGGTAATACATAACGGTACCTTTCTACCTGCTGACAGTCTTGAAGAAAATCAATTAGCTAATGCTTTGAAATTAAAAAATGCTCTATACTGCATGCTCTAATTATTATTACACATCTTATCATTATTTGAATACAGAGTACTTCAAAATATTCTTATTTCCATTTAATGTTTTTTTTTTATTCTACAAAGCTTTGTAGATACAGGAGGATTTTTTTCCCTTTTGTAACTATAGTTAATGATATGAACATAATACAATATTATTGTGTCTTCCAGGCTTTATACTCGCACATTGTTGTCTTTGATTTTTCTTTGAAAGACAGATGCTGGCAGTTCAAAAGCTATTTACGTAATTACCTTGATAGTAAACTGACTGGGGGGATGAGCTTCCGTGTCTGTGTGTGTGCAGGGGAGCCGCTGATTGATAACATTCCGGGCTGTTTAATTGAGACACGGCTCCGGGATTCGGGACTGCCTGGCCACGTCTCTGCCCTTGTAGAACGCGCCGGGAGCCGCGCGGCTGCGAGCAGATCTGTGGGCTGGCTGCAGGCAAACAGCCTGATTGCTTCAGCATTCACAGCAAACACTGCGAGTGCCTGTCAAAGAAAATATTGGCTTCCCCAATTTCTCATTTACATTCTCATTCTGTCTAATAAATTACAATAAAGTATTTACTGTTTTGATCGCAAATGCAGTTTCTCTGCCTTTTTTTTTTTTTTTTTTCTTTTGGTTCTGTTTTGGAAGGATATGCCAAGGTTTCTCCTGTTCGTTTTCTCACTTTAAGTGTGTCATTTGGTCATATTGGTGTCTTCATTCTAATGTTTATTAAAATGTTACTGTCACTGCCAGTCTGAGACTGTGAATCAGAACTAAGAATGTGTAATAGTTTATTTCACATCTGAGTAAATTTCTTTTCCTACTTAAACACTATTATAGATAGTGTTGATCTGAGATGAAGTTTAGGTTTGGCGATACAGAATGCCACTAATTTGAGTCTTCTTTCTTTGCCATCTGCTGTGGGTGCAGCATCCACAAACACATTTTTTTTTTTTTACTTTCCGGATCTTTTTTTGTGGTGGTAGAGGATAAGCTGAAGCATCTGGAAAGCATCTTCTCTTGGGCCGTTCCCTGTATCAGACTGTAGTACGTATGGTGATGCTCTGTTGCCTGCGTTGTTTCTCTAAGCTGTGAGAAATCCCAATTTTGCCACTGTGGTGGTAGAGTACAGAGAGAATGGTACAAGCACCTACAGCTCATACCATGCAAAAGGCAGGTGGCCTGGTGGTTAAAAGCTTTGGTGAGCATGAAGTGTACAACATCCATTTGTTGTGGATCTGGCAGTAATTAGGAGTAGTGATGATGGGGCGAGAGGCAGCTGCTGGGGGTGGTGACTTGTCCTCATTGCGCTCTGCACCACCTCCAAGGGTCTAGCAGGTCAGCAGCACAGGGATGGCTCACAGGTTCCCAGTCAGTGAGCCTTCAGCAGCTGTCTTCGTGGAGTCGCTGTCGTGGTTGCTCAGAGTACTGATACATTTTGCCCTGTAAGCTGCAGAATCCTTGAGATGGAAATCCCTTGGTTGCCAGGACACTTCACATGGTGATGAACGTTTAGGTCTCCTCATGCAGGTTAAAACAGAGAATGTGGTGGTTACAGGATGGAGGTCCACCCTCCTTGCCTACCTATGATTTACAGCATCTAGAAATGGGCACAGGAATGTCATCTAGTGCTCTAACTCAGTAATACACTTCAATACACATTCAGACTTTTGTGGTGACCAGAGCTGCTCACCACTGCATGGATAACTTTGGGTATTGTTTGGTTTTCATTTGTTACGCAAAGAAAGTGGTTTAAGAATGGCAATTGTTAAATGGCAAATTTGTTATCTCTTTCCACAAAAGAAATTACAGAAAAGCTGTGTTAGGTAGGAAGGGTAAAATAAAAAATACCAAACTTTAACTGAACACTTTACATTATGACCAAGACAGTTTGATTCAAGTACTTTTCTTCTTTTTAACATTCACATTTCTGTAAGCCACCGATTACCTGCAAAAAGCCCTCACAACCACCTGTCATTCATCATCAGTGTGGCTCACATGAATATGTGAGTAAAAGAAAGGGAAATCTACCCCAAAACTCACCATCTGCCAATAGTCCCACACATTTGATCTACCCTGCCTCTGGATTTGTGCAGGTGTTTGAGAATATGGCTTAGTATTTATTTTGTATGGAACGGTACCTTAAAGACTCAATACTATAATTAGGTGTTATCGAAGTTATTGGAAAGATAGGTTGATCACATAAAAGTAGCTACAAAGTTGTGTTTTCTAGAAAGCATTCTCCAAAGAAATATATATATATTTTTAACTTGACAGTGATAAATTCTTCCAGTTTATTAGCGGTCTCAGATTGTTCAAGAAAAACGATGTGTGAGGGCTTGGTTCTGTCAGACTACTCCCACTCCAGCTGATAAGCCAAAGGACTCACATACTGTACTTACTGAGTTAGCACATGAAGCATTCCCTCTGGGCATCTCCAGGTTTCTTTAAAATAGAAGCAACAATGGATAGATCAGTTCCTCTGCGTTTCTCTCCAGGAGCATAGCCACGGTGCACCCAGAGCTCGGGCTTCACTGCCAGCTGTTTTCCCTGGCTGCTGACTGTTACTCACCTGCACCTTCTCCTCATTCCTGCAGCTTAAGTCCAGCTGTTGTTTCCTCAGGGAAGCAGCCTTTTGCTTCTCCGTAGGTAAAAGAGATCACCGAAGAGCTGTGGTAGCTGGTTGCAGCTGCGGGGTTGTTCCTTATGGCTGCTGTGCACATGGGGAGTTTTGCATGTGGGAGCTGCAGAGGATGGCACTGGGTACCGAGACGTCTTCTGCTGTCGCTGTCAGGGGCTCTGTGATCCATCTGTCTGTCGGTCCACACGCATGGAAGCTTTTTTCCACCTTTCAAAGGTGCGGTGGGGATTAATTTAACTTTACAAAGTGCTTTCTGATTCCCCACTGAAAGCTGCTGTAGGATCTCAGAATGCACTGATGAGCCAGTACTGGCTGAATGTCTCTGATGTGCATCACTGCCTTTGTCAAACAAGTTATGTGAGAGTGACTGCTTTTTGCTAACCCTTAGTTCAAAACTAACCCAACCCTGTATATTCCTTCTCTCTTTATTTCTTTCTCCCTCACTCTCTTGAATCCTCATAAATATTTAGAAAAGTACATTTTTCTTTTTTTCAGGTATTCCAGTGTGTGCAGCATGCTATAGTGCCAGAATACACTGATCATTGTCGTTAGATGAGTATTACAACAAAGTGAGCTGCTAGCAGCTGGCAGGGCAAGGAAGGAGCTGTCTTTTCAAATAATTCTGCTGTGCAACTTGGGAGCTCTGCACCCAGAGAGAAATGTTTGAAGGGTAGAAGGGTGGAAATAGACACTGCCAATGAACTGTATGGCCAGGTGGCAAGTGCATTACTTAAAGCAGCTCTCTGTCTCCAATGTTTGAAATAAAAAAGGATTTTCTTCACCAGTGTTAGTATTTTAGCATTGCCTTCTATTCTTTCTCCCAGCTTTTAGCAGAACAGTTTTAAGTCCTGTGGTTTCTGTTTCAGTGTGTTTCTCAAGTTTCCAGCTCCTGCTACCGTTTTTTTGGATGCTTTATCTGAGAATATTCTGCTGCAGCCCTCTGCTGCATGATGAGGATATTTTTACTTAGATCTCCAGCATCTTAATAAAAAGTTAATCAAGTACATTTCCTTTCCTCCTTAGTGTTTTCCTGATTGTACGTAACTGTCTACAAATGCTTTAAAGGATTTGGCTCAAGTAGCAAACGGGATTCTGATTGGGAGTGCAAAGATGAAAATAAGTGAATGTAAATGAAACTAAATATCGAGCGAAAAACCCTAACAGTGACACCTCTAGGGCTGTGGCCCAGTCTTCCAAAGCATGCAGTAGATGATTCACTCTTTCAGACATTTCAATCCAATGTTGAAAGCTGTAGTAAATATATTGTAGGGAACATTCCTGCACTGGCAGGGGGGTAGACTAAATGAGCTATTACCAGTAGCTCTTTTCCATGTCTGACTGGTTGTTGGCTAGGAACATGTTTAGTGTAGTTGCCAATTTTTCTNAATGTTTTGTTTTTTTTTCAATTTTTTTTTTCTTTTTTTTTTTTTTTTTTTTTCTCTTGGAGAGCATTGGCGACATTGGCAGAAGAACACTTCCTGTATTTTAGAAAGGTTTGTGTGGCAGGGTTGTCCCAAAAAGCAGACTGTTTTCAGAGGTGGTATAGAGACAAATAGTCCTAATCCTTTCCTAGGGCTTTTTTGAGAAGGGTTTCATAGACTGTGACTCATATGAGAGGGTGTGGTTGTGTTGGAGATATGTGTGGATTAGCTGCTACACGTATTTTCTAGTCTTTTTTAAATTCAGAGTAAAATGATACTAGATATACTAATAGTGCAATTTTTGGTTTTAGTGTGTGATTCATAGCTTTTGATTTTTCTTGGATTTTTTTCGTGCCTTTCCTTACAACCACTGTCATTCTAGGCAGAAGAGGAGTTTCTACCAAGTGATTTAGAGATAGAGGTTAGTCAGTTCCTGTGTCTGTGGCTGTCAAACCCTCCTTTAAAAAGCATCTAATAACAGTAAAAGTGGGAGACGGCGAGTTGCATTTTTTCTGATACCTTTCTGCAAGGCTTTTTCCTTTAAAAATTCTCATTGGTGGCAAGGGCAGTGACAGTCGTTACTGACAGCTGAAATACTTTATCATTTCATCCTTGCCAGGGCAGGTGGAAATGGCGCGGCCAGCTGTGTGCTGCGCAAGTACCAGCGAGGAGGCAGAGAGGTCCCACCCCAAGGGGACGCCCATGCTTCCCACTGAATGTACAGGGAGGCTAATGCACACCTCATGGTTTCTGCAGGCGTCAAAGCACTGACTTATCTTAGTCACAAGTTTCTGCCAGAAGTGCGGTTGTCTCTAAAAGCTGGGAGTGCTGATTTTGAGCCCCCTGAAACGTAACAAAGGTTTAGAATTTGAAACTCTTTCAAAACAGGCAGTATTTTTTCCCTTTTGAGCTCACAGAAAATAGATGAAAGGGCAAGGGAACATTGAAGGGGGACACCAGATCAAAGCCTGCATACAGAATTATCCTTTGTGGCTCATTTTCCTGAGGAGGGACAGGCCTTAATATGCCATATATTGCAATAGGCTGCTTACAGTGAACCTACAAAACCCAGCCAGCTCTAAATTTTCCTCTTCTCTTTCCTCTTTTTTTTTTTTTTTTTTTTCCACCATATGACACCCAGGGACTCCAGAAAGCCTCGCTGAAAAAGAAAGGCAGCTCATGGGCATGATCAATCAGCTGACCAGTTTGCGAGAACAGCTGCTAGCAGCTCATGATGAACAGAAGAAACTGGCTGCATCACAGATCGAGAAGCAGCGCCAACAAATGGAGCTGGCTAAGCAGCAGCAAGAACAGGTGAGTGATTACCATAGTGGCTTTCAGCTTAATTCATTTTCTAGAAGGACTTCCCAGCAGATTATCTTTTAGGATTTATACTTCTGAAGTTTGTTCTCCACCTCATTTTTTTTTTTATATTTGTTTTCTTAGGTGAAGAAATTTGAACAAAAATATATTGGAAGAGTGCTTTAGTTTGTTGTGTATAAGATAGTGTTCTTTGCCTTTTAAAGATGCATCTCCCAGTTTGGGGATATTCTCTTCCAATAGTTTTGTTTAAGTGTAAATAAGTGTGCAAATTCAATCCTCCTGTATAATCTTCCAGTGCTGCTTGAATTCAGTGATGTTTAGTAGGTATAGAAGAAACGAAATGTAGGATTTGGGTTGTAGTGCGACAAATGAAGGGAAAGGCATTGTTTTGCCAACTGTAGAAAAAAGTGGGGAAGAAGAATATTAAGTCAGTGAACAATTTTGACTTTTTTTCTTCTGCACTTGAGAGGCTTGATTTTGAATTCTCACCAATATTCCCTTCAATGAAAATGTAAACGTTTTCACACGTGAACAGTTCCAGTGTGAACACACGGACACATTTTATTTTATGCAGAATCACGACTTTTCTAACCATGCACATTTTAAAAGAAATGAATGTCCATATATGTACCTGAACGTGAGCAGAGAATAGCTAGACATCTGGTTTAAAATGTTGTCAGTCATCCATCCTAGTACCTCCTATCTAGAAGCATTTGGTCTGTCTGAGCATGCATCTCAGCTTGCAGTGGAATACACAGCACTCTGTGAATTCAGTCGTGGTTGTTATACTTCAATGTTTGTATGGTAGCAAACAACTTTAGCATTCTAAAGCACTGCTGACATCTTCAGACATTTTTTTTTTCCTATTTTCAAATACTTAAAAGCATTATCTTAAAAACTGTGTGTTTAGACCTCACACCTGAAATTCCACATGGGGAGAGCAGGGAAAGTGACTTACCTATTAAGCTAACAAAGTTCTGTCACCCTGTTGTTTATCTGGAGAATGTGGATGAAGGTGTGAGGGTGGAATTGGCAAGATCCTTCCATGAGGAGACATCCAGCAGGAACTATTTCTTTTGCTGTAACTATTAAAGTCGTTACTGCTATATGATGTCAGAATGATGTGAAAGCAAAAAAGAAAATGGAGAAAATGGGAAAAGAAGTAAAAAACCCTGCAGGATTTTTATTAGGTTAACTAGGATTTATTTTAATTTGAGAAATTATGTATAATTCTGTTATATAGAAATTAAACTTTAAAAAATATATATTGATAAAAGTCATTTTGGTTGTTTATAGAGAGCCTCTAGAAAAAACAACCTTGTAGATGTGGAGTTAACTATAAGTGAGTGTTTCTTACGCTAATAGTTTAATCACAGAAATGAAAGAAAATACCTAGGGGGAAAAATGCACAAAATTCCTCCCAGTCAGTACATAAAAGTTCCCATCTGACCCTGAGATGTGTACACATACCCCAGGGGAATTGCAGTACTCCTTCTTAATGTTTGTGCTGCTGTGCTAGCTATTCATGAGAGCAGAGCTTTTGTGATGACTCAGATGAAAGTTTTTCAAGCTTGCTTTTTCAGTTTGAGGCATATAATGGTTTATCTTCATCAGTCCTCCGAGAACTCTCATTTGGTTACAGTATTGCCTGCTTTTTCCTTCACTGTATGCAAAATACATCTACAGTACAACTCCCAATCACTTAGGCGATGGAGAGGGAGGATGGAAGTGGATGGAAGATGCGCGTGACTTTGAGAAGAGACGTGCAACTGCTCCATCAGCTTGTGTGAATCGGTTTCAGCGCAGAGCTGTATAGACTTGCTCTGCCCCCGTAGCTCCTTTCAGCTGATATACCCATTGAAGCGCTGAGAGTCACTGGTTGTTCCAAACCCAGTTCCAGTCTCTTTGTGTTTCTGCACCAGTGAAATACACCCGCTGTCTCCTGGGTGTCCCATTTCCTCTCTTGGAAAACTTTGAATAGGTGGTATCAAACATAAAAAGAATTTTACTGTCCATCCTACTTTTTTTGCCTTCTCCTCCTTCCCCTACTGTTTTCCATCTTCTCTGCCAGTATTGTTCTTCCTCCAGCAGGGAGGAGCAGATGAGCACACTTTTGTGACTTCAGCAGTGCCATTTCAGGTAATGAGAGAGGAGCGATTTTTGTCAGTCCTTTTTGTTGCATCCAACACAGCATTTTCCATAAGATTTCCTTTCACACTAGTATTTGCTATGGATTGTTCCTTAGCACGTGCCCCTTGGGTCAGTGGCGGTCCAGGCTGCTGCCACCCACACTTGAAGATTTCTTAGCTTAGACGGAGCAGCTGAAAGGACCAAGGGTTGAAGCTTGCTATGCAGCAGCTCCAGGAATGATGGTACATATCTCACATTTCTTCTGTGCAATTTCTCCACAGATTGCAAGACAACAGCAGCAGCTCCTGCAGCAGCAACACAAAATTAACCTTCTTCAGCAACAGATCCAGGTCAGAGACTGCATCTCCTCTCATATGCCTGTTACCTCTTTCCTTTCCATGCCCCCATGCTTTCCCTCAGCCATTACTGTCACAGTAACTTTAAGAATCTCTGCCGATGTATTTGTGGAAACACGTGAGGATGTTACATGTCGCTAAGCAAAAAGAGTTTTTGGAAGGCCTTGAGTGATTAACACTACTCCTACAGGGATCAGGAAGCAGATGGGAAAGGAGCTGGTAGCATCAGCAAGGGTTTGCAGGATGAAATCCCCTTAGAGTGCTCTCCAGGTTTGGATCAACAGTGGCAAAAAACGTTGCCAAGAAGTGTTGGATTGGAGTGGATCTCTTACAGCTCTGTTTTTGAGGTTTTACTGAATCAGTTCTCTTCGGTGATCTGTAATCAAGTGTCTCTCCTTCCTACTGCCTGAGCTGTTGGAAGTCAGGAAGCTTTCAACACATTGGGTGAAGCAACTGTCTGAATGAGAAACTGGTCTAAAAGTTGGTTAGATTCTGGAGAACAGCTGGGTAGGTCCTAGGCATCTGCATGTTTACTGCTGCTAATAGGGGAAAAAAGTTAACGCAGTGTAACCAGTAAACTTCATTTAACCTCTCTTTCCTTAGAACTTTTGGAAGTCTCTTTTCATGCCATTGGTTGTATTTCAGTACTTTTCTTCCATGTGTGTATATATGCATAGCCCTGTTTGGGGAATAATGCAAATCAGTTTGCCCATGAAGGTTTTCAGAGAATAAGAAAGGAAGAGTTTGACATTTTACAGCTATCTAGAGTCATGGTAGAATCTCTGACTGTTCAAGTACGCAGTTATTTCTAGAGCAATGCAAGTCACTGTGGAAGTGGATGTTTTGTTCTGCTTGTTCAGTAACATCAGGATCTTCCTTCCAAAACTTCTCTTTAATGTTTTAGAGTTAGTTGCCTAAAAGTATGGGCTATATCCTTAGCTGCTCTACAAAAACATAATTCCAGCAAAATCAGAGGTGTTTTATGGCTTCACTCTAGACAAAAAACTGATTGTCAGTCTTTTCACAGGATATTCTTTCAGTATCAGGACTTTTGTAACTGTGAAAAACTTGTGGGGTAGTTCCATCCCTCTGTTACAAGACATGCTTTGCTGAAAATAATTTCGATATTAGAAGGCCTGGATTGGCCTGGACCTCTGGTGTGTTTTTGTTCTTTTTTTCCTTCTACCTTTTTAAATCTGTGTATGGGAGGAATTTTTTTTTTTCATTGCGTTATTTTTGATCAGGCTTATAAAGAAAAACAATAGCAGAACCTCTACAATAGCAAGGAAAATGTTTACATTTTTAGCATTTAGCTATGGGAGTGATGGAGGAAGTTGTTATGTAAGCAGTGAATAAAAATAAATCGAAGTAACATAATGTGACCCCAAGCCTTTTAAGTTTTAAGGTCTTGTAGATAAGAATGAAGTATGTCTTTTTTAGGGTAGTGGAGAACACTGGTTATTGATAGTGAGATATAGAGCCTTTCATCTCTTGATCCCTGATCCAAGTTTGACCTAAGTCAGTAGTAAATGAAAGTCAGCTAGCTATCATCTGATACAAGCTGCAAACCCAATAAATGATTTGGAGGCCTGTCCCAAGGGATTTGGGATGAAATACTGACCCTGTCAAGGTCAGGCTTTCACCTCCAGGGTCCACTTCACAGAAAGCCCATCAGATGGTCACATGATAAAGGTCAACAATTGAACAGGCAGAGAGACAATACTGTCTTCTCATTCCCACAGAGATGATCTGTTTGTAGTGAAATTTTGATTATGCTGCTTGCCTCTTGACAGTTCCGTGGTCTGTATGGTCTCGTAGTCTCCTGAACCCTGGTTGCCATCCAGTTATTGTGAAGTCACTGAGAAAAAAAAAAAAATTGAAAAAAGAAAAAAAAACATTTTAAAATAATAAAAAAGGCATTGTCAATGAATTCAAAGCGATACATTTCTTCTCAGTTACATGCTTAGTTGACTGTTGTCAGAGCAAAGTAACAATTCAGAAGAAATCTGCCATTGTATATAAATGGAGACAATGAAGTCACCCCAACATGCCGGTGTTAAAACGGTTGGTGAGTTTACAATCAGGTTATGGTGGGTGGAACGGAACTCTGACATGAATGTAGCTGTGAGTTCAGATTTTCTGACCTCGCCCTAATTAATCTAGCAGGCTGCTGTCACATTGGCCCAGATTTTTTAAATAGCATTAGATTTATTGACAGGGAAATATTCCTACGAAGTCTGGATAACTGTTTGACTTATGTGCAATTGAATGATTAGGCTGCAGTTATGAACACAACCTATTTATGACAAAGGATTCATTTTACTTGAGCCAGTTTTTTCTAAGCCTGTAAGAGTTGCCATAATTCCAGATAAATTATTACACAGAAAAAAGCTATTGAAATATTGTATTGAAAACATAATACCCTAAGGTTAAAAGAAAGCACAACCTGACTGACCCCATGATTTATGACTCTTTTCTCTAAGTGCGCTAACTTGGAAACATTCCCCTCTCTCCTTGCCCCAGCATACAGTCACCAGCACACACGATACATAAGCAGGGAGAGACTGCAATGTATCTCTCCTCCTCAGAGAACTGCAGATGCTAAGTTTAACTACACCTCAGTTAAGCTAGCCTCTTCTGTGATGCTGAGAGGATGCGTTAGCTACTTGAGCCTGGAAGAACGTACCTAGCCCATGAGTGTTTAATTGGCATTGCATCTTTTTCAAGTCCATCTCTTCTGAAATAACTGGAGGGAGGTTTCGTTAGCACAGAATACTGGCAGCTTGTCTTCATATGGAGAGTTAAGTAAAAGACGATGCTAAATAGGAGAAAAGTTGTTGATTAGGCTAAAGACAAGAATCTGTATAAACCTCGTAATGCTAAGACATGATCTATACAGGAATTTATGTTTTGGCAAATTGTTATTATAATTTTTATCTGTATTTTGAAATATTCTACACCCAGTTTGTGAAGGGGATTAAGTTCCTCTGAATAAGGAACTAAACCTTCTTCCATCTAATTTTATGCCACTGTGGAATGCATTCTCCCATGCACACTGCTTCCAGTCCCGTTTTATCTCTCTGTGTAGTTTTTTCCTGCAGACTGTTCAGAGTCTTCTGCCCTGCTCTCCTTAGTCTCATTATGTTACCAGAAATGAAACTGAAGTGTGTGTTTTGTTCTGTTTGCTCTCGTGCCCTAAAGATTTCAGGCTGAGTTTCAGAACAGCTCTGTTGTGATCCGCAGGCTGAGGAAGGATCATGTAGACACAAAGGACTGCTCAGCAAGTTCTTGGACAAAATCTGGTTTTGTCCTTCAAGGCCTTAGGGGAACTCACAGTGTCACCTCCCATCTTTTTTTGGGAGGCCACAAGTGACTTCCTGGTGTTCTTGCTCCCGAATGAGCTGCAGTCTGGGGCTCTGTAGCTGTCCTATCGGGCAGGCAAGAGAGTGAAAGAAACTTGAAAGCTAGATGTTCCTTTTCCATGGTGCTAAGCTGGTCCTCAGTACTGGCAGTGAGCACATGTTCTTGTGCCTTGAAGGATGTCTCTGAGGTGCAAAGTTTTGTGCCATGGTACAGTTTATACCTTCCGCTTGCTCAGAGAGAAACTCTAGCCTAGGTTGATGATTGAGTTGTTTGCTTTGAAGCTCAGTGACAAAAGTCATTTTAATTGAACTAAAAACGAAATACGGTTGTTAAAATTCATAAAGCAATTCATATTCGGTAGGCCATGGTTGGTAAAATAGGTCAACCTTGCAGCCTAAATTGTGATAAAACCAATGCTGCTAATCTCACAATTTTATAGAAAGTCTGACAGTGTTTTATGTTTTTTTCCTCAAGCCCCAGCTCTTGTAGTCATGTGATGACAAAAATGCCAGTATTCATTTATTCAAAATGTAAATTTTCAGCTTTCATATTTCCAGGCAAAACTTGAAACCAGGAACACTGTAAGTTCCAAAATTAGAAGGCAAACAAAACGGAGGCCAAATGTTGTTTTTTAAACTGTTCCGATTTTTCGTTAAAAAATTTTTTTTGGAGAGCCCAGCTCAAGATCTTGCAACGCTTCAGGTTGCCAATAATGTAAAACTAAGATCTTGAAGCAGCAAGTAGCAGCAGCGCTGCTCTGCGGTGTCTCTACACTGGGCCACAGTCTTGTCTGACTTCTTAGTTTAATAATGCCAGAACTCAGTTACTGATTAGTATTCGATTCTGGGCAATGTACTTAGCCCAAGAACTGAGTGCCGTCTGAAACGTGACGGCAATTCCTGACAGACGGTAATTATTCAATGGCTCTGCCTGTTTTAATACAGGGTTCTCATGTTCCTTCCGAACCAGAGACTTGTCAGAGTGTTCTGATGGGACACCTCCTCTGCCACGAAGTATAACTCTGAAGGAGTGCATTCTGGCTAAGCTCTGCTGCAGATACAGGAAGGCAGGTGTGCACCTGCCCTCTGGAGCCCAGGCTCCTGGAGGGAATGTTCACCAGACCTGAGAGCTCTGTGCCTGTCTGACAGGGACCGGGGGCACCGCCGCCCTCCAGACTGTGTGCCTCTACAGGCTGCAGACTTCCTGGGTTTTTGGCATCCCTCAGCTGCCCCGGGTGTCCTCCCAGCTCCAAGTAAGGCCTTTCTTTGTGCATGTGGATCCAGCGTTCCATCTTCCCCACCCGCTGTCAGCTGGCAGTGTCCCTTTCCCCGTGAGTTTCATTGGTAGATGGAGAGGCTTGGCCACACTAATATGTTCCCAAATCAGAATATTCCCATTCATATTAAGGTGTTGTTCCAGTTTGGAATGTAGTAAAATCTTGAGTACTTGGAATTTCCTGCGAGATGGTTAGTTGCTTTTGTAGCCAGATCTGTTTTACAAAATCTCGCTATACTTTTTTTTTGGGGGGGAAAGAAGGATCTGGTTTCTGAGTTACGCAGAAGTTCAGAAAAATATTTCTTATGCCTAACATGCCAAGTTAGAAATGACACAGTTGTTATTGTCAGAACTTTCCAAACACAAAGAAGCTCTGGTTTGATTCCAGCCTTCCAAAACATTGGTAGGGAGTCCTGCCTCCACAGTGCTTTAGGTACCGTAATTGACACACACAGTGATCTACAGTGACAACTTCTGTTGTTGTTTAGATTTGTTATTGCTGTTGAACTGCTTGGGTGAGCAATCATCCGTTATCCAGAGCTGGCTGGTTGATGTTCAGGCCTGTTTGGATTCTCTTTGTTTGAGAAAACTCTGAGATTTTGATTAGCGTGGTAACAGACGAGCCTTAGTTGTAAAAAGTACCCGTTGCTCCTCCTTGTTCTAAGAAGACACTGACTATCTGAATGTATCTGAGGAAATCTGGAGATTTATTCCCTGCTCCAATGAGTTTGCACTCTAAATTATACTTCCAACACACTCATCCTTTCATTTTCTGTGTCCTTCTGCAAAGCAAGCTCCAGCAGAGGGTAGAGATCCTCAGTGCAGCCCTAAGGACTTGTGAAATCTCTTTCTTGGTTCCTAACTTCCTATATGTCTGTAACCCAGATTTCTCTAGGAGGCTTTAACAGGCCGTAGATGATGAATCCTTCGCTCAAGACACAAAAATGAGCAACCAGTACACAAGTGGTTGGTTACAGATTTAGTAATGTCTGTTACTTCAGTGTTATCATTGGCTTGGGAATTCTGGTTTTCTCAGAAGTCAGAGACAGCAGAGTGGTGCTTCGTGATGCTGCGACCCCTATGCAAGCCGTTGCACAGCGGAACACTATTAGTTTTTCTGTAATTAGAGTCCTTTTTGCATATCAGAGAGAGGTGAGGACAAAAGGTTTCCTTGGTAGACAATAAAGCTGTTGAAGTGAGGGCCTGATCCAACTCCCACTGAACGTAGTGAAAAGGCTCTTATTCATATTAGTGGGAGTTTAATGAGACCTTTCTTCAGTAGGAAACTGTGAGAAAGTATCTTCCTTCTCCCTCTGCAAAATGTTTTCAGAACAGGCTCTGTCCACTGAGCCAGTTTTTTTTTTTTTTTNTTTTTTTTTTTTTTTTTTTTTTATTTTTTTTGCCAGTGTGGATATGACAAGTTGTGACTGCTCAGTCAAACCGAACAGGCTCATAGATAGGTTGGGGACATTTTGTCCAAATTCATCATGTGTCAGGAGCAGCTGTTTTCCTGTGACTTATAAACATGGATATACTGGATTCAGTGAGACAGGCCCAAGAAGGAGTCACGCTGCAGCCTTTCCCATGACTTTGCAACCTCTTCCCAAACAACTGAGGTTGCCGGCAAAGAGGCTAAACAATTGTTTCTCACAAAAGCTCCACAGCTGATGTCCTATCAGTTATCAGGATAACTCGCCTGTCCCTTGGGCAGGGAAAAGCCCCTGGGAAATTAATTATTCAAAAAACAAAACAAAAAGGAAAAAAAAAAAAAGAGAGATGAGGTTGTGAGACAAGATAGGGAAAGGGAGGAGTGAGAAGAAAATCTAGACTAGAAGTCAGAATGAGCTAATTGCTTTTCAAGCACAGCAAATAACGTATGTGTTTTGCTGAAGGACATGATGCACACGCTTTAGAGTAACCTATGGGCCTTCACTTCCTTCCATTACCCTAAAAGTTCAGTCACATAACAGACTACACTTATTTATGTGCAGAGGAATGTTTTCCACTAATGTACCATGTTTTTTACTCCCAAAGATTATTTCTACTGCAAGCATCTCCTTCAGTTTCAGGCGTTTTGTGCATTCTTACATAATCCAAATTTGCTGACTGGTGTTGTTGCACCAGTGCAGGCGAGGAAGAATCTGTTTGAGATGTGTACAACTTGAATTTATTAGGATTGCAAGAGTATACTTTCATCAGATAAAACCAGCTTTTTGCCTGTGCTGAGCTACATGACTGAAACAGCACTTGCTGATATTGAAGCTTTCTCCAGTGTTACCAGTCAAAACATTCAGAAATTATTGTTTTAAGGTTAGTGAGTTCTTTCTTGTAATTTTAGCATTTTTTCTTAGTCTCCTTTTTGTTAGTGAGATTTTCATATTCATGTTTTCCATTTCTCTCACACATTCACCAAGTAGGGCCAGAAACTTTTTTTTTTTNGAGCAGGATTTCCTTTTTTTTTTTTTTTTTTTTTTTTTTTTTAGGAAAATGAAATACCAAAAATACACCAGCAGCTCGGACTGCAGGAAAAATACCAGCAGTCCTCCCACCAAGGCTTGATCCTGGTCTCTCTCCCCTAACCAAATGCTCCTTCTGATACCTCTTGCCATGCTTTTGCTTTTTCAGACCCCCTCTCCAATTTCAGCATCTCCATGAGGCACTCCACGACTTTCACCCTTTCCTTCCATTTCCAGCTCCCTGGCAGTCTGATCTTCCTTATGCAGGCCACCCTTTTCCTCATGAGCTCCTCCTTTCTGCCAGTCTGCTGCTTTCTTTTTTAAAATTCCATCCTTGTCACTATTTCCATGGTCTTTTACTGGTTTCAGTCGGTGTTTTGTTGGCTGCAGAGAGCACGTAGGTCATTTTGTGAACGTTTTTGTTCAAAATGCATGGGATGGTGGGCGTGTGCTTATGTGAGCAATGTTGATGTACCCATGCAGGTATTTAGACAGCAGAGCTACAGGAGCAGAAAGCACCACAGTAGTTTGTGTAAGTGGCTTGGGAAGCTGAATGCGAACTCTTTATGGCTGTGGTTTTGCCCATATGGAGTGTCTGTAGTCATGAGCATTTTTGTTGTGCAGCCAAAAAAGGCTGCCACTGCTGCCTCTGCAGTAAGGTAAAGCAGGAGATAACAATAAATTTTTTACTGCTGGCTGGCGGAGGTGTTTAGGATGTGTTTTCTTTATATCTTCAACCGCCCCTAATTGAAGATGCTTTAAAATTGAATGACTAGCAGTCAAAACGTGTTTGCTTCAAGCTGAGAAGAAAAATGCTGGTGTCTCTGCTTCCAAACTGATTGCGCTTTGTACACAACTGACAGCCACAGTCACTTTGAGTGACTGATAAGTGGGAAGCTTTGCCACTTATCAAGGAATGCACGCTGAAAAGAAAAGACTGGAGCTGTTCGGATGCTTTGGCATGTTCAAAATAACATCTCACATCAGTCAGACTCAGAGGCACTAGGAGACATTTCAAAATAAACTTTATATCTATCTATCTATCTAGAGGCAAAGATTCAATTTAACAGACAAATCACTGTGTGGCATCGTGTTGGCTCTGAGAGAACATTGTCATAAGGGTCACCAGTTGCAAAATGACTCACCAACAGAATTTGGGAGCATTTATTGTTGGGTCTGACCCCCAAAACAAAACTAGATTTGAAAACTCACATCTGTGTACCATTCTAGCGATTTCTCTAAACTGGGGGGTTTCACCCCTCTTGGCCAAGCAATGTTTGGTTTGTCCTGAAGGATCCCAAAGATAATGAAACTGCCAAATTCTGGTCTAATTTATTTCCTCTTCAGTGTTAGGGAATATGTGTGAGATTGCCTAGCTTTAACTAAAACCAGAAATGGGTTATTAGGGTTGTGCAGGAGTTGCTATGCTTTTTGGTAATACCGAGCATGGATAAGGAAATGGAACTATGGTGCGTGTTTGCTGGCTGTACTGTTTGGTGGTACCTGTATTACCACATTGTGGGCTGCAGGAGCTGGGGTGTGAGGGCACGTCCTCTTTTACTGACTGGTGATGTCAGAAACAACAGCCAGTGCAGGGTTTGGCTGGTCCACTGGAGGTGATAAAATGTTTCAGCCTGCCTTAAGGAGGCGTGATGGGAAGTCAGGTGTTAGAGCTCTCTCTGCAAGCATTGTGTGGAGGTACAAGCACGTGTCACAGAGCAGCGGTGGGATGTGTAGGGTTGACCCCTGCCCACTAGTGGTATTTAAACAAAAATAACTCTTGTGACTGCTGCCAGGTTTGCAGCTCTTGTCCTAGCACCACTGGGAGTGCTGCTGGCTAAGGACTGTTGTCTACATGGTGTGGTTCTAAGCACTGCATCAGGGCAACTAATTCTGCCCAGCTTCTATCTGAAAAGTTTCCCTGTGTAACCAAAGTGGCTGTATTTGAGAAACAGGTTATGTCTGGCATTCCAGATTTGCTAGCAGCCCCTGTGCCTGCATTGTTAAGAGGCAGAGATTTGAGGATCATCTAGTTTCTGCTGGCAACGCCTTGCGCTTCTGATTCATCTCTTGCCATGTTAAGTGGTCACGGCTTCATTTTGACAGCTCATTCAAAACAGAGCACTTCAAGCTCTGCTGGAATGATGGCTCAAAGTGATTCATAGGGAAGAGCGTGGTTCCACCTACTGAATCAGCTCCGCTGTCTTCATCACCTTGGGTTTTCCTCAGACATCTGTCTGATGATGCCTTACCCTGCGCAGTTTGTGGGGCGGGATGAGCTCGGCATTGGTGGTAACAGCATGCAAGAGGCCAGGGGATACTTTTATTTTTCTTGTTCACTTTCTGCCAGCTATCTGAACAGTATTGTGTAAATTAAGGTGGAGTCCAGCTACTTGTGTTTGGGATCTGTAAGAGCAGTAAATTAAATAGTTCAATCACTTGAAGGGTAGTGACTGACGAGGCAATGTGAGTGAAGCATGACTTAGTAGATGGAGAAAGAGAGGGAAAGGTGCAGTTGTCTTGTGGAAGTCTGTGCTAAGCAAAGATGAACTGTAGAGTTGTGGACTGTCCTAACTCTCAGTCTTGATTTTGCATGTTGTATTTAGCACCTGTTTTAGGTCAACTTCCACAGAAGAAAGTTGAATAAAATCTGTAATGGGTAAATAAATTTGAGGAATGTTTTCAGAGTTTTGTTGAAATTGGTTTGAAATATGCTTTGGAGAGGCTAGAAAGTATATGTCAGAGTTTCTTGTATTTAGAAGTAAAAAAAAATGATATTTAAGTTTGAGGGCATACATTAAAAAGTTATAAAAACTCAAGTGAAAGCTTATGAGGAGGGTAATAATAAGAACTAAGTGGTACAAATTTTATTCACAGTACTTGGAATTTGTAAGTATCAGACACAGTGAGGGCACTAATTTAAAAGGTATATATGCCTGTTACCAAATAGTTTTTATTGGGTTGAACTGCTTTGAAAGACAATGGACAGTGTTGAGCAAATGATTCTGAAGTTGAAACTCAGATAGTTTCAACAAAGTTGTTCATAGATAGCAATTGAAAGTGGCTTTGGACAGAAATGATCAAGAGATTTCTGTACTTCTGTCAGTTGTGAAAATTGTATTCAAAGAAATACATTAGTTAGGTGATGACGTGAGGCCTTAGTAGGTGAAGTGCCAGAATCAGGTTAAGTGTTATTTTATTCCCAGCATCTCCATCATGCAAACTGGCTAAAAACTGGTATCCTGGGGGGCAGAATTATACGATAATATAATTGTAGACTGCATTCACAAGAGGGAAAATTAAAATTATGTGGACCGCCTTAGTTCTGGTATTCCCTAACTTTGGAGTCCTTGACATTTTGTTCAAAGTAGTGTTATTTAAACTGCATTCCTGTGTGGTTTTGGTGGCCCTGAAAGCACGTACTGCTGATAGACCAACCACCTATAACGTCATGTCAGCACCATTTGAACCCTCAAGTGTCAGCGTGGGACAAATGCCAACATCACTTGAGTTGCAAGAGAGATGATATGTTCTATGCTAGCAGGAGAACACAGATATCAGGCCGTGTGGACAGGAGCCCAGGCTATGATGCTCCTCTCTTTCTATATCTTGCTTCCTCTCTCTCTGTCTGCCTCCATCAAATTAGAGGAGACTTTTCTCTGTTGCTGTCCTCTTTAGAAAGGAAGACAGATTATGTGGGTGCCTTTGCTGAATTTGGGCAGGCTGTGTTGAAAACGGAGTTTGATTCTTTCTTTTCAGTGTCCTCCTCTTGCTCCCCCTCTTCTCCCTCAGTGGGCTTGGGACCAGTTTGGTTGTAATCACAAGTTACCACAAAGCAATTCTTTCCTCTTAATTTACCACAGTCTTTATGTTTTAGCAACATAATGGAGGCTGAAGATAAAGATTTAAAAGTCACAGATTTTTAAGTTGAGGTTTCTTTTGCTTTGGGTATTTGATGGAAGCCTCTTGAAGCATTTAGCCCTGTAAAGTTCTGTGTGGTTACAGTATGTTTTCTTATATTTCACTCTGCATGTCGAATCGTGTCTGCAGTTTAAATGTGAGTGAGCTGCAGTGTATCAGTGAGAGGTTTTTTTTTAGTATATATACCATACGTAATGAATTTGAAGTTCTTAGCATCCTCAGGAATATTATAAGTATAAATTAAGAGTCATTTCCAGTTTCTTTAACTCAGGCATCGAAATGAAACAGCCGATAGCTTGCATTCACACCTTATACACAAAATTAAGCTCCCTTAATAGTTATATACCCACATAGGTGCATATTTTCATGCATGCATTTGGGATGCTCTGATTCAGATACCAATTACAAACATGATTAATTATCTGCATGTGAACTTCTGATGTCTCTGAAGGATTTAGGGAGGAAGGAATCAGGATGTTTTCCATGTGGGTGCCCCAGGTTGTTAGTACTTACCAAATTATGGCTGATGGTGGATGTGAATTCTTCAAGGCTTTATGAATTCTTCAGCTCTGTTGACAGTTCCTCTGCAGCTGAAATCATGGCATATAGATAGAACCCCTGATTTAGATCAAGGTGTTGATGATTGCAGTGTTTCCCAATGATACAGAGAGACTGATGCATGCATTGAGAGATACAAAGTAAGCAAAAATAGATTCACATTATTTGAAAATAGAAAACTTGAAGGAAACAAAACTTTCAAGCTTTTCACCTCCTGTGATTCTCTGGATGGCTCTGTAACTGGAGACACACCTATAAAGGATGCCTCTGTTCTTCTGCAGAACCTGGTTCTGGCAGCAGGAGTTTCCCCGGCTACAACAGCTCCTGAGTTACTTGATAAATGCAGTGATAGGAAGCAAAGTTCTGGAGAGCTGATACACCGTAGTTGCTGGAATTAGAGTTATTCTGTATTTCTGGTATTTCTTCTTCACTTGAGATGAAAGGCAAATTTGAAATGTCATTTTTCAAGAATTTCAGCTTTCTGTGCCATGAGTTTCAGGACGCTATTTAAGTCTACTTTCTTTGTATTATTTCTTACTGCACAGTTAAGAAATTCTCTTTGGTATAACCAGAATAAGGAAATTTCAAATTGTGATCAATTTACTGGCATAAAATTGTGTACTCTGCAAATAATATTTTCACTTCTTATTTAAAAGGAAATGCATCCGTTTTAAGTATTTTTTTATCCCCTTTGGGTATTGAGGTGGGTTTGTTGAAATCACAGGTTTGTTCGCTGTGTCTTTGTGAGGGCTGTTTGAGCTCAGTAGCCTCTTAGCAGAAACTCTTGCCAAGGCCCCATGGGAGGAAAATTGTCCATTGTGTTCTTTTGAAAGCAGCTATCTTTTTTCCTGGAGCAGGGCTCAAGCAAGTTTATTCTTCCACTCAGGGATATCTTAGGAGGTTCCTGTCCTTTCTGGTGCCTAGGAAGCAGAGCTCAGATACGTATATTGTATTTGTTGCCATCATATAATCTGTGCAACTTCCCTTCAAATATAAAGAATTATGCTTTCCCCAGCTGTTCATTTGATAGGATTCTAGCCCTTCATTTAGAGAAAACTGTGCTTCTCCAATTCACATTGTTTGAACCATGGCCTCTCTTCTATACCTATTGTTTGTTTTGTCTTTTTTTGTTGTGCGTAACAGGTGTTTCTTTCAGACAGCCAAGGCAGCAAGGCAAGGGCTTCCTTTATGGCAGATCTCTTGAGACTTTGATTAAACTCTTCTTTGTGATAAAAATGCCACTGCCTTTAAATGAATTGCACATGTAATCTGTATTTGCACAAATGCCCTCCATCTCTCTGCCCTCATTGCTGAAGTCTGTCTCTCTTTTGGGACGTGTATGTTTGCCTTTTCTCTTGTCTTTTGCCACAGACCTGATTCCTTTTTACCTTCCCCATGCTGCACTCCCCTCTGAGCCTGGATGCAGCCATGGGAATGGTTTAAAAAATGGAAAATATTTCTTTGTACCTTTTTTTCCAGTGTTTCCTGTTGCTGCCTCCACAAATAAGATTGCCAGATGTTTGGGAGAGAGCTTTCCTCAGGGCTTCTCAAGGGGAACCAAGGGCTAGGAGCTAGTCACATGTTTTTGCATGTACTGGAGCAGGTCTCAGCTCATTGGGTTATAGGTCGCCCGGGTCTTGTCTATCCCTTCCATCTTACTGTTTTCCTTCGCACAGTCTCACCTGTAGTTGAGGAGGGCCCACTGCTAACAAAAAGCAAGGGCTTTGCAGTGTTGGAGGGAGAAAGTATGTGTAAATCATACCAAATTGGTCGTGTACATTTGATCGCGTTTCTCGTTTTTGTTAAGAGTGGGACTTGCGTACTCTCCAGTATGATCTTCTTGACTCTCTGGATGTTCAGACTTTTCCAGAGAAGCAATGCAAACTAAAAAGGGGCAAGAGGCTGATGCCATGTTTCTTTAGTAGCTCAGCTGGCCCATGATCCTCAGGTATCCTGATGGAATATCACTCCCCTGTAATGGGTTATTC
>VXAV01005020.1:651090-687421 GCA_013399715.1 Alectura lathami | reverse complement strand
CATACCAAAAGTTAAAATGTGGTAGTTAAATGAGACGTAAAAATGAAGAGGAATTTGTATTGTATTGTGTCAGGTAATCGGATCAAAATAAAATAATAATTGCACTTATTTGTATTTGGGAGAAAATGAAGTGTAGCTGTTTGAGTGGTGCTACATACATTCCATCCTGGAATGGAAATCGTATTGTTTTGACTGCGTTATTTCTGTATCCATGCAAACCATCCTCATCACTCTATAGCTCTTACCTCCTTAACACAACCGGGGTTGTGTTATTGAAATTAGTGGGTCTAAAGGCCCCGTGGAGAGATAAAGGGGAGCCGTGATTTGAAAAAAAAAAAAAAAAAAAGGAAAATGCAGCAGTCAGGTTTAAGAAGAAAGGGCATTTTCCTGGTAAATGTTTTCCTAAATGGGAATTTTTCAGTGTGATGTTTTGCTCGTGTGTTTGGCAGTCACTTGGAATCAAGTGCAGACTTGTGCTACATTGTGGGCTTGGCAATGACAATTTGTGTGTGTGTGGTGCTTTAGTTATATTAGCCCTGGAGGCAGAGTTAACACTTGCAGTGGGACAAGAGTATTTGCAGTCATCAGAGAACTTTGCAGTCAGCTTCAATAACATCATTCCATTTTTTTCACTTTTTTTTTTTTAACATTTTTTTTGGCAGCAAAGCTCTTAGTAGAACCATCTGTCTTTCTATTAGTGTTTTTGAGTCCTGTTTTGAAGCTTCTTTGCTTGGCAAAGTCACTTTCATCCTTGGAAACCATTTAAAAAAAAGTTCTGTGGCTTTTTGCCGAAGAAGAGTACTATGCAAAAATTCCACACGGCTGTTCATTTTTGTTCTAAAAGAATACGGTTACTTTGTCTTTGTCTTTAAAAAAAAAAAAAAAATCCCAGGAAGAAAAAAAAAAAAAAAAAAGAAGAAAAGGCAGACATTGGACAGTTAGTTCTGGGATAACTGAGTATTTATAGAGAAGAAATCACATTTTACATGTTTTTTATCTCCTGCAGTCCAGTTAAAGTACATATGCCTTCTAGTCAACAGGATGAGAATAGAAAGCAAAGCACTGAAGTAACAAAAAATGGATTGAGTTCAGTGAGTGGAGCTCCATCTACTCTAGCTTTAGTCCCAGTCTTAATCTCCCACTGCAAGAATTTCCATCAACAGCACACTTGAACTTCATCCTTGCAAATTGCTTTGGACTATAGAGGTGCAGGCAGCACACACATAGGTGTTGACAGGTCCTGCAATAAATTAAGAGGTTACCATCCCACATTTCATGTCACTCTTTTGCTTTGTAACAGTATTGAGAGAACTGAGACATCTCCTAGATCTTCAGGAGAGTAGATTAAAATAGAATTAAGGTGCTGTACTCTGAACTGTGGCAGCCAAGGAGCTGACACAGGTTCTCTTTTGCCAGTTCTGCTATGCACACAATAATGAAGGGAGTAATACTTGCTTATGCCTCTGGCTGACACCACTTGTCTGTCAACACCCTAATTCTCTTTGTTTGTTGGGGCTACAGACCACAAACTAAATTTTAGTCTGTGATAATGGATCTATACCTGATGCCTCAGCCTCACAGCACCATTACAAATCTAAGATGACCTCTCTTAAAAATGAGTCATTCTCAGCTGACTGATCTCCATAACATTTTACCTGTCAGTATGGTGTTTTTTTGAATATTAAAACCAGCCATTTAACAGTTTAAACTAGCAACCTTTGTGTTTCTCATCTGTGTGAAATACAAAGACGATGTCCAGTTCTACTAATTAAAACCTCTGACAAAACTTGGTAAAAGCAGTAGTATTAGATGTTGTGCCATGGCCAACATCCAGTTTTGATGACTAATTTCTACATGTCTTAAGTCCCCTGCAGTATCCACTTACAATATAAAATTTTCCATTTCCTGGCTTACATGGTTGTGTACAGTTGCTGTGCAAAGTTGAACAGCTCATACTTTAGACATAGCTCTGTTGTATTTGTAAATAATGTGTCTCAGGTTTTTTTCTTACCATCTCAGAGACTTTATCTTTTCATATGTACCTGTAAGTGTATGTCGACGGGCAGAAAAATAGTACTGACTCTGCTGTAGGTTGCTTTTGCACTTATTCTTACTTCTGTGTGTTTGGATGTTTGGGCTTAGTCAGGATAAAAGCTACTATTTGAGACGAAGATTGTTGCATAATGTGATAAGAGAAGACCACTCTACAGTCAAAGAGAACTGAGGTATTATGGACTGTGAGAGGAGTAATTATTTGGGATATAGGTATGTGTCAGTGGAAGCTTTGGATTTAGTTTGGATTAATGTGATTCGTATAAAGTGCTTTGATAATTAGGATGAGGCTGAATAGTTGATGCTACTGGAAAACCCCATTGTGGAGGAGCATATTCAAACCTGACCTCTTGGAGCAGAAGTGGGAGAAAGCTTGTAAGCAGACATTTTTCCCTCCAAAAAATTCCGCGTTTGATTTTCCCTCTCCTGTTCAGCAGGTCCAGGGTCAGCTGCCTCCATTAATGATTCCCGTATTCCCTCCAGACCAGCGAACCCTAGCAGCAGCTGCTCAGCAAGGATTCCTTCTTCCTCCTGGTTTCAGCTACAAAGCGGGATGCAGTAAGTCCTGTAGACTTCTTTTAGCTGGAAGTGGGTTAGGGCACAACTTCATGCCAATCTGTATAAAAGTGTCACCTCTTTAGCCCGATGGACACAGCCAACAACTTGCACAGATGAGTTTAAAATGCAGGAGTAGTCAGTGCAGTAAGAGAAAAGATTGTCAGAGCTGAAGTATATGTTTCAATGTAACAGCAAAACGGTTCACACCAGAAGTAGATCTGTGCACCTTCCTTCTGATAGATCTTTTTGACAAGTGAATGCTCATGACCACACACATACATAGATCTGAGGAGAAGCTATTTGAAATTTTCCAATAAATTTCAACACTGTTGTAAGAAAATATGTTTTTTCCTGAAGCAGCCTGCCTACTGTTTGTGAACTGAGGGCCTATTCTAGTCTCTTTCTTCACACCGAACGCGCATTAATCTCAACAGGGGTTCTGCACAGAGATCAAAGATAGCATATGCCTTTCAGTTTGATGGACTAACACAAACTGTATTTATGAGAGCCTAACACTAAAAAATACAGCATCTACTTTTTTTTATCTTTGAAAGATTTGTATTTTTCTCTACACTCTCCAGATTTTTGTTTTGAATTTTTATTTAAGCCTTCCGTAGGATTTCATGTTCCTGTCAGCAAGGTGGTAACAAATACAAGTTAAAGATTAGCTGAGGATCTCCATTTCCATGAACAGACTTAGCTACAGCATGAATTTCATAGTCTTGTTTTCATGCATTTGTGCTTGTATAACTCTTCTGACATCAGCTTCATCCTGACTTATCTAGGACTTGCTTGCTCTACCACTCTCTTTCTCTACTATGTGTGCTTAGCTTTATTATATCCATGTCAGTGTATCCATCTGCATCATTCACCAACCCACAAATTCATCAGTTGTTTTGAGTTACTCAGCACTTGCCACTGCAGCAGTGTCATAAAACTAGAACTTCGAAAGATTCCTTGAGTTAAACTGGCTTACCCAATAGTTTCAGATTTCCTTCAGTTCCCATAACATTGTAGATACAGTACTTGAATGAGAACGTGAGTTGCTTTGGCCATGACTGCCTTTTCCTAACATTTTACAGACTGGGACCACTACTGAAAATTACTGCTCAAAACGCTTCATGTCCCTCAGCAGCTGTGGTGCCAAAGCATAGGCTCATTCAGTTCTTCCAGTGATTTCACACTCATTCTTTCTCAAATGGGAGAAGCAGTGATTCACATTACAGAATGTTTAACTGAAAGCCACACTGAATATGATGCTACCATAACTGGAGGCCTGGGAATGATCAAGAAGGCACCCTGTTAGATATAGCTGGCAGACTGAGTCACTTCCGTGTTAATTAGGTCTGATTTGGACAGAAGGAGTTGAGGTCGTTTTTTTCCTTCCTTTTACTGCATGTGGATTAACTATAAGGCAGTCGTATGGTACCTCACATCCATGAAGTACATATGACATCATGTGTTTGTGTAACCTTGAAAATGAAAAAAGAAAAACGAGCAAAGTGGCTGCTGCTCCTGGCAGTAAGCTTGGAATTAACAGCATGCCAAGGTCTAGGACTGAGCAGAAGCCGGTGGAAAAAGGCAGCTCTGTGTTTGGTGATTCCCTGGCATGTTTGACTGAATTTGACTGAGAAGCTGAGGAAAAGTGATAAGTAGTCCAAAGGATTTTTCTTTTCACTCGCAGTTTAGTGTAAACAAAAGCAGATACGGATTTAGCTACACCTAGAAAGCCTGTAGCACTGAAAAAAAAGTAGCTGCCTTAAAACTACAACATATTCACATCAAGTAATGTTTCTGACAGGCCATTAAAACATATTTCTCCCACTTCTCTGCTTGCCCTTCTGTTTATCAGGTGCCTTGGCAAAGATGTGGTAGATTGAAAACCAGAGAGGTTTGGATAAAATTTTCTAAAGCACCTGAGCGATATAGAAGACTAAATCTCCATTTGGAAGGGCGCTAGGATCTAAGTCTCAAGGACATTTAGCAAATGTTTTTACTGTGAACTTACTACAGTTACCTGTGCTATCTTGAAATGAGCTAAGTTGTGTAGCCCTTCATCAGAGAACTTGGAGCAGATTGATTTGTTCAGCTTCTCTGCACATTGAATACCTAACTCACTAAGTGCACTTTGGAAGCAAAGCCTTCATATGAACTTCTGAAGATCCCACTGCCTGCACCTTAGCTGACTGCAACTGTATGTTTTCAATTTGGTGGATTTACCTTACAAAAGTGGAACCTGAGCCCATCGTCTTCCTGGTTCTTCTTTGTTTTGGAAAATCTGCCCTTTTTTTCTGCATGGATAGATTTTCAAAATTGTTTTGTATGGCTGATTGATAGGAGTTGTCTAGTGGGATTCTGTTATTTAATAACAATAACAACCTGCACATGGGGACAACAAAAATCTCCATGGGACAGGTCATTTCCAGTCACAAATAACTAAAAGCCATGAAAATTGGTTTTTAGAGAAGTTCAGATGGTGCTTCTCAATAAAAGGGAAAAAATTTGGAGGAAAAGGAAGGGGAAATTGCCATGCCAAACAAGCTATATTTTGATAAATAATTACTGATGTGGAGTACCTTGATCATGGATATCTGACTGGGCACACCTTCAAAGAGACAGTGTTTATATTGCTGTGTACCCTGCCCCTTTGAAAAACAAGATCTCCAAACGAGTGTCTCAAATGAAGCAGAAGGTCATCTGAGGCACTCCAGGCCTCTAGCTGGTTGTGCTGTGGCACACCTCATGGCTGGGTTACCTGCATCCTTCTGCCTGCAGGCCGAGTGAAGAGAGAGAGAACGGCCTCTAGCTTCTGGCAGACTGGCCTCGCTTATTGGTTAAGCACTGCCTAACTTAGTTCTGTCCAAACTGGGATAGCAGTTAAAATCCTGCTAAAATTGCCTAAACTAATCTGGCTCATTTAAATGGAAACATGTTGGGAAGTGATTAAACAAGCAGCTTGGTCACAGTGGTAACCTTTGGCAAGGGGCTTGACTGGAGGTGGTGGCCTTTTCTGCCAGCACAGCTGCAGCTGGAAGGGAATGTGTGATCAAGCCTGGAGGTTAGTGAAAGAAAAAAAAAAATTGTGAATACCTAGTTATGCCACTATTTTTCTCTCATTCAGCTTTGATAATGCAACCAAATTCATTTATTCAATGCCTTTTGATTCACTTGTCCATCTTAGAACAGCAGAGGGCCAGTATGTCTCCCAGTGCTTTCAGAGCGTGTATGAGGTAGGGTTCCTCAGCCAGTGCTTCCCAGTTGAGTAATGACTTAACCAGAGAGAGACTGTGGGACGGAGGAGCGCTGTTTTCTCCACGCATGCTTCCTTTTCCGAAGGTTAGACTGTATCTAACACAAAAATAGCCATAGCAGGTCATAGCAGGCTATCTGGATTAGATTTCTGTCATGGCTAACACCTGAAGAGGAGTAGAAGAACAGGGCAAGAGCGTACCAATATGCTGTACCTGTATGCTTTGCCAGATTCCGGTTGTTGGGGACTCAGGGATCTTCTGATCCAGTGGTGGCATGATTGTGTGGGAGCTGCTCTCCCTTATTGAAGAAGAGAAGTTTATCTGCTTCTTGTCTGTTCTTGTCTGACTGGAAATATTCTAAAAAGCTGAAATTCTAAAGAGAATACAACAATATCAATCTCTAATATGTACTCAACAAATTAGTCACTTCTCAAAATATTTTGCTAAATTGGGTAAATACAGGGAAGGAAGGGGTAAATATTTTCTCCATGGCTACATGGCAGGTCATGGTCTTTGGCTTCCAGTTCAATGCGGTAAATTTCCTTTTCTTTCTTTTTCTCCATAGCAGATCATACTTGGGAGTGGCTTGTTTTTTCATTTTGTTTTGTTTTTTAAACAGATGGTTTGCATTACATAAGAGACAGTTTACACAAGTTGACACTTCCCCTTTTTTTCTCTATGGCATATCATGTAGTGGTAAAGTTGACAGTGAAAAAGGGAGGAACTTCTATTAGGATTACATTTTTATTTGAGAAAAGGGTTTATGATCGGTGGCTCCAGCTGATTCTTGACCTCCATACCTAGACACAATTGCACGTAAAATATTAAATGCTATTATTTATAACTAAAGCGTTTTTTCATGTGCGAAGAATAAGTTGGAAGTATGTGGTGTGGCTATGCTGTCCATTATAAGCAACAAAAATGATGGTTACCTACCTGTTTGCTACATATCTATTCGCTGTGTGCTATTTGGAATTTAAGAATTTTAATTCTTATGCAAATCTCTTTATATATTATTATATGCACAACGTAAAATATTTATATTTCTATGTATTATCTAGCTAATATTTATATTTTATATAATTATATGTGTAAAATAGAAATCTCTATAAAGAGTTGATGATTCAAAGTGGGGTGATAACTAAGTATCTGTGCCATGAAGAGTTAACCTCAGTGTCCTACGTGTGTTAGTAAGTTGGGTTTTACCAGCCGGTGAGCACCTTCCATCTCAGCTGGTGTTGAAACCAGACGGAGGCAGAATACTGCACTTCCCAAACTGGAGCAAAGCTTCTCCCGCATTTAGGCCATGCAGATTGACTCTGGTCATGTAGCCCTTCTCATTAGTTTCTCAGGCAGCAGTGCTTAACCCCATTGTTACTGCTGCTGTTGCCAGTTCAGCTCCACTTGTGATACTGGCTGAGTAATACCCGACTCCCTGCATTTTTGTGACGGCAACTGAAGTGAGTGTCAGCTCCACTGAGGTCTGAGGAGCTGTTGTTGACTTCACTGAAGTCAGATTTCACACCAGATGATACAGATTTGCTAGGGCCACTCTTAGGAATAATCAGAATTTATTTAGAGTTAATTAATATCTGTGAAGTGCTTTGAAAGCATTAAAGCAGTGTAAGCAGTAGAAAATAAGTTTTCTACTATGCCCTTGAAAAAAGTGTGCATAGTTCCACCTCAGAGGGAGCTGCTCCTCAGTAGTAGCTAGCATGATCCTTTTATGAACACGTGTAGGTTTGTGTATGGAACATTAAAGGAAGTTTGTTGCCTGTGTAAGTGGTAATAAAAGGAAGGAGTTAAATCTTGTGAAAACAAAGGGGACTGCTTCTGGAGAACTATTTACAGAAAAGGCAGAAGGGGGTAAGCTGGGAACAGCGGTGAGTGGTGTGATCTTCTCCCAACGTGAGCAGCAGAATGCACTAGGAGAGAATGTTCCCGCTTGCCTCTTCGGTGGCTCTGCATCTGCAACACTGTTTACTGTTTAAAGATGGATTCTCCCCAATTAATGATGCTAAGTAAGATTTATTTTGGAGTGTGCACTCCAGTGCTTCTTTAAGCATTTGATGAACCCTTCAAAAGGATGTGAAATGTTGACTGGGTGCTTAGGGTAGGGTGGTGTGGTGTGTTAGTCTTGGGGGTTTTCAGTATGATGTCAGCTGTAGAATGCCAGATAGCATCTTCTTTGGAGGATGAAGAACAACACAATTGGTTTTCTACAAAGAGGTGTGCAAGCAGTTGAATTAAATGAGGATTTTGGGATTTGTTCTCGTTTCTCAGGAAACAATAGTTACTAATACTGTATTTCAAAATGTTCTCAAAGTGGGATTTAGCCCAAATATGCTTTCCAGGTTATTCACAAATCCTCATGAAAACTTCTAGGTAGCCCTTTGTGTGCTGATACCTATGTTATTTTTATGGAAATATGCCAGATTTTAAAAACAAGAACTGTTTTTGCTTGCCCATTCCTCCACTCCCCTGTGGATAATTTGTTGTAACAAATCATATTGTGTTCCCAGTCAGATGTCATCAACAAGGGGCTTTCTGAAAGCACTTTAATCACTATTTCAACCATATCCAATTAAGGGGGAAAAATGTGAATATACAATAGGTACATTGTATGTTTCTTACATGTCGGCTCATTGCTGCTGGAAGCGTTCTAAGTAAAATAATGCATACAAAGTTATTGATAGAATATCTGATTACCTTTTAAATCGGCAAAAATGTGTGAGATGAACAAGCCAAGCCTAATATAATTAAAACATGCTGAATTTACTGTTCATCTATATTCTGAACAGTATTTCCTTGTCCGATAAAAATGAAACTCTCAGTTAATTGGTTCCTCGTACAGTACAATAAAATTAATGTTTAGGAGTTAAATACCATAAACTTCCTCAGGGAAATTTGGTGATGTATCCCTGTTTTTTAGTTAGTCACATGTTCCTTTGTTTAATGGAGTATCATGTGGGCTGTCTAATAATTTTTTATGTACTCAGTGTCTATGTGTCTGGCCTCTGAAGAGACCGAGTGCTAATTTCTGGTTTTTCTGTGTCAGCTGTATCAGCTGACACACAAGTCATTAACAATCACCAAATCACAAGAAAAAATATTGACATTGCTATGCTTTTATGAGAATGACAAAAATAGGAACCATGTGTTGTGAGGACCACATACTGTAACTTCTTTATAAAGATGCTAGTCTTGCTAGCCTTGGAAAAGACTGAACATATGACTAAACCCTCATGTTCCCCCCAGGATAAGAAAAGAATAATATCATTGTGGATAAAAAGAGCAAGAATGAGGAACCTTTTGGTAACAACTTTGCCTTTTAGCATACATGACAATGTACCACTTCTTTAACACTGCAAATGCAACAGAAAGCATTGAAACTGCAAAAAAAAATTAACACAACCAAAGATTATTTGTAATGGAAAGAATCCCATCGCCCATAAACGTGTGACTTCTCACAATAATGCTAATTAAAACAAAATAGACAAGTATAATAGTGCTCCTGTGAAAACAGGCTGATAGTTTCGGCTCAGTTTCAGTTCAGGCCATAACAGGTATCTGATATTTTGGCACTATTATCCATAGCTGGGCAACCAAGTAAACCTCTGATTTTTACATTTATGAGCATGTACAAATCTTGCTGGAAATGTATTGGCTTTCCGTGGTACTCTGGCCTTTTGATTAAGCGTCATTTGTTCGACAGGTTTAAAACAAGTATTTGGGCACCCAGGAAATCATAAGATCACAGGATTATTCTGGTTGGAAGGGATCGCAAGAGGTCTCTAGTCCAGCCTCCTGCTCCTGCACAACGCATTTTAACAGCTTGTTTCAATCTCAGACTGTGCTCAGTGGGAAAATGTAATCCTCTCTTGATTTAATTTCTGTTCACTGGCTGTTGTCCTCCAACCAAACTCTGCCATGAGGAGTCTGGCTCTGTCTTCTTGGTGACCTCCTCCTAGGAGCTGGAAGGCTGCTTTTAGATCCCTCCCATGCCTCCCCTACCTCTTCTGCAGACTGAATTGTTTCTCTAAAATATAAAACAAACTCACCCCTTGTAGTTAGCCGTTGGTCAATGCTGTCAGGACTACCCTCAGAGAAAGTCAGGAAACCGGTCTGGATTTCCTTTTGGAAGCCACTAGTGGTATCTTCTTCATGCTCTTTTATTGTCGAAGTAAATCCGTAATGCCTAGGGCCAGAAGTTGGGAACACTGCCCACGTTACTGGTACTGAATGTTCACCACCACACCAAAAAAATAAAAGGAAAATGGTGGTGAGGATGGGAGTGAAAGAGTGGTGAGAAGACATGCAGTGGCTTACCTGTCCATTATCCATCAGCTGTGATTTTCCATTACAAATATTCTTAAGTAATAAATGGAGTGTAAAATTATTGTGGCTTTTTCTGGAGCTTGGCAAAAATGGGGAGAAGATTCTTTTTCATTCAACAGAATCTACTATAAGGAAATGTTTATTCTTGTATTTTTCATGGAATTTAGATTAGTGTTCTGGTTTTGGAATATAAGAATTTGTTCTTGCTTCCTACTTGTAATTTTCTTTACACTGTTTTAGCTTTTTCTTCTTCCATGACCTCAAACTTTTTTCTCTTGCTGTCCCTCAAAGAGAGGTAGGAAGAAAACAGTAACTAAAATAAATAAATAAATAAATAAAGCATGGGAAATAAAGCCCTACTTCTCCTTTTCTAGTTCCATTTTTTTTTTCTTTTTTTCTAAAGAAGAAAATTTCAGGAACAAATCAGAGAGCTCTATTGTTTCATATAATCAGGTTCAACCTAAAAATCTTGTCAAAACATTATAATTTAACATTAGAATGTAACTTGATTTATATAGCGCGTAAGACAATTGTGCCTGCTCTGAAGCGCTTGCAGCCTGTCAGGAGATGAGATGAGGCACTAGGGGGGATTACACCATGATGGAGAATAAATGAGATGAGTGACAGAAAAAGGAATACAAAAAATGTCTTGTGAGTTAGGTGAATGTTGCAAGACACGCAATGTTAGCTCCTATGTTTTCTTTTTCCCTAAAATAAAAGCTGTTAATTTTTTTGACTTACTAAACTCCTTTGACTGAATTTTGCAAAACACATAAATGGTTTAAGAGGCACTGTTGTATTTCTACAAGTGTACAAATAACTAAACATCCATGAGCTGGGTAGCCAGACATTTGAAAATCAAGTTCCTAAACAGAGGGTTGTTATTTTGTGTTTTGGGACGTGATGTCCACTTGGCTCAGTACCACACCTCTCTTTCACAGAGTGTTTTCAGTGAAGGACGAGGGAGAGAATTCACAGAAAGAGTGGTTTAAAAGTGAATGTACTTCATGAAAAATGCTCTTGTAAGGAAGATCTTAGAAGAGTATTTTGGGCAAGGATGAAGGTGTGATTTGAAATTGAACGAAGTTGCAGTGCATAAATTATCAGGAAATAAGTTCTGGGTATGTTAGTGGAAGGTGGACTAAAACAAGGACAGAGAAATAAGGAATTGGCCAGAACTGAGGGTTCAGCCTTGCCTTCTTTCTTCCCTAAGTGATGCCTGGCTCGTGGCATTTTCCTTAGCTTACAGTGTGCACCAACACCTCTAACACACCCTGTCAGCTCCTCCAAGCTGACATATCCCATTCACTTCGAAACATGCTGTATCACCAGTACAAACTTACTGCTGTGCTCTTTTTCACGTAGTCAGTCTTGAATAATTCTGTTCTTCAAAGTGAAGTCAGAGGGTAGCTAGGGAGTGACTATATATTAGAGAAGAATTTGTAAGGTAATGAAATATTTTTATCTTGTTCTTAGAATAAAAATCACAGCCTTTGGCCTGCTCCAGATTTTACCGTAAAGAAAAAAAAACAACAACAACAAAACACTCTGGTGCTTTGTTTATAAGAAAAGGCCACTCGTAATAAGAGATGGAACATGAAAGAAATGCACAAAATGTTTCTTTTGATATCTGAAAGATGCAGAGGTGCACTCCTGTCTGCATGCATTAGTGGATTAACAGTGAATTTTGTGAATTGAAATGTAATATAGTTGTTTGAGAATTTATCGATCTTTTCAGTGATAGAAGCTTGTGAATGGTTTGGGAAATAGATTTTTGTAATAACTGTATATCTTGCCCCACATTCCTGACAAATTCCCAGAGCTTGGGGGAAAAAAAAAAAAAAAAAACTTTGTGACTTTGTACATCTGAAAATAAGATATTTACTGATGTATTAACAAAATAGTTAGGAAACACATTTCCCAGACTTGTGAATTAAGTAAAACTGCCCAGACAAAACCGTGTCTGATATGGGAATAAACTTAAGGACAACAGAAAGAAGTATCATGTTCTACAGTAGTGGCAAAGAGCAAGCAGATACATTTATTACAGGAGACTCAAAGCCTTAGTTAGTACTCTGAGAGCCGGTGGTTGCTCCTGCATTATGTAATGCGAGTATCTGAGTGCTTGGCCCCCGTGTTTATGTAGGGCCAGGATCCTTCCCTGCCTGGGAAGGGCACTGGCTGAGGAGTTGCCTGTGGGATTTCCACTGGACTGTTGCATGACCTCAGGCAAGACACAGCATCTGAGTGTATTCCTCACTCTTTTGTGTCTTTTTTTGTCTCCTGTGGACAGTGAGCTCAACTAGACAGAGGTGATCTTTTGTTAGAGAGTGAACACAGGGAAGCACTAACCCTGATGGTGCCTCTGCTCGTTACTGAGCCTTATCCAGCTCCATCGCTACTGCTGCAGTGGCTGGTCTGTGGGAGCAGTGATGGGGGTGTGCTGTGCACCAGTTGCACTGGAGAAGGGATCGCAGCACAGACGGTGTGTTCTTTTTTTCATAAGAAGAATTGCTAAAGATTAGCACAAGATAGCAGAGGATGTTACCAAAGCATAATGATGCGAAGATTCATAATGGGCAACAGAATCATTTCATATTTGTTTTATGTTTTTTTTTTTTATTGTTAAAAAAAAAATTTTGGAGCACTGGAAATATGTAAGACCCATTAAAGAGTAAACTGACAAACAACCTACCTGACAGACAGGAGATACTGTCTATACAAAACTACAATTTGTTTTTAGGATGAATTTGAAATTTTTGTGTAGAATTCTACTTCTGAGAAAGTACTTTAGCATGCATTGATGTAGTAGGCTCCAGACGTGCTTTCCAGGCTGGTCTCTTAGGAGTCCCAGAAGCATCTCCTAAGCCACCAAAGCCAGTGATTGTGAGTGTATGGACATGGCCATGAGGACTTTAGTATGGTCTTCTCTCGTGAGCCCATATATATCTACCAAATGAAGCATAAAGGATAGGACGTACAGCAACAGGTTAAGAGTGGAGAATCTGCCTGGCTGTTTAGGGAGCTAAGAATAAATAATGCGGTTTATGGATATTGCATGAGGTTGTGCGGGGGTGGTCTGAGGCCTTTGTATATGTGTGGGGAGAAGGGGAACATGGGACAGCACATGGAAGTTAATCTTTTAATAAATGTTTTATTATATGTTATTTGTAACTGAAAATGTTAATGTAAAATAACATTCTAGTGTAATTTCCCTTGTTCTTCTCTTTGCAATTAAGAAAGTAATCATTTCATATTCTTTTATGACTGGTACTTGAACAAAGTGTCCTCTTCTAGAGGAGTCTTTCAGAATGATACTTGGATTAGCCTTTGAGCAACTAGTGGTGTGGAAGCAGCTGAACATCATTCACCCTAGGGCTTGGACCTCCATCTCTTTCTTCTCCATGCCTTCATATCTTCACATCAAGGCCAAAGCTTGGGTCACAGTATAAATCTCAAGAAATTTCATGACAGAGAAATATTTTATTCAATCTGTAATATGAAATGGAAAGTGTACATCTCAGTTAAAGCAAAAGGGAAGTGGAAAATATTAAACAATGGCATCCTCAGGGGAAAAGAAGAAAAAAAAAAAAACACAAATCAGGAAATCTGTTACCCAGTGGTAATAAATAAATAGAGAAGTGTGGCCTGGTGTTGGTTCAGGGACATTTGTGAATGAAAGTGCCCGTGTTTAACTTTGGAATCCCATTTCTTAGCTGGCTAGCCTTGAAAACGGCTATGAGGCTTCAGTCAGCAAAGCATTATTTAAGGTGTCCTTAGGTGCAAGCTGACATACTCGTTGGAGTTAAATATCTACTAAAATGCTTTCCCAGACCAGTTTTTTTCTGGCCCTCTATCTCTAGAAGTTATGGTATTTAACTTGTAACAGAAGTTCAAACTCCTAGAGTGAAAAGACCGCTGTAAAGGATGTGGCATTATAAAAGGGAAAAAATAAACAATGACTGTTTTCCTCAAGAAGTATACAGCAGCACAGCTTATTTCTAACATTTTTAAAACATGAGTTATATTTATTTGCTTTTATTTCATTCTTCTTATAAGTTAGGCTTGATACTATTATAACTTTAATTTGGTGATAGCTAATGATGATTGTACAGAACAGTCTGCATCACCTTTTAAATTGGTCTTTTTCTACATTTCACTTTAAAAAAAAGTATGGTAAAGGAGGAAAACTTGTAATCTACCTCTCTAATAAAACACTGAAACATTTAGCTAGATTTCTGATAAAGCGTCTTCACTTTTCTGTAGTCTCATTTCCAGTGTTTTTTTTTTTTAATGCTACAGTAATCAGACATGCTAGCAGAACATAGGGACAAACAAATGCTCTGTTGATCCGTATTTGAGTGGAAAGTACTTGAACATTTTATTATTTGGACAAGAAATATAATGCAAGTAGCATTTTTTTTTTTACCAGTTTTCTTGTTAGATTTGTTGGGGAACTAGTATGAAGTTTATTTTAACAAATTGGATAAATAAGGAGGGACCAAAAGTGAATGTTCTGTAACATTAAAACATGCCTGTCTCCATCTGAGTTTTTGACATCTCAGGTGATTTTCTTTTATAAGTGCCTGCACCTTCTTCTTAAGCCGTTACTGGGTCCCTTTATCTCACCTAGTACCACGTGAATCACAAGTCGTGGGGTGGAGTTGATGCGGGCATTTCAGAGGCTAGTCTCTGATGCACTCCACATGCTTTTTTCCTGTTACAGAATCAAACCCTGAAAGTGCAAAGCGAGTTTTTTTCCTCGCCTAAAAGAAAACCCGGTGGTGAGGGGAGTGCCATTCCTGATCTGTGTGGGGCTCGTTTACTAACAGTGACCAGAGTTTGGTTAACTCCATATTGCAGACAAGCTTGTAAATTTGTCCGCTTCTAATGGTGTGATCTTATCAAGGTTGTACTGTTTTCCTTTTCTTCTCCTCCACCCCCNCCTTTTTTTTTTTTTTTTTTTTTTGAAGTGCAGCCTTCTGATCAATGTGCACTTTTTTTCCATTTCCCTAAATACATCATGAAAAAGGATGAGGTTTCCGCCTTAATTGCTTGTGCCTTTTATTCACATTCCTCTCTCAGCCAGAATTGTGAAAAGAGTGTTAGTAAAAGGCTGCACAATAGAGCTTTTCATTAGGCCTCAACAAGGCACACAAAAGAAGGCTTTTGGAAGGAGTGAATGCAGGACTTTAATTTGCAGGTGGAGAGCAGATAAAAGGTGCTGACGCCTCTATTATTCTCTTACTTAGGTGACCCCTACCCCGTTCAGCTGATCCCGACTACCATGGCAGCTGCTGCCGCAGCAACACCGGGGCTAGGCCCGCTCCAACTGCAGGTAAGTCCGGCAGCAGGCCGCAGGTTGGCTGTGCGCGGAGAGCGGGCTTTCAGAGTGCCTCCAGCAGGTCTGCTGGGCCGCGCTCTCCACCTGGAACGGCATAATTGTCAGCCCGTGTTCGTTTTGCTTCCACCTTCAGGGAACTACTTGTTACATTTTTTTTTTGTGGTTTTATTGCCAATCTACCTGCGGTTAGGTTGGCACAGATTTCAGCAGCCTGGTGTGTTAGCCGGCCCGGTCCACCAGGCCGTTCTGAGGAGGGTTGTGCAGGCAGCTGGGTGCAGACCTGCACTGCACCGCAGAAAAGCTCTGTCCTGACAGGCACTTCTACCCTGCTTAAAAGTCGCTTAACATTATTATGGCCTTTTAGGCTGTAAGCCCTCAGCACAACTGCCCCTCTCGCCGCGTTTCATGGGACCCAGCACCTTTTGGGCACTGCTGTAGTGCAGATAATTAGCAATTATACTAATTTAGCGTAGGCAATTATAAAACAGGTGGAAGGGCACTGAAGAACCTTTTTTTGACCTATGTGAAGAGGTGTGCCTGTTGCCTGGATGTACAGGTTTCGTAACTCCCAATCTTGTTCTAAGTTTTGGAGATACTGGGACAGCACGTCCATGGGTCTTAGTGGTGCAGATATACCTCAGCTGTTCATGATCAGCCCTCCAACCCTCATCAGACTCTTGGAATTAAGAAAATTTGATGTCCATCTCCACATGATTGCTTTGCTGGTAGGATGAATATAATGAAAAGTGGGGACTAAAATGAAATCAGGATTCAAATAATCTCTATTCCTGCACAATCCTGACTGATGCTAGTTCATATAAACAAAACAAAACAAAACAAAAAAACCAACCCACAGTCTCCATTGCTATTTCCCTGCTCATGATTATTTGCCAAGTCACATGAAACAGAGCTTTATACCTGCTAGGAAATGCTTAGCATTTATAAACACTGCATGTGAAATGCCTTCTCAAACTCAATTTGGCCAGCATCAGCATGAAGTAGACTCTTTGCAAAACCAGATATTTCAGTCGTTTGGCCAGCACACGAGAGCATGGGACATAATTCTGGGGAAGATTTTTTTTTTTAATTTTAACACAGCCAGCGGAAGTTAGCTGAGTTTCACAGAAATAGCTGCCAGTGTGTAAGCTGACACATTCCATGCACCACAGAGGTTAATACATTCTTTCCTATTGTGCCTTTGTATGAAAAGCTACACTGTCTGTGTGTTAGCTTCTGATTTTGTGAGTTACAAATACCGTAGGCGGCTTAAGAATCATGGGAGTCATAAAAGTCATCCCTCTGAAATGAATGTTGAGGAGTAACGTCATTCTTGATAACGTGCTTGTAACAGCCAACCACACGTGAACACACATGTGGAAGGCAGAAGGGAAAAATGGAAAAAAAAACAGAGCTGCTAGGAAGGAGGGGAAAGAGGTTAGCATCTAATTCTCCTTATTTGTGAAGTCATTCAAGCTTCTCCTAAAATAATTCATCAGTGCTCCAGTAAGTTTGGAGGATTCTATACTTTCATTTCAGGACCAGCTTTGGGCTGTATCTCTGCATGTTAATGGCTGAAGTATTCTGAGTAAAATGGGATTTATCACAATGACAATTTCCTTATAAAAAGGTGGGCTTTGTGCAAATGTTGCTGACTTTATAAATATCTTAAGATGAGTTTAGGTTGTGAAGAATTTGGAAACCTCAAAGGCTTTGTGTTTCTATGTAAAAGAGAATGTTTAAAGGAAAGTATTGACAGGATTCACCTATGTTGTTTTGCTACATGTTATTTAGTCTGGGATTGGAAGGAGAGTCTGGCAGCTAGTCAGGCTGAGAGGTTCAAATTACTGGGTCTGTTGACTCCTTCAAATCTTTCACATTTGATCTTTAAGGGTATGTATATGCTACAAAAAAAAAAAAAAATCCAGTCATTTATTTGTGTCTAGCAGTGATTTTAGTAATTGCCCTAACCTAATAGAAATTGGACATACCTCTTAATTACTGATGCCATTTGAGTTAGATCGTCTAGATGTGTTTTGAGAAAGATTTTACAATAAAATACTCAGGATGGATTCTCACCCATGCTAACATGAGTGGAGCTGAATCTGAGGGGAGATCATGTGAAGATTATTTTGACGTCATTTGGGAAGACTTGGTGATGTAGAACATAGCTGCGGGCTGGCCTAAAAGCATCAAGCTTTCTGAATTCCGTTCAAATTCATTTTAGCTCTTTGGTGATTGTTTTTTCTGGATGTTCATCATGAATAACTGATCTAAAGCCACCTAAAAGTAGTATGAGTGAATGTGCAGCCATTCCAGTCTCTTTCCAGGAGGAACTCTTAATTCAGGAATTCATGCATGTTACATATAACCATAGTGTTCCCTACAAACACTGTCCTCTGGTCATCAGACAGGAGAAAGTCAGAAAAATACAGTGTTCCGTCTTTTCTTCTTTTTCTATCGTCCCTATCACTTATCTTTCAGGCTTTGTATAATAAAAGCAGTAGTTTTCAGGGGAGATCAAAGAACATGACACAATGCACATTTTGTTGCTCCCAGCAAAATTTGGTACACAGCAGTATCTTAGTGAAGACAAAGCCAAGGAATTTTTCTTGTTTATTTGTATAGTGATAATAAATGTGCCACTGCTATTTTATTAGAGAATTTTAAGTGAGGGCATGGCTTTAGCAGTGTACTGTGAGATCAACAGGAAGTACTTTTCTATCCCTGGTTGTTAAAATTGAATTTTCTTCTTATAAATGAAATGCGGAATGTATTTATAGAAGAACAGCTATCATTTTCTGATGGCAAAGGTACCCTTTGTCAGTTAAAATGCAATGTCTCATTTTGAAATGCCCTGTTGATTCCCACTGACAGGTTCGTAATCGGAAGCCCTCCATTTCTCTCCCTGCCTTTGAGTCCCCACTGGGGCATACAGATTCTGTCATCTGATATCTGCCACAATTAGCCATACGTGATTGCCTTCATTTCCAGTATCCACAGAGAGACTAATGACTCAATAAGAATGGAAGCTAAAACTTACATTGTTATGTGTTGGGAATGGAGTAGCTGGATGGAGCCATGTTAGAGATGCATGCTTGAACCTGTTCGGTGATAAAGAGCTGTCTACCAGCCCTGCATATTCACACATACCCACATTCAACAGCATAAATGTTGTTTGGGAAAAGAAAAAAAAAGATATTTTTAACTTTCCTCTGTTAGGATAAAATTTAGTCCCAAACTGTGTGAAGTGTCATTTCAAAATATGCTCTCGTTGCAATGAAATCCCTCTTGGTTAGCAGGTCAGGTTCTGATGTTGATTTTCTCCCCTGTAAATTTCATATGGTCTTGTTCCTAAAGAGATGCAGTGTGGTGATTTTGTGTAAGTTGAATGAAAACAAAACTGAACAAAGCCTTGCCACAGTGTCTTACTAAATAAGGCTAATGAATCAAAGGTTCTGCTGTATGTGTTATCTAAACATGATATTTTTCTGTATGGTTCAGCTGTGAGGGCATCAAATTCCTCCATCTTGATGATCAACATTTATTGCTATAAGCATAGATACCATGTGACAAGTTTTACACAAAGTGAATGTTGAGTTGGTACTGAGGCAATTATTCCAATACCAGCTGTAATGGGCATATCTAGTATGAAATAGATGTTTCCAGAAGTCCAAGGAAAATCAGTATAAAATTATAAGTATTTTTTTTTTCTAGAAAAAGAAGAAATAGCTCTAAGAAAAAATAGCTCCTCAGTGTTTTCTGAATGTTACAAAATATGGGACCTGGTAGCCTAATCTAGAAATTGAGAGGGATATGCAGCATTGGGAGTGCAAATGGTTCGGATTTCCCGGATTTTTGTTTGATAATGAGGTGGTGACGACAACTGATTAGCAGACAGTAATACAAATGCTGTGTATATCCATAACTGTATAGAAAGTTAATGCTGGATGCGTAATCACAGCTGCCAGTGTAGTGTTGCTATAGGGACACTTTGTGTGCATTCAAACTGTGGTAACTTGATATAGTACAGACTTCCTTCAAACACCTCCAGAAAGTTCCAAGTGCTCACATCCAGACTTTCTTCCCTCTTCATCTTAGCATGAAACAAAATCGTGATTGTTGATCGTTGTGTTCAACGTTGTGACTAAAGCTTGTCTTTGGATAAAGAGGGCCCACAGGAAAGATGGGGAGGGACTCTTTGCCAGGGAATGTAGTGACAGGACAAGGGATAGTGTTTTTAAATTAAAAAGAATTAGGTTTACATTAGATATAAGGAAGAAAGTCTTCACTCAGAGTCTGGTGAGGCCCTGGCACAAGCTGCCTGGAGCAGCTGTGGATGCCCCATCCCTGGAGGTGCTCAAGGCCAGGCTGGGTGGGCCATGGGCAGCCTCACCCAGTGGGTGGCAACCAGCCCATGGCAGGGGGTGGAACTGGGTGAGCTTTAGGGTCCCTTCCAACCCAAGCCACTATGTGATTCTGGGATTAAATAGAACCTCATGTCATCTTACTGGTATGAAAGCATTCTCAATTCTGAAGACTATCCATTTGAAGAACGCTTATTGATTCTCTTCAGCAATTTGTGTGAAGATGATGAGCAGATTTAGATGTCAAGCATATCTGGAAAACTAATTCTGCCAATGCTACACTTTCTTTGCTAAATGCTTCAATATTTTTTTTTCTTTTACTACAAACCTGTTCTTTTCAATGCTGTGGGGGCATGCACAGGACTGACATACATAGTCTGCACCATGTTTTTAGGTTAATTTGGGTCACATTTAGGCACTGACATACCTGGCTAGATTTTAGAAAAGTTAAACCCTTTTGCAGTTTGTGTGCTTCTCAAAGTTGTTCATCTTGCTGTTATTTAGATGTCTGACCCTCTCTAAATTTTCCTTTGAGAAACCCAACCTCTGGCTACGTTGAGGGTCACATAACCTTCTGTGGTCTCCACATTTGATTTAGTTGAAGGAAATGGAAAGGATAGAGCTATTTAACAAGTATTCAGTGAATGATCAGAAGATAGACTGTTCCAGTGGTCATACGAGTATTACATAAAACATCTGTTACCTATGAAACAAAAATAAAGCATGAAGACTGCCTGCTCAGTCAGTTACCATCTTTTCCTCCAGACTAGCTGCCTTTTAGCTTCTGCACCACTGCAGGGATGTACTACATCTCTCCACTTGCCAGTTCAGATTATTTCACTGAAGAATCTCCGTAAATTTCATTTGAAATATTGCTGATGGTAGAACTTCTCCTCTCTCTTTGAAGAGATGGCACTATATTTTCATGAATTAATGGTCAAACACATCTATTTTCCTTTTGCATATCTCTTTCTGGTTTCTTACTATAATCTAAAGACATAACCAGTTTTGACCAGAGTAAGCAGTTGGCCTTCCAGTGTTACAACACCTCAAATCCATGAAAAACCCTCAAGACTCTGAAAAAAAACTTTATGAACACTGTAGTGATACATCTGAATACTGAAAGCTTGATTCTTTCCTTGTGTTGGGAAGCCAACTTACCAGAGCTGCAGTGATGTACCACAAAATCACAGAATGGTTGAGGTTCAAGGGACCTCTGGAGGCCATCTGGTCCAACCCCCTACTCAAGCAGGTTGCCCAGGACCGTATGAATTATTTCTGATAGAGAAGAAAAGTCTGATGACCCGCTATTGTCCCCACTGAATGTAGCCAAGAGGTGGCAATACTTTATCCATTATTCATTTACTCTGCAATCTACATTCACGATGTCTTTGGGCCATTACTTTAACCAATTATTTGCCTACAAGAAGATAAACCATTTCTTAGCACTGGAAGATTATTCCTTCTATTTTCTGTGCAGTGTTTAAGCACCATCTAAGCTGGCCTTTCAGTATCCTTTCTGTGTTTGCTTTTCTACTTTACCTGTTCTCGTTAATAGGACTCTGGTTTAATTTGTGGGGAATGAATCATTAGTGCACAGTTTAATTACAATATTATAAAATTCATGCAATCCACTTAAGCATAAAAAAGTAGAATTATGTTTTCACTTTGAACTCACACATCTGGGGAAAAAAACAGCTAAATACATGAAGAGCAACATTTCTCATTAGCATAACCAAAAGATGGCAGTTGCCCATCTGCCATTAGTTCAGTGCATTGCTATGCTGTTTCTCATGACCATCACAAATAACGATGATAATAGGAGTAATAAAACAACATAATGTGTATACATTTTTGTTGGAAGTCCTTTTAAATAGTTTTTTTTAGTCGTTGCATTCATGCAGATTCTATACTCCCAACTTCTGTCCCCCAGTTGTTTCTGGCTTTGTAAGTAAATATGTTGTCCACAAGATATTTACCACCTGTTCTGCAAACGAGTAGCCAAAATGGCTGTTTTAAAAGAGAACACTGAAGACAAACTTCCAGTTCTTTAGCTGGAGAAATGGAGCGCTTTGTGTAAGTGAAGCTACAGCCGTTTGAGCTGGGTGAAGATCTCTGTAGTTATGGGGGAAGTTGTCTTCAAAATTTTGAACCTTCCAAGATTTTTCTAATGTTAAGTCTTAGTAATGGTTTTAAAACATTTGTTAAGCTGCGTAAGCAAGGTTTGGGTTGAGGGGCTAATGACTGTCATGAGCATTTTTGAGCAATCCCTGTGCTTTTAAATGGAAAAAGTTGATCCCGATTAACTCGAAGGCAAGTCTCACAACACCAGGGTACAACTGGTCCTCACACTCGGGATACCTGCTGAGAGCTAGGGACTGTGACAGATTGTGTAAAAGCATGAACTACTGAACAGATCTTGCTCATGGTGGATAAATGCACTTGATAGTTGGCATCTAAATAGCCCATGCTTGCCTTTGATAATATATACTTATACAATTTTTATAGGTAAAGTGTCTGTATTCTATCAAAATGAATTTGAATGAAAAACTTGATCCCATCATTTGATCAGAAACCAGACAGTTTCTGAAAGGCAGTCATTATGACAGAATATATATAAGGGCTGTATAAAGGCTTTGTGTTTTATTGAGCACTGTGAGTATCTGAACCTATGCAGGGTGAACACTTACAGGCAGTAAATACACATGGTAAAACAATATCATGGCTACTCGGTGGGTTGTCGGCTTATAACTCCCTCCCCAGCCCTCCAGGGGAAAGAATTAGCTGTGGTAGCATATTCATTTTATCTAGATTAACAATCCTTTCTGCATAACTTTCAGATTCCATCCATATCTATGAAAAATGAAAAAGACTGAAAAATGACCAGCCCGTCTTCCTTTTGGTTTTAAGTCAGGCCTGCTGTTTGCTAGCAGACCTCGGTCTGCATGAGTGAGTTTTCTTGTAGGTTAAAGAGACTGCATTCCCTCTTCCCCCTCCCTTCGACCCTGAGCCTGCAGGGCAGACAGACAGAAGCACACATATGATTAATACAGCACAGCTGCAGGAGTGACTCATTTGCATATGTATTAATAGAGGCAAAAACAACAATTCAATTACATAGAGACATTCTGCATACTAAAGAACATATGCAAATAAGCCTGAAAAAAGTGCAGCCAGCATTTTCTTTGACTTTCCTGAGCCCATATGGGCTAGCACCAGAGCCTAGCAGCTTTCGAGAAATCCCCTTTAGGAAGAACCTGTTACAAGATGCTTATACAGCTACTCCTCCTCCTCCCCCCCCAGCTCCAGCTTCCCAGAAGGAGTTTGACATTTGGACAATGGAAATAGCACAAGCAATGTCTTTTCCATGTTATTTCATATTTACCAGCCTTCAGATTCATGTTGTTGTCTTTTTCCATATAGCCCTAGAAAGCAGAACCCCATTCCTTTACCTCATCTTCTCTATGTGCATGTTTATTCTGTTTATCTTTCTTCTCATCTCTGGGGTTGTTTTCATTTTCTTTTGCCTTTCTCTATTTCAAGCTTTCTGTTCTTCTGTGAATTAGCAAAAGATAGCTGTTTCTGTACCATTTTCTTGCAGTGACCTTAAATGTCTCATAATAGTATAATTCAGTGGTTTTCTGCTAGGGGGCCATTAAATAATTTTAATGGGTCTGAAAGGTGACTCAGGAAAGTTAACCTGTTGTAAATAGGCTTTTATGTCATGATACATTGGTCCTTGACTCCACTAAGAAGATTGTGGAGGTCTCAAACCAAAAAGGTTGAAAATCACAGGTACTAAATAGCTCATACTACAGGTGATGTGATTGCCATCTTCAAAACTGGTTCAGTCTGAGTCTGGTAGTGGAAGCAGACGTTCTCTAAATCTGATGGGAATTTAACAGGCAATAGTTTTGAGCAGCTTTCAAAATCAGGTTGAAAGTATTCCAGTATTGGAACTTAGGCTGTAAGAAGGCTTACTTAAGCTATAAATAGTTTCGTTAGCTGTAAGTTGTTCCTTATGTGTGTGTTATAACTAAACACCAAGTATACCTATAGCGCATATTAGATGTATGTACATGGTATAATTCTTCACACAGACCATTCACACGCTGTGACCTGCATCACAATATTAGGCTATGATACCTTCCCAGTACGCTAATTTCTGAAAGAGCGTGGAAAAATGTGACATTTGACATAGTCCTTTGGACCGATAAATAGAGCTGTTTCAACATGCAAAGAGATAACAAGTCACTAAAAACTTTTGGAAACCTGGCAGAGCCATTAAAATGCCCAGCTGTAGTGTTTGGGTAGCAACCTCTGTGTTTTCAGCAGTCTGAATTGCTGACCATTTGTTTGAAATGTCTCTGTGGTGTGAGCAGGGAAAAATAGGTCAGGCAAGAAAGCGTGTGTAACTGTCTGGCAAGCATACTTGCAAGGTCAGGTCATCCTTAATTTCTTTTCTCGTGTAAAATTGTTACACTTCTTTCTTTTGGGGGTTAGCCTGACAGACGGAAGCAGATTACTCCTTGATTATTTATAAGGCATTAATTTTAGATGAATATTGCTGAAGTAAGTGACATCATAAGTAGTTTTAGCAGCCTGCAGAGGAGTCTGTCTGCACATTGGAATATGACAGTCTTCACTTACACAATGTCCTGCCTAAGACAGCTTCTAAAGTATTTGAAAGAAGAGAGAGCTCAAGAAATGGAGGCATATGGATCAGCTGAAACTTCATTTACTCTTCCTTGTGGTGTAACTGGGACTTTAGTAGGTTGGAATGGTGTTGTTAGCGGTGTGAGTTCAACAAGCTGCAGGACAAAACCCGTGTCAAAATAGCAGCAATGGCAACACCTGTCTGCCTGTCTTAAGGTAGGGGAAAAAACTGAGAAGTGTCCTACAGTGCTCCAAAGTAGCTTCTGTTGAGGAAGAAGGAAATACCCACCTTCATGCATATACCTTGGGACAACCTAAAAACTGTGTCCATATGATGGCAACAGAGCAAACTTGGGAAGTGTTTGTGTTTTTCTGAATGCAGTGTTTGGTGGCTTGCATTCTTTTTGAATTAATTCTCCCTGGAAAGCTCTGGATTAAAAATCCCGTAACAAAACCAAAAAAACATTTTTTTTCTACTTTGTGCCCTTTGCACATTCCAGACACTGGGTTTTGAAATAGTTGGCTTACGCTGCTGGTTTTCCTATTATGTTGTTTGCTCTTCAGAGGGATGTTGCTGAAAAGAAGATTATATAATCATGCAAATAAGATTGTATAATCCTGAGCAAACTGTCTGTGCAAGGGGAGAAATGTGAAGCCACACTGAGCAGGGTTTGGCTGGCTGGGGGTGCTCGCTCTGAAACCATAAACTGGGGGTTTATAGGCCTCCTATAAAACATGAAAGCTGCAGTCAGACTAGTAAATTTTTCTGGATATTTTTGGATTTTTTTTGTCTATATACTGAGCTTGGCCAATGGTGTGTATTTACAGTGCCTCAGCAGAGCCTTGTGACAGGCAGACAGACAGGAAAACCTCAGTTCATTCAAATGCGCACTCTTCAAAGCCTGCGGAATAATGCTACAAATAACAAATAGCAACAGTGAGAAAAACTGACCAACAGAAAACTAACTTCTTGCTAACACTCACTCCTTTATGTCCACAAATCAGCATGCTACATCTCATGCATCCCAAAAGTTAACCCAGGAGAAAGTTCTCCCTTGACACCATGCTAGCTTTATTGTACCCAGGACATGGTGTGTTGTTAGGTGAATGTTGGTATACTATATAAACACGTAAGAATTTAGATTTATGTCTGCTTTCTTACTACAGTCATGTATGTGATGTCTCTTTTTTCTCTGAAGTTTTAGATCATTTCAAATTGACAAAGCAGAATGGGATAGAAACATACCAACAGCATAATAAATATAATACTGTGGGAGAGCCCCTCTGGCCTGTTGTATAAACTGCAGACAAGAACAACAGTGCAATCCATTAAAAGTTCTTGGGCTCTTACTCTCATCCTCTCTCATCCTGTTTTTCTTGCATCTGATTCCTTTCCATGATTAGCAGTTGCCAGTGAGGGTATTTTAGCATCTTCTATGGGTGGAGGTTAACATCAGGCACAGACTGAATTTGTGAAACATCTAGTTACTGTAGACTATAGATCTGTGCATTAGACAGCAAATCACTTAGGTCAGGATGCTTGTTGTTTTTCCTTCCAAAGTCAGCAGTTGAACTTAGCTCGAAGGAAGATAATGTGGTAAACCTGCTTATTCTGGTGTGCCTGACCTGTTCCTGAGGTCAGGTCAGAGTGCAATTATTTCCCCAATGTCTAGGCTCAGTTTCCTCGAATTCCTCCTTACAGAGGTGCTTAGTGTTTTCAACTCCAGTGAATTTTGTAAGATCAATCTGAACACAAAATTTTGGAGGCAATACTACCTGTAGCTTCCAGTGGTCCTCAAGGCAAGCTTTGATGTTTGAAATCAACATGAGCTATACTGGCCTCTTGAGTCTGGGTCTAATTCCTAGGCTAACTTCTAAGTATCCTTTCCACCGTAAAGAACTGATTTATTTGCTTGCTGGTTTTACCAATGGTCTGTTTCTCTTCCTGTCTGTTCATTGATAGCTAAGAGGAAAAGTTTTGGAAACTACTGGGTTTGCATCCCTAAAGCCCTTAGCCATAGAGGCCGGTCACATCACAGGTAACTTACCCAACCAGAAACATACAGCAAATTCGCTAAGTGATCTCAGAGGCTTACGAACTCCAGAATTATAGAGGGCAGGGCTGTCAGCACAAGCTACTGCTTGAGTTGCCATTCCCTATTGCACTAATAAATAAACTGGGCTAATATATAAATTAAACACAAAGCAAAGTAAAAAAAGCATGTAGATGGGAAAGAAAAACACTTTAGAAGTAAGTGTATTTTTAAGCTGGGAGAAACATTGAAATCATCATCCTGGGATTATCAACACAACAGAAAGAAAGAAAAAAAAATCTTCATGGCTCTTTGAGGGAGTCATATTGTCTCTGGGGACTGTCTGGCATGGCTTTTTTCAAGTCCCAGGTAACTAGTGATGGCATGAGAGGTAACAGCCTCAAGTTGCAACAGGGGAGGTTCAGGTTGGATGTTAGGAAAAACTTCTTCTCAGAAAGAGTGGTCAGGCATTGGAACAGGCTGCCCAGGGAGGTGGCGGAGTCTCCTTCTCTGGAGGTGTTCAAGAAACGTGTGGATGTGGCACTCAGGGACATGGTTTAGAGGCCATGGGGGTGTTGGGTTGATGGTTGGACGAGATGATCCTAGGGGTCTTTTCCAACCTTAATGGGTTCCATGATTCTATGATTCCCTTGAACAGGTACAGGATCCGTTTCTCCCAAACAGGGCCAGGCCTGCCAGTTTGTGTGCAAGCGAATGAGGTTAATCCCTCAGAGATGTGGGGTGCCTCGAGGCAGGTTCCCATCACCCCCAATGCACTCAGGGGTCTGAAAAGCAGAGTCCCCATCTGCATCCGCAAGGATGCTGTGCTGGGGGAGGCAGCCTGTCCGTCAGGACATCTGCATGACAAGGCCAGCATCACCACTGCCCTTCTGAAGGTGAAGCATCCACTCTTCGGCTAACACTTCTCTCCATGGTGCAGTGTAAAAACAGCACCTGGCAACAAAACCTCTTCTTCTTCTTATCCTAGTTTTTCTTTTCCCTTTCATGGCTCAAAATACTCTTTACAAATTATAACAGTGTGTTCTCTGTTAATGCACCAAAATGTACAGCTTGTGATAATGTTATTAGTGTTTTGGGCCATTACCATAACATACAGCAGCATATTTATTTCATTAAAGGAACCAAATGGATCTAGTTGAATTTGGCAAAAGAATATGGCTGAAGTCCTATTTCATCGCTGGTGTTGATTTTACAGTTAAACTCTGAACTTCTGACAATTAGAAAATTCATGATAGAAACACTAATAGACACATTTTGTAGTAGGTTAAGCCGACATTAAATGTCTCTTACTCTCTTCACAGTAGTTCTGTATTGCTGTTTGGTCAATATTTGAATACTTTGCAAACTTTGGGCTTATTGAAGTGCAGGGCAAGCAGTATGTCATATCACAGAATCCCAGAAGGGCTGAGGTTGCCAGGGACCTCTGGGTTGATCTGGTCCAACCCCTGCTCCAGCAAGGACACCGAGAGCAGGGCGTCCAGGCCTGTGTCCAGGCAGCTTTTGATGGTCTCCAAGTTGGACACTCCACAGCCTCTGGGCAGCCTGTGCCAGTGCTCGTTGCCGCACAGCACAGAAGTGCTGCCTGGTGCTCAGAGGGAACCTCCTGTATTCCAGTTTCTGCCCATTGCCTCTGGTCTTGGCACTGATCATGTCACACGCTTACTTTTAACTTGCTTTCCCACAGTGTCACCGATAGCTGCCTTGGAATATAGTTCCTATTAGGCTAATCAACTCTACTCATCCATTGCCATCATCATGGCAGCCTTGCTTCTTGCTGTACGCTAGTCTGATACACTGGTGGCAAAAGTAGTTTGGGCAGTGTGTATCAATGTCTATTTGGGAACGATACTTAAAGAGGCCTGAAGGGATTTGGGAGCCCAACAATAATTGCTTTCTTGTGGAGGCTTTGAAAATAGGCTATGTAACATTCACACTTAATCCTTCTTCGTTTCCACAGCTGTTTTGTTTTTCCTATGATTATTTTTGTGGAAAGGAAACAGTCATCAGAATGTCTGATCGTGAGGTGGCATTCATTCTGTAACTCTCTTTTCAGTGCCTACAGTAAAAGATGTGAGCACTCAGTGCTTCTTGTCTCAAGTCCAGGCTGATGAAGGTTGCATTTGCATGGTAGCTTGTGTTTGAGTGTATGGTGCTTTGCTTCAACTTTCAGTGGGGAAAAAGAAAGGACTAACAGAGCTTCCTAGCATTCTGTGTTGTGTGCTAGGATTTTATATCCCATATACTCTCTTCATGAGATTTTCACTATTGCACAGGCAAGACACTCTAACAAAATTGAATGCTCCCCTAGAAGCAATGTTGGTTGCCCTGAGTTTTATCATACTGTGTGGGCTTGGGTAGATGAACGTGTGTATTTGACCTGAGCTCAGAAGGAGGAAGGTAAAGAACAGATTCCAAAATGAGCCAAGGCTACCTAGTTAAAACTCTAAGTGTTAGGCTTAAATTTAAGCATATTCTTAAGCCTGATTGATTTTTTTTTGTATCAGTTCACATTAATTGCTGCTCTGAATCAGGTCCTTAATGGATGTATGTTGCATGTCAATGTCCCTTTCATATCACACTGGCATTACAGATGTGATTTCAGTCAAAAGTATTGTTGTTCATGATCAAGAGTGGAAAGGATTGAATATTAAAAAAAGTGAAGAAATGTTAGATTTAAAAAAAAAAAAAAAAAAGCTGATATGCCACTTTACTCAACGGCTATGAACTGAATAGACTTCAAACCCTTAAAATACTTTCTCCCCCCTTTCCTTTTTATTGCCTGGAATCTTAAGAGCTTTATCATTTGCAGTCATAAAATGAAAATATACACCAAACCCTCAAAGGGCAAGTATGAAATTAAATTATATTTGGGCAGCTGTAACCTTTTAAAACGATCAGATTCCAGTTAATGTATTTCTTCCTGTTCCGAGTGCTGCCATGGTGTTTGATGGTGGGAAGCAGTCCAAAGGGCATTGGGAGATAATAAATTCACTGGAAATTTCACCCTGAGGCGAGCCTCGATACACCAAGGCTTCCATTTAGCGGGACTGACCTAAAAATCTTGTCACATCCAAAGGTCACTTAGGTTGGGGTTGGTGTGTCCCATCTATCTTTCCCTGGTGCAAAGAATGACAGCTGAGCTCATAAACAGTCGTCAGAATATGGAAGACAAGCAGGGGGAGAGTGAGGAGAGAGAGGAAGGATAATACAGCTGACAACTTCTTAGATTTCCTCTAGGCCAATGAGAATAGATACCATCTTTGGGGTTGCTTGCATCTGCTACTGCAGAAATGGCAATTCAATTTAAAGAGTTTACAGTTAACTGTGGAAGTCTAAAGCAAGCGATTCCTCTCATCTCTGCAAATGCCATGTAATTCTGCACACACACCTTGCACCATCGCTAAACATTTTGTACTTGTTATCAGTCTTGTTAGTTAAAACAATTTACAATTCATAAATGGTTTAATTTCAAAGAGGGTCAAAAGTTTGGAAAACTATCAGTGATGACCCTGATAGGTATCATCAGTTATTTTAAGGGAAACAGTTTGGAGGGTGGAACTAATTGTGACCAATACTAGAAGATATTTTCAATCTTAGGAGGAAATCTGTGACATCTCCTTTAGGATGTTACTTATCCTAAGCTCATTAAATTCAGCACAGTCCTTCTACACAGTAAATTGAAGAAAAGGCATGTCGGAGCGATTGTTATCTTCCAGTCATGGTTCTTACTTTTGCAGTGGGAAGCTCTTGGCAAATCCTTCCTATGCTTGCAGTGTACTAAATACCAGGGACAGGGCTTAGAATTGAATAATGGAAAACATGAACAATTTGAAGGACAAAGGTCTTATCATGTTTGGTGTTACTTAACTGAGGATGTCTTGTAGAATATGTGCATTGTATTCTAATGGTGTGAATTTCCTTCTCAAAATAAGAGGAAAATGAGAGAGAATGTCTTCTGGTCGTGGCTGGGATGCAGGCGGCAGTGATTCCCGCTTGTACCTTCTCTTTTGTGGAAAAACATACTGGGGTGCTTAGTTTATTTCTGACATATAGTAGCACCACATAAGGTGTAACCATTGGTCTGATTCCTTTTGGAACATTAATTTGAAGGTAAAATTAGAAAGAAATCTATATGTACTGTCAGTGTAACCTTGAACGAACGTATGAAGAAAAAAATCGCGACGCAACACCCATATTCCAAAATTTGCCAGAAATTCAGTAAGTTAGGTATCTAACTCCTACTGCGAATTTGCTGAAGTCACACTCTGAGTTTTATTAAATCAAATCTTTCTGAAGAAGATAGTAAACTGTATGTTCCTTTGCTTGTTAAAACTGAAATGGAGTATAAGTGTTATTTTCAGAAGTATTTCACACATTCTTACAAACATACTATGTTTGAGTCAAACACAGTAAAGAAGGGCAAGATTGGCCAGCTGTCAGTGTTTGTCATCATTTTCCTTGGGTTCACACTCTACTTTATGTTAACATATATGTTCTCTACACAAATCCAAACTTGTAGTCTGGAGGCAACTTTTGGGGAGTTGTATGCCCTTGTCTACGTGTTCTGTGTTGAAAATGTGTTTGTATGCCTCACCAGTTGTAAGCTTTGAGGAAGACGAAGTCACTTTTAATCTTACTTATGTAACAAGAAAAAAAGGAAATTTGTATTTTTTGTGAACTTCTGAGAATTTTGCTTTAAAGAATTCAGCTGCTAACATGAAATTAAAAAGTGGCACAGATGCTGAGCTCAGAGTAGGTAGTTTTTTTCATGGTTTGTGCTCAGGCAGTTAGGATGAGAATCATATTTAGCCATGGAAGCCTAGAACGTATAATTCATTTGGCCTAAAGTTGTGTATTCATTCAGTTTTTTCTAAAGGAAGTTCAGAGTGATTAGCTCAGACCTAGTGAGAAGAATACCCCACTTACTCCCACTTCATGGCTCTTTTCTACTGTGTTTCACTTCTATTTTTTACATTTGACCAGGCAATTCCAGTCAGTAAGCATGGAACAGAGGACAAAAAAGTGAGAATGTTTCCATGATTGTTGGTGAGACATGGAACCTCAACACCAAATGATTTCATATTTCTGTATGATTAGAATCTGTGAAAGACACCAAGTTGGAGTCCGTGCAGGCAACTTTTTAAGCAAGTGGACATAGCTTCTCAGTGTCAATTTTCTGTCTTTGGGAAGAGGAGACATCTTGCTGTGCTGGTCAATTTTTCATAGAAATATTCATTCAGTTTCTTGCCAAATGATTTTGGACAATCAACTCTGATTCTGAAGCATGCTAATGCTGTTAAATACGTGATGGAAAGATAGATGGTGATAGTAGGGATAGTATTTAATGCCTGCAGTGTTGGGAAGTGCTTTGACGTTACCTTAGATGCTCCTTTAATAAAAGTGAATACGATCACTTTGACCAAAAACCTGTGCTATGCCATGATATGAGCTGGAGAAGTTGAGAGAGATTTTACAGTTGCTGACTTTGGCAAAAACAAGATGTGTCCCTGCGTAATGGAGGACTGTGCTGTTTCTTGCGTTATTCATGCTTCCCACGCTGGAGTCACAAATATTGGGTAATGTTAATACTTGTCATGGAAAAGTGTAATTGGCAGAAATGTTTAATATACTAGTGATAGATGGGAGGGCCACAAGGGATCTTCCCTGTTCTGGACTGAAGTGTGACGTATTATTAGCAATAAAGAAGAGCACTGTATGAGGTTGGTCATTGTTATATAGAGGGAAGTGAGAAGGATCCATGCTCAATATCCCGTCTTTCCTGAAAAGGAAGAAGCAACGAGTACTGTTCACCCTTCCGCTGTAAAGAACAGCCGGTCCTGGAGCAGCGTAAAAAGGGTCAGTCAGATAGGTTATGCGAGGAGGCAGATGTTGGAACATACTGTAATGGATTTCTGCGCAGTATGAGACGATGGCATGTGGAGTGCAAGGATGGGTGGGGAGAGAAACAATCAGTCATTTTCTGCTGTCTGTGGTCATTGTAAATATCCAAATTTTGGGGGAAAGCTTCTGAACACAAGAAATCAAAACATTAGCATTCCTGCTGTGTTAGACTTGTGGGTGGAATGGTGGAGGGAGAAAAGGAAAAGAAGCATGAATCCCTCTGTAGTACTCTGTGTAATATGAATATGTCTAGGTATTATTCATACTCTGCCAAAGTCACTGTAAGCCTTGGAACGTGTAAGTATTTTACCTGAAAAAAAAAAAAAAAAAAAAAATTACTGAGCTTGAGACTATATTAAACACAGAACTGTTAAAATAGCTTCAATTTTAGCAGTGCCCCTAATTCACACCCACTCAAACACCTCCTCTCTCGTTAACCCCAAGTAACTCAAGTGAAATGAGATGGCATCAGCAATGAGGTAATGAACAAAGATTTCTGGATAATGTTATTACTTCATGATAGCATCTCTTGCTAGTGGGCTACAGTTAAGAACATCTTGGTATTTCCATTGCAAACTCTTCAGTACTCCCCCTTCTGCTTTACAGACAACTACTCAGCCAAAAGCAATTTGAAATTTGATTTTACATCAGTTTTGGCTGTTGTTTTGAATTGAAAATAGTTTAATGTTTCGATACTGCATTCTAAACCATAAAAACTGATTTTTTTCCTTCCTAATCCAAATTTCCAGATGAACAATTTAAAATGTGGGTTAGCTCTTTTTATAACCACATTATTAGCAATTGAAAAATATCTCCTAGGTTTCCACAGTAATTTCAATGTTTAATGTTTCTGGACAAGCAGATCCATTTTTACGTTATGAAAAGCTCCATACAGAAAATTGGCACGAAGGGGAAAATTTTCAGAAATCACAGCTTACACTTAAGCATCTACATTTTATTTTTGTTTTAAATATTTATCCAGTGCCTCCCAATGATTGTAAAAATCAACTTTAGTAAGTAGTCATGAATGCATCAGGTGTAGTACTGGATTACAGAGCTTGCTACTGGTTAGCTAGTGTTAACATAGGGCACATCACTGGTTGCGGAATGTGTGCCTATGGAGGATTCTGTATGAGATGAGATAGGAGATTACAGCCCCATTACCAATAAATTACATTTTTTTTTTTTTTTGCCTGAAAAACAGGAGAAGAGAGAGATATATTTCTACATTCACCCCAATGAGTTTTAGGGGCAAAAGCAGTGTAGTTAAAAGACAGACAGGACATTTCCGTAGGGTAGCTCAGGTAAGCTGAAGGAGCCTGAGGCTTGGAGCTTTTATCAGGATGGAAGGATGCCAGTGGAGACATACAGAGAAGTTTGCATTGTTCAACTATCGTTGTAGCAGTTCTTAGGCATGGAGATCCTCTGGTCACAAGAGCTTTCCATCTGTCATGCTTCTTTAGAAATGTACATAGTTTCCCTTGGTCAGCTTGATACTGAAAAGTAGAAGGGTCATGCCTGATAGGAGAACATGAGGCTCTAGCAGCCATTTGTTATCCATATGGTGGTGAGACCGTCAAGTTCCGCTGAGCTGAACATGAAGTTCTGAATTTTGTCGTATAAGCTCTTGGGCGATGCACAGCATGTGAGGAAAATAAAAGTTAAAAATTTAATTCCCTTTGACCTTCAGTCATGTTATTGTGCCTACAACTTCTTAAACCCAGAGTACAGAATGTGCCAAAAGAGACATATTAGAGTGAGTTCCAGGCTAGATTTAAGGCTTTCCATGCGTGGGCTGAAATCTGACCATGTTGTGTCACTGAACCTTAGTGTTTGTGCTTTCATTTTACTGAGAGTCAGAAACTGAATCCTGAGGGATTTCAGAATTTTTCACAGACCACTTTTTGGGGAACAAAGTCTCTGAGAATTAAGAATTAAATTTCTGTATGTGTCCTAATGGAATATGTGAAGTGTCACTCTTCCCATTACATTAGTAATGGGAAACATGGAAATAATGAGATGAACCAGAAAACAGTTTCTTATGTTATTTCCTGAGAAGTTTGCCAAAGCTTCACAGAGGCTTTCAGGCTCTCTTGAGTCTTGTGGGCTCCACTGGAAGGGGAGTTTTACAGACCACACCCGTTTTTATCATAAAATCAAAGAACTGAAAGATCTAACAGCTATTTGATTGTGTTTCTGCTACTTCATTTCATTAAATGGGCACTTCTATATAATGTAGCCAACTCCACAATAAAGAAATGAATTCAGTGCTTTTCTACACTCGCAGCTCTCCTTTACACACTCTTAACATCTCCTTTTTGTAGCCTGCCATCTCCTAACCTCAAGCATCCTAGTTCAACAAACATGTATTTGTTTTTAACCATCTGAGTTATCCAGCTTATAGCAATACGGGTAGTTTGAAGTTAGGCACTTTTGTGAATTTAAAGTGCGTAGAACTCCCTGTTCAGAACATACAAGGAGTAGAACCAGTGCAAAACTCAGCTGGTTTCTGGTTTGAAACACAAATCAGACTTGCTCTGATTCAGTGAGGTTCTAGATCAAAGGTGGGTCTATTTCTATGTGTTTGGTTGGAATTACAGTTTTCCTACAGGTCTAGGTTACTGCTTACCCATAAGTGACTTTTTCTGCAAGTTTTGACTGAAGGAATAGCTAGAAATGTTAGAAAAGAGTAGAGTCTGTGTAGGTTAAATCCAGAGGAATTGTACAAGTGAGATGGAACTTCCCACAGTTTCTTTCATGTACTATACTGTTGGGAAAGTGAGCTTGTGCCCCGTAATGACACCACGACTTCACTACAGGATCCCATAGGACAAAGTAAGACTTCTCAGCTTTCTGGAGATCCTTGCAGGTGAGCATGCAAGCCAATGACTGGGAACAGAAATTGCATGAAAAGTAGGTGGATTCTTCACCTCCAAAAATAAAATAAAATAAGCAAAAAAATAAATAAAAAAAAAAAAAAGAAAAAGAAAAATAACTGCTCAGCTGCATAAGAGGCCCTGTCATATCCTACTAGCTCTTCCTGGTAAGGAAAAAGGCAAGGCAAAAAAAATTCTTCAGAGCCATTCTAGGAATCGATCTGTTTCAGTTTAGCTCTTAGAACATTTTCTTCTGCAACTCAGATGCTCTACCCACCACCAGTCCCTCCATTTCAGTATTCTTCTACCTGTACTTCCTCCTTTATGTATTCTTTTCAAGGAGGCTTGGCACAAGGGAAGCAGCTCAAATGCAGTCCTTAGTTCACCTTTAAGGCACAAATGTCACATTCTTTCTTCTCTGTCCAAACTGGAACAGAGTAGCTGTGGCTCTCTGAGCCTGTGAAAGTGAGTTGTGTTGAAAGTTGCTTAAGAGTTTGTCAGTCTCTGTCTCCTGTGCCTTTTTCCAGACCCTTTTACTAGATAACACAACTTGGTTCAAAAGATCAAATNAAAGAACAATGCTAATTTGTATTTTCTTAGACAACAGATATGATTGCATGGTTCTTCAGGCTCAGAAATATTTTTTATGTTAGTGGGGAAACAGTAGAAAGAATACATTTTGCATTTCACTATTTGATATCATCATTAACAAATGAATATATCCATGGAGGACCTTTAGGAAGTACACTGGCGAAAATATCCAAGTGAAAATTTTTCAACTTTTTTTTGCTCTCTCATTTGTTTTTTGTTTCCTTCTACAATCTATAATTTGGTAATATGAGTCTAGTTCTGTTGGTAGGTGGTTATCATCCTTCTTCTACCTCTAAGGAGGGACTTCAGTATTTCAGAACTCTTCTTACTGCAGCTTCTCACAAGA
>VXAV01005020.1:618853-629864 GCA_013399715.1 Alectura lathami | reverse complement strand
GATCTGGGATGTTGTTAATAGCGTGCAGGCATTAAAGACGGATGAGTTTTGTGTTGATAGTTTCCCTTTGAAAACCTATTAGTTTGAAAAACAAATTGTCAGGCAGGTCATATCTACAGTTACAAAACATATTTTGACACTTTTCATACAGCAGTATGCATCTCTAAATAAAAACAGTGCATTTTATCTTTGTACTACTTATTTGCAGAGCTGCATACGTTGCTGCCTCTTGATGAAAAATTTACTTAGACTACATGGATATATCCAAAGTCAGAGAAAGTACAGGTGGTTTTTGAAAAAGATTTTCTTAGCCCACTGTCAGTTGTCCAAGCTGTTTGAAATCTATTTTCTTTTGAGCTTTTTTGACTTGTTTCTTCTAAAGTTTTCAACAGATTTTTTTTTTGTTTGTTTGTTTTTTGTTGATGTTTTGTTTTGTTTTGTCTTTTTTCCCCCTGAATCTTACAAACCGTGCAGCATTTTTGCTTCTCCTGCCTGACCACAGCAGGAGGAGGGGGCTGTTGCTAATTTGTTTTGATACGGTACGCTTTGGTCTGTATTCTTTTTGAAATTAATTCCTTTTGCAGGTGTGGGGTTAGAGGTGGTGGTGTGCTCCCAGCGAAGGTGTCATCCACCACAGAGAGGAGGTGGGAGGCTTTGATCAGTGTGGCTTCTGTTTTCTTGTTGTTCATTTAAAATGTACCAGTTTGTAATGCTGTTTGGCTTTGCAGGTCCTTGTTTTATTTCCTTCCAAGTCCTTCCCTGTCCTTTCAGGCTTTGTTGTTTTCATTGCTGTTCGTTCTGCTTAACATTTACTAGGGATTATTTACTGAAAGGTGATGACTCCAAGTTCAATTTTGGCAGCAAACAAAATCCAGTCTAATGTCTATCTCAATTTTTCAAGCAGCTTCGTTATGGGTGAGGGATGGCATTATTAAGGACACCACGTGTTGAGGCTTCTGGGTTTTATAGGGACAGAATTCTGTAGCAAGGACTTAAAATAAAGAAAAAAATCAAACCAAGACCCAAGGCATTATGCTTCAGGACACGGGCTACTTCAGTTTCTGCCCAGAACGAGTTCAGGAATGCATGCCACGGATGAAATTATCTCACAGCTATCTACTTCATTTGAAGCACATGGGTGTTTTGGGGAGTTCCAATAAAATATCCAAACAGCCAAAAAAAAAAAAATAATAGCACCACCAAGCATTGGTCCAAATGAGAGTGGCAATTGCTCTGATTTGGTGATTCAGCTATTTACTCACCATGTGAGATTAGGCAAATCGCTTAGCCACTTTGTGCCTTATTCTTCCCATTTGTAAAAATAAGGCAGAAGCTGTCAGAGTAATTATGGGCTTTAATTAATTAATATTCCTTTCAAGCACTGGAGGAGTGATATTTTTGCACTTGACTACTTGCCATGTATTTCAATGGTGGCAGTTTTAAAGAATCACTCTTTGTAGGAAGCACCTTTCTCTTGCCCTCCACAACTTCTTGATCCTTTCTAATGGTTTTTACCTCTGATGAAATAATTTAAATGGTTAAAAGTATGAAAAATCTGTTGTTGGCTACCCGTGTAGGTTTGTAGTATCTGTGTCAGTGTCTGCCGACCTGTGCATATTTAGAGGCTGTCCTGAGCTGTCTTAGGGAAGTGCTGCATTAATATTATTATACCAAATGAATAGGTGTAGCAGTGGTGTGAGAAATACAGCTGAACAATATCTGTTAGGAGCAGAAAGCTAGCGAAAGAGCACAGATCTGGCCAAAAGTACGGACCAGCAGAATCCCACATGGCCAGTCTCTCTCTGCACTGACTCATGTATGTTTAGTCGATGTGGACCCCTTTCATTTCAGACCAAGATTGGCAAGATTTGCTAAAAACAAGCTTTGATGGAGTTTTTTTCTGTAAATGAGGCTACTGAGTTAAATTTTTACTAATCACACAGAGAGGCAGAAAAAGAAGGAGCTTTTCCTGATGAGCTACAAGCAAATGCTCAAAGCTCTTTGTTCCTGCAGTTTTGCTTCATGTTGTACTGAAAATCCATGCGCTGGGTCCTGAGCAACTCTCCCTTTAGCTTTTTTTTGTTGTTGTTTAGCAGAAGAGCAGGTGTCCAAGCAGCAGAATAATGGCATTAGGAGTAAGTCAGTTAATTTTGTATGGATTAAAATGAATGTTTGAATTTTGGCTCTGATTTGGGATAAGCGTCCATAAGTTGTCAGGTTTCTCTAGAGGCTGGTGTAACTGAAAACTCATGATCAAGCAAAAATAGCCCAGAAATCTCATACCAGCCGCTTTCCTCCAACACATTGTGTCTGTGGAGATTACCAGGAGACTTTACAAGGATGGTGGGCGTTTTGGCAGTCCAAAGCCAGCCAGAAGCTGCAAGTATGGTCTGGAGGATGCTTCTCTGAGGATTTTATAAACTAAATGAATGAATTTTGAGTAAACACACACAAGTCTGCTCATTTTGCTAAGTTGTGTGCCCTTATGTGTTCTGTTGGCCAAACAGCCTGCCTCGAGCTCGAGGAGACCCTAAAGGGCTAGGCCTCAGTGCAGCACTTGTCTTTCCTAAAAAGTTTTTAGAGTTGATTTTAGGGTTCTGTGTGCACAGTCCTGTCTGTCCAGATGGTATACAGCATTCTGATCGTGGTTGGGGGTAGACTTTGAGGAGGAATTAGATAGCTCCCTCCACAGACTTGGGCTGTCGGCTGCTCTGCAGCTCGAACAGCCCACACTCTTCCACGCCTGAGCTAGCTGGAGGACTAAAGTGATCCTAGGCTTGCTTGGCATTTGGTCCTCTGTTATTTCTGCAACTGTGTTCTGTGAGTGAGAGAATAGTGATGCTGCAAGTAGTCGCTGTGCATCCAAAACAAAAGGTCATGCAGAGGAGACGTCATCTGTAGAGACAGACCATTTTGCATCTCCTCTTTTGTTCTTCCAGTGTCTATGAATCCTGTGTACAACTTCTGGAAACAACAGTGCCAAATCCAAAGGGAAAACCACCTAACAGCTCTCATTTGTGACAACAAGTGGACTAGGCAAAATTGAAGCTTTGCATTTCCAGGGCAGCAAATTATTCTGTGTAGCTGCAGACTTCACTCCTCCCAGTCAGTTACCTGTAAAGAAAACTGAAAGGGGAAGAAGTTAGCGATCTCTGCGAGAGGACCAAGTCCCCAGAGAGCATCCTTACTGGGAGCCCCTAGTGTTATGGAAAAGGATTGGAAAAAAAATCCCGTGTATCCCCTGTACTACAAAACGGAACAGACAAAGTTTGTGTTCCCACACCTCTTTGGCCCATGAGCAGCAGTGGAGGCTGTGCAAGAATACTCCTGTGTACAAGTCAGTGTTTGGGAGAAATTTAGAAAGAAGCAGCTGAGAGAGCAAGAGCAAAGTTTCTCACAAATATAAGGCAGCTCAGCTCCTCCCTTTGTTTTGAGTCCTATAAGTTGAATTCTGGCAATATTGGTAAAGACAGGAAGCACCAAGTGTGGCTGGGTAACGCGTGCCAAGTCCAGGAAGTGTCTGGTTTCAGAGAGCAACACATTCAGCAAAGCAACATCATAAAAAAAATCTGCTCTGGATAAAGGCAAAAATCCAGGGTGAGATGTTTCTGCAGCTATCATGGAACCTAAAGTCTGTGCATCTTGCAGGACCAGAAAGGAAGGAGGCAGTTCTTTCTAATATTTGCCTTCCGTCTTACCTTTTTGTCTTTTCCTTTCTGACAAGTCTGGTTGTACCTTCTGTGTTTAGTACTCGAACTCATGGGCAAGAGATACAGTAAGATAAAGTGAATTCTCTGAACCTGAAGAGTTGTGTTTATTATCATGTCATGACTGAGATGCCTGTTTATATGTCTGAATCTCCTTGTTTCTGTGTAGTTAGAGAAATTTCCACCTTTGCAGGAAGGGACACATTATTCTTAATCAAAACTTGAGAATGTGGCAGGAGGAGGTGCAGCTGCAGATGAGCATTATCTAATTCACCCATCCTGTCATGTGAACATCCCTGCTTAATTTAATACAATTATTTCATCAGTGAGGATAATATCAGCAGCATGATTCATTTATACAACATGTTTCACAACTGCCTTTACCTCTCGGCTTCCTATTATCACTACTGATAATTTCACCATGAGTGGCTTCAGAGGAGGGGGAGGGGATGTGAAGAAAGCTGCCAGTATCTTTGTGTTGTGTGTGTGTGAACAGCTGTGGTCTGGAAGGGACAGTGGTGCTGTCCCAGAATTTTATTTGCTTATATGCTGTTGCACCTCTGTTTCTGCTACATGTTGGTTAGAGGTTTCTGGATGAGCAAGAGGCAGAATGGATAAGCCACCGACAGGCTGCACTGTTCTGTGTGCAACAGCAGCATCGTTGTCTTCTGCCCCAGCCACGCCAGTGAGTGTTCTGTATTTTGTATTTCTGTTGAAATTAAGATCTCCAAGAAACAGAAACAGGGCTGGGGAATGAGGCTTTGTTTCTGGTGAGATGATAGAGGCATTTTTTTAGAAATCCCCTCTCCAGCTCCTTATTTCTAACTCATTTGGCTGTAATTTGTACTGTCAAGGTCATTTAAATAGGCGGTAAGATGTGGCAAATGTGTTCCCAGAGGTCATGAAAAGCCTCTTTAGCAGAGCATGCTAGGCTGTGCTTATGCCAGGTCATTTAAGCACATTTGTATTGCCAGTCAGATGACACACAGAGTAGTTCATGATTTTGTAATAAACTGTGCAGCCTGGACCTTCAGTGCGTGCCACAGTGGGATACAGCAGTTGGATTTAAATTACAGTACAATAATTCAGTAGCTCTATATTAATAGTGTTCTAATCTATAAAATATGTGAAAAGAAGTGAGATTATAAAATCTAAATGAATCATCTGAGTTCTTCCTCCGCACACACTTTCTTTTCTGTCTCTGAGACTGCTTCATTCATCTTGGCTATCGGCCTTCTATTCAATTCTTGGTGTTGAAATAGTGCAATTTTTCATAAACAATTCAGGGACATTCTCAAAATCAGATTTCAGCCCCTTCTGTTCATGTATTCAGGTATACATTAATTTTTTATCTTAGGAGGTAGTAAATAGAGACAGCTTGACTGAAACATTATTTTTAATAATTGCAGCCAACTATTTGTAACACTGATGCACACTCAGTTTACCAGCAGTACTTCTGCTTAAACGTTGCTTGTTAGACACTTAGTTTGGGGATTTCTAATGTCTAATGCTTAAATATGAAAGTTGAAAGTTATACAAATCCAAGTTGAATGAAGCTACAAATTCAGGTCTCAAATATTCTGCACGTTCCCCAAATTTTGATGTAGATTAAGGATTTTTCTTTCCTCTTCTGTCTAGAGATCAGCTGGAATAAAAATCTAGATCAAATCAAGGATCTAATGTTCCCTGAGCTCTGAAGTTTTGGTTAATGACTGCCTTCCAATCCCCAGAAGCAAACCACCAGCTTGCCCTAAAATTGCAACTATCTTGACAATGCTGTGATACAGGGGATGGGAATCTTTTAACCAGTGGTTTGCTCTTGCTGTGTGTTCTTTGTTATTAGCCCTCCATCGTGTGTTTTTGCTTGTGCTTTATTCTCTACATTTATTTTTCGTGTGTGTGTGTGTTTTGTTTTGCTAGACAAATATGCTACTTTAAGGGAAACATTTCATAACCCTTAATCGAGATCATATTTTACTTTCACCACATCTGTGTTTTTATTATTACAAGCCTTTTGAGTCTTAATGTCCTCTGCTCTAAGTATTAATCATTTTGACTGGTATATAAACAAGTGTTTGACTTTGTCCAACTTTAAACAATACTGTCTTGAGAAAAATCCTTATCAATGGCATCTTAGAATAACGGCAGGCCAGAAAAAGGCAGGGACCAGTCAATACTGAGCTTTAATAAAAACTAAGAGCAGCAAGTAGCTCTACCTTCCTGCTGCATAAAATTGAATCTCTTGGCTCTTTAAAGATACAGCCTACCTGGAGTGAATATGCTACATCTGTTTTTTATTGTTATTGTTACTCTTACTTGCCCTAGCTGTTTCTGTGCTGCAGCTATACTCAGCCTTCACATAACTGAGAGTGAAACCTGCTAGTCTATAATGTGGCAGCACATTAACTGGAAGATTTCATAGCAAAAAATAAACCCCCAGTTCTTCTCTGGGTTCTTCAGGTGCAAATCAAGAACAAAAACAATGCAGTTCTTGATTTAAACTGGGAGAACAGAGAATAGGAACTTACCCAGATAATTTTGAATTCATGTGTGCAGATAGGATAAAGAGTAAAATGGCTTACTGCACATAGAAGTGAAGATCCTGACAGTCATCTTCACATTTAACACAATTGTGTATTATTACCTATCTCCCAGATATTTTTTAGACTCCCATGGAATAAATTGTTCCACTGTAGAGGGGATGACTTAAATTATTATCAGCTCATGATGCAACATAGGATTTCTAAATTCTCTAACTGAATTTTTAATATTATTTGAGTTCCAGTGAGGATTTCAGGATGTTCTGTGAAATAATAGCAGTAAAAATATTACAAAGACCTAACAGTGAGGCAATATCATTTTGTAAATACATATAATATCAGAAGCCTGTTTACTTATTCTCTGATATGAGAAGCAAACTTCTGTGACCTCTGATTAATTTACCATTAGCCAGAACATGCAATGAAAGTGAATGAAGGAGCAGTTTGGAATGACATTTATCAGCTCTGGAACTGTCGACTTCTATTATTCCACAAGGCCTTATACTTCTTGGCTCCAGAGAAGCTGTGTTGACTTGAATGAAGAAAAGCATTCTTACTACCAAAAATAGTTACAGCACAGAGACAGCTTCATCGCTGGATGCCCTCAATGGAGAAAATGCCTCCCCTATTTCTAACGCGTATAAAATGAAACCAGAAACACTGCTCTGTAGTGGATATGCACAAGACTTTTCCTTCACACCAGGCTAAAGGAGTGGAACAGAACTAAGGAAGGAGAGAAGGAGCGTGAGGATGGAAGAAAATAAACTTTATAGGAACAAGATAGCCCAGGGATTTAGTAAAAAGAATGAGACTGAAAAAAAGGTTTTAGTACAAGGATGCAGATTGGAATCCAGGCTGACTTGGTAGTGAGTGAGAGCCTCGGCTTTTATGCAACTGTCTCAGTACTGGCTTTAGAATATTATAGTTGCACTGTTGTGGGATTTTTTTTTAATTGAAAGTGGTGAAACAGCAGAGCAAGTCCCCTTCCATTTAACGTATGTTAGTCTATTTTATTCTAATACGGATGGATTTGTATTCCTGTGAAGGAATCAGTACCTTCCTACAGTGTAAACTATTGGGCAACATTTTAAACCCAGTGGCTTAAGTCTCCTAGAAGATTAACAGAACTCTTCTAAGTGCCTGAGTCACTCTTCAGAATACAGTAGAGGATTCTGAGAACGCCACCAGTTTTATCCAGTGCTTTTCCCCCTTTGTTGTTATGCACAAGTTTCATCCAGAATGACTGAAATATCACTTTAATGATGACACCTTTGTCCACTATGTTCCTGATACAATTGTTTATTAAGCTTTAATTTATTTTTAACTATGACTACTATAAATGTGTAAAAATAATCAAACATGACAAAAGTGCTTAGCTCAGTGCTAATTATTGAGATAACTGATAAGTTATATTACAGTACTTTGCAAAATTGTCCTGTGTTTGGAGACATACATCTGCATCATACTTCCACATGCGATAGTTGACTATAAAATTGCTTTGTTACTGCAGCACACCACCGGTGGAAAAGAGTCAGTACTCTACGATAGTAGTTACAGATACCTTAGCAGTAATGGTAAAACCCTCAACTGTTGTTATCTAATTCTAGTCAGCGTTGCATTGCTGTAAGTCTGGAATAATTCCTTAACGGGGAATGTACTTACAACTTCTGGAGACCAAAATGAACTTCTCCAGTGCCTGGAGCTGAAACAACACTGTGTTACAGCACTTCTTTAGTTAAGGGGTAGGTTTCCTAAGTCACAGGGCAGAGGAGAGCTAAGCTAATACATGATGGTTGGATCTAATACTACACACATGACTTCTGGCTATTTAAAAGCCAGTTAAAATTATTTCTGAAGTACCTTCTTTGCTAAAAAACTTCTTCCCCTGTTCCTGTTTTTTTTTTCTTTGCTGTTACTTATTATTGTCAAATAAAAACACATGACATTGAATTTTAATGTGTTTTATAGCACTGTCTTTTACTATGTGTAATTAAACTAGGTTTAGGAATAATTCCAATTACCCTGATAAAATGTCACCTAAATTTTCTATTTTTGCATTGTAATGATTAATGAAATCTTGAAGTCCAGCTCAGGAGAAGGTAACAATTTCTAGGGACTTATGCAGAACTATCCAGATTATTGTTTCAAATTTTGTGGAAAGAAATGGCAGATTCTTCCTGCTCCCCTGTTGTGGTGGAAAAAAGCCTATGTTTCCTATGATATTTTTGCACTTGCAGTCCTAAGCCAGGGAAGTTCACAAGAAAGCACAAGTTAGGATTAAAAAAAAAAAAAAAAAAAAAAAAAAACACCAAAACACCAAAGCAACAACAACAAAGCCCAATCAGTCACACGTTTGCCCAATTTGGGTGGTAGTGGTTGAATTTTAAGTGAAAATTCTCTCCATCCATATCAAGTTCAAAATAAAATAAGACTAAAATCTAACTGTTAAAATACTCTTCATTTGCATCATAGAAGCATATGTCTTTGATGTGAATAATTTCTTCAAGTACAAAAATTCCTACATAAAAAGTGCAACTGGAGAGTGTTCTCTGATTGTATCATGCTCATTTTCCAGTCCATCAGTCATTTCAGTTCCAAACTGGAATGACAAGATGGTATCACATTTGATCTTAATATATATCATACGATCTTACAGGTTTAGAGGTTTATATGAGCTGAAAAAAAAAAAAAAAAACTGTCTTTGCTTGGATGGTGGTGTGCCAACAGCAGTTTTTTGATAATGTTCTTTTATCTTCTGCTCATCATAGGATGAAGTGGCCCAGCCTCTGAACCTTTCAGCCAAACCCAAGACATCTGATGGCAAGTCTCCCACCTCACCCACCTCTCCTCATATGCCAACTCTGAGAATAAATAGTGGGGCCAGTTCACTAAAATCCTCTGTGCCAGCAACATTAGCTAGTCCTTCGGCCAGAGCTAACACAATAGGTAAGCTCACTTTCATTTGACCCTCCTCGTAACGGTTAATAGGTGTTACTCGAAACTGGGCATTTATCAGACAGCAGTGGATGAACTGTCAGAGGCTGACCATAACACCGCATTTACTGATGTCAATAAGCAAACTGCCATGGACTTACTATTCCAGGAGTATCTTAACTTCTACAGACTCGGAGAGCAAGTACCTGGGTTGTTTCAGATACTGCTTTATCAATGACTGTCAATAAATGCTATTTGTTGAACAGCATACATTAAAAACAGGCATCTGTCTATGGGCAGGTACAATAAGATACAAGACATTCTACTGTGTCATCTAAAAAGAAACCAGATGATGAATCAAATTGTAAAAAGATCCCTGTAAGTTAAAAATCTACATATGCAAATACATCTTTGCAAAAACTCGGGTTAAATGTTTAGTCCACTAAAAAGCTGCATGGGGCATTATTTTATCTTAATCTCATTAGCAAAACAATTGCCAGGTTCATTCAAAAAAAAAAAAAAAGTTTGATGTTGTACTTTAGAAGAGCCTTAACTGTCTGCTTTTAACATTGTGACAGAAAATAGTGATAATTTTTCCTCCTGTCAAAATTACCTCCTTGCCTAAGGACCATCTAAATAAGAATGGTCCTAGTGGTGATTGTGCAATTCTGATGTGTAAAAGGGACTTCTCTTTCTGTGTAAGTAAAATACGTCCGCACCCCGTTCTTCATCCTTCTAACTGAAACATTGTATTCGAAGACATGATTTAATACAACATGAACTAAGATCTCAGGGTATAAAATCAAGTTGTGTTTAGGGAACTGAGGTAGATTCTTGTACCTTTGCCACTGTGAAATATCTCTGGTTGGTGGCTTTCAGAGATGGCACAGAGAACAAAGGAAACTATAGGTCAGACCTCTCAGAAACAACTTCTGTGATACCTCAGTGCTGTGTGGTGAAACCATTTTGTGTCTCTGTGGGTCTTTCGCAAGCTCTCTGTAGTCTATATTCTACCTAAATAGACACCAGGAAGACCCATAGTTATGTCCAGTGTCCAAAATATATCCAGGTCCCAGGACAAATGTATTGCCCTTCCCACAGTGCATACATGATTATTGCTAATGCTGATGAGGGTTACGTATATCAGATAGTAAATTCGCTCCTCTGTCCTACAGAAAAGAAAATAACTTTATTTAGTATGACAAGTTACAATTGTGTAAATATTTCATAAGTATCCCCCTGTTAATTATTAATGTATGTATTATTCTTATTAGCCTTTCACTATTTAACATCATTAGTTAATAATGTATTTCATCTTTAATTTGGTTGGCCCTACTGATCTCCATGTACAATGCACTAAACTTCATTTTTTTCATGTTAATTTTTTTGTCCTCTGTATAGAGTGAGCATCACATTCAGATACAATATTAAGCATCTGACTTGCATCTCAGTGGCAGGACATCTCTTGTTCTCTCCTCTCCAATCTTTTTTCCCTACACACCTGATATTTTTCGTAGGTTTGAGACCCCTGCAATTCACTTCTTTTAACAAAATGCAGATTTTGAAATGCTGTACCTGTAATGAGTGATAATGTAATTGGATAAAAGCTGTGAGGATGAATGGAGCTTTAAAGGTCACTCTTGTAAGAAGAATTAATGTGTTATACCATTAATAAACCATGGAAAACTGTGGAGCAAAAGATAACATACTTAAGTTATTGTTAATGACATAGAGTTCACTGCTGTATATCTCCTAGCTACAAATATAGAAAGTGACTTTTTGAGGTTGCTGAGCAGTGTAACTATGCATACTGTATATATAAGATAAGAA
>VXAV01005020.1:567623-618830 GCA_013399715.1 Alectura lathami | reverse complement strand
AGTCTTAAACTGTGGTGCAGGAGCTGGACAGACACAGCCTACTTCTAACCAAAATCTGTCGTTTATGGAGGACTACAAGAGGAAAAGGCTTGTGAGCGCTTTCTTTTCCTACTAACTCCTATGTCAGGTGCAACCCAAAGGTCTGACAAGTAAAGCTCATTACCATGTTGAAACCATTTGGTGATTTTAGAGAAAGTGTCAGGTCTCTCTCCAGTAGGAGCTATGCCACAAAAACAACTTGATAACATTTCAACAAAAGTACTAAGAGATACTGGTATACTTTTTTTTTTGTCTTGAGAGATGGATTTCTCCAGGCAAGGACACTGGGAAACGTCCAGTCATTTGCCAGGGAGTTACTTCCACCTTGGAGTGATCCGGGCTGTCAATGCAAGAAACGAGTTGTCTGCTGTAGACACGCAGGGCCCACCTTGCTGGGATGTGGCTCATCTGGCACCGATCACTGGCACTACCTTCAAATTAAAACCATTCTCTGAAAGCAGTTCTTCAGGCTGCTTGGTTCCAGTGGCATGCAGAAATAATCCCGTTTGTTCGGTTGTGTCTGCGGGACATAAACTTACAGCCTCCTGTGACTCAGAGTATAGCTGCAGTTGGGCATACAGATACATAGTCCCTTTCTAGAGCTCTCCTTATATAAATCATGCTACAGACTGAGCAGTCACAAATGTCATGGCTTCATGTTTGACTCTAAATCCAAGCATTTCTTTTTGGGAACAGGCATATGTCCGTGTACTAAAAACAGAAACAACTTCTCTCTGCCCTTTGCCATTATCTTCAACATCTCTATGCTAGTTTGGCAATCCTTGTAACTAAGTGCATTTTATGTAATGCGGTTCCCCTCTCTGTCAATAATTCACCACCTACCCTAAACAGCAATAATTTACATTCAACTCGCTTCTATATTAATCATTTCCCTGCACACCAGCATCTTGGCAGCTACTGAAAAACATAAGGAGTGCTTGCTTTTATTCACTGTCATGTGCCAAACCGTCTCAAAGATAGCAGTATTCAGGAAAAGCCAAATAGTCTGGAGAAGGGCATGAATTCTAGTTCCTAGACAAATTCAGCTGTGTTACAGATTGAAAATATTATACCTAGCCTAATCAAGAGCACAAGCAGCAGCAGTACTACTGTTTGTTTGTTTGTTTGCTTCCTTTTTAATTTATTCTGACTACATGCAAGCTTCATCAGTAACAGATGCAAAGTGGGGAAGAAAACAAGCCTTAAAATGGAGGTGAAAAAAAAATCAACTGGTAGCACTGTGTTGGTGAAGGTTATATCCTTCCTTACACTGGGAAAGTTGGAATTACTGGAATTTCTTTGGCTGGGAATTGCTGAACAGGGACAGTCGATGAAAGCAATGTGGATCGAGTTATTTCATAGAGAACTCTCAAGGTTTTGGTAGTTAGCCAAAGCTACCCATTGGTACAATTAGCAACAGTCAAACTGCACAGAAACTTTTCTGTTTAGGTTTTGCCCGGAATAGCAGTCCCATTGTGTCCGTAGTCTAAAACACCAACAAACCCAAACCCAAAATGAAATCCTCGCAGCAGTGCAGCACTGAACTAATCTGACATCAGCTTCTTCCCCTGAAATGTTTTAAGCAGCAAGACAATGTCCTACGTTTTTTGGCAATCAGTGGATCAGATAGAAGGGTCTAGCAATACAACAAGGATGTGTAATCTGACATGATTAGACAAGGCTCTTTAGGAACAGAACATTCATAATTGAGACAAAGAAAGAGTATTAATAACACTTTCCTAACACGGCAGTTAGCCATTTTATATTTCCTTTCTTTAATCTTAGTGTTTTTCAACAAATCATGGGATTTAATAGCGTGTTTTGGCAGATTAGAGGATTTATGACCCAGATGTTTTTTGTTCTAAAAATGGATTAGGGTGTAAAGTTTGCTGGAATCCATGGAACATGTTGAGGCAAGCCGGTCATTTTGTGTGTGATTAGTGCCTGCCTTCTGTCTCACAGTCCCTCCATCTGTCACAATTCACCAATGGATCTGGTTAGATTTAGCCTCATGTCACAAACAGAAGTCCCTTTTCTGGGCAATTTCATATTACAGATTCATTTTATGCCATTTTTATGCCCTAGTTAAAAGACAGAAAGAAGTGTGTGTGCATGTGCGTGTATGTGGGGAGGGGGAGGGAGATGAGTAGATATTAGCCTCTCCTTTAATGTTTGAGAAATAGGCTGGGGCTTGGAGTCTCCCATCAGTATTCTATCCTGCAAATCGCATGCAGATCATAATAAGTATAATCTACAGTACGACGACGAAAAAAAAAAATGACAAAGTGTCACATTTAAAATTAAATAGTATTAGCTGTGCCGGTGATGCTTGTAACATTTTAAAGGAAATAATTCAGCGGCTACTAAGGCTAAGCCCTAGGCCACGAGTTTGCAGCAAAACAGTGGACGTTTGACCTACTAATAGGGCCGTGAATAGGAGTGGGAATGCGGCCTGTGTGGCTGTGGGTTCCTGTGCAGTGCTGAGTGACAGGTGGTGGCAGGGAGCAGGCAGGGGATGGGGCTGCTCTCCCCAGCCACTGTGTGTGTCATATCAATAGCAAACCACCGCCACCTGTGGTTTATTTTAATGTATTCACAAGTTTTCAGATGGGGAAGAAGGAAACGGCCCATTTTTAAGAGTTTTGGATCACTGGCATGATCAAAGCCTCCCGTAACTCCTATCCGGTTACATCCTGCTGCATGCAAAGCACGGGGCTAACCTCTGCAACGTCAGGGAAATATTGAAACTAATGGGATCAAATGTTGGGACGATGAGTCTGGCACTGATGTGCCTCATGCTTTATATCCAGGTGGCTCTACCATAACAGTAACAGAATTGCAAAGCATAGACAGGTTTAAGGTGAGCGCCTTTTAACTCTTTCTGAGTTAATGAATAATGATGAAATATTGATGAATTGCATCAATGAAAGCTAAAGTGTTTTCTTGTAACTTTCTTTTTTTAAGATATCCTTTCTTCTATCACGTCGTCAGGTTATTTAAATGACCACGATGCTGTTACCAAGGCAATCCAGGAGGCCAGGCAGATGAAGGAGCAGCTTCGGAGGGAACAACAGGTGCTGGACGGGAAGGTGGCTGTTGTGAACAGCCTGGGTCTCAATAACTGCAGGACAGAAAAGGTCAGTGTCCGAGACTCCGTTTACAAACCCCCAGAAGTTGCATGTGCCTCCACTTACATAGCTTCTTCCTCTCTGTTTTTCCTCTTTTTATCTGCTCTATTTTCTTCTTCCCATTTTTTAAACAAAATAGTTTCTTCTTTCAAAAAAGTGAAAGGCAAAATGAAACCACAGCCAAAAGCTGACATGAGAGAGAAAGACCTGGAGATACGTGGGGGAGAGGGAGGGAGACAGCAGAGATGGTTAAAGCCCTCCTGAGAACTTTGGAGGCCACTAATTCTCTGTTCCAGCCTGTCAGCATGCATTATGACAAGGTGATCTTGGAAATCTCTGGGTCTAAGTGGAAATCTTTCTTTATGGAAATGCTTACATGTGTTTGTGAGATGAGCTGGATTTGAAAATATTCAAGCTTCTTTAGGAGCATAAGCCTTGCTGATAGTCAGGCTCAGCTTCTGGGTATTTAGCCTTGTGAGGTTGTCATATATGATATTTTGTGACCATTGCAATGTAGCACTGTCATGTCATGTTAGATGACTTAACAGAATTGAAAACATGGAGAATTGACAACACAAACTGCACGAAATATTTGCAGTGAAATGTAGAAGCAGCAGAATGTATGGGCCTGTGAAGTTATGCTGTAACAACACAGCATCAAAGTGATACCTGTAGAAAATCTCCATGCTCTACCTGTCACGTATGCTGAAGAGTTTATGATTTCCTGCTTTTCTGTGGAAATAGCTGATATCTTTCCATGAAATGTCCTGGCTTGCGCAGGGTAAATGGCTTGGCCAGTCCTTGCTGCCCCATCTATAGCAACTGTCCTTACAATGCTGCCATGTAAGATGCACATCCTAGCTCTTGTGTGTCTCTCAACATCATGTGCATTGCAAGACTATTTCCTCAGTTCCCCACTTCCTCAGAAGAGTTTTCTGAGGTGGCACTGCCTTTACTGCGCTATATAGCTTAGCTGACTGTTGCTGCATTTGGTGCAAACTGAATTTTGCTGAAATCCCTTCCCTGGCTTTTCACTGTAAGGCCTTGTGTGACTCACTGAGATGTGCAGATAAATAGAATAAATAAAAATGATCAGCTATTTAGCAGAAACTTGAAAGTCAGTCATCCTAGGAAGCTTGTGAGTCAAACAATATTGTCCAGAATGAGCAGATTGCTAATTTGGATAGCTTTCCATTTTCCCTGTTTTTAGATGGATCAATAAGCTGTGAGAAGCCAGCAGTCTGGGTAATGAGTGTTAAGCGTACATGTGAGTCTCTCGCTACTGTACTTTTTTCATCAGCCTGTGCTGGGTGTAAGTGATGTAGAAATGGCTCCAATTTCATGCACTTTCTGGAGAGGAAGAGGAAGGAAAAAAGAGGTCAGTGTAATAGGTGTCCTGCAGTACATACAGCTTCTGTTAGAAGAATAAGAGCACTGGTATGGGGAGAGAGAAAGGAAGAGAGGGATGAAGCATGTTTATGGCATTTCACATAGTGGAGTACCAGAAGGGAAACGGGAAAAGCAGAGTGTCAGATATAAGAAGAAGTGATCACAAGCACAAAGGAATTTATATTCAAATATTTAAGCATTCTTGAAAGGATGCTCGGAGCAGAAATTTCTTTTCTCTGCTCCCCATGTAGAAATGACTTTAACACTCAGCCAGATGCTAATGCAAAGTGACTCAAGCTATTCCTCGCAAGCATAGCTAAATTGCCGTTATTTGTTAAGCGCATTGAATTCAGCTGTGGATACAGCAGTTGGTTGCATTCAGAAAGCATCTGTACCCTTTTTTTTTCTTTTTTTTTTTTCTTTNGCAGAGACAACTCTACCTATCTCCCCCCTCTCCTCCCTTGTGCTGGCTGGGAATTGTCAAGTGACAACCGACCAAATCCTTTTGGACAGGAAGCCTTCATCCTGAGTTCTATATACTTGCAAAGCAGGCCTTGTGGTTGGATCAGGAAGCCCATTAAAAGCACTTTGATGGTATGGAAATTCATCTTCATGAAGCACCCAGGCCCCTAAGCAGCATGCTGTTTAGCTGTGGTTACAGATCAGTCATTCACATCGGAGGGCAGTAATTGTGCTGACGGCTTGTTCGGCAATGGAAGTACATAAAATAATCCCAGGCCCTCCACCATGGCATTGCGAGTTAATCTTCTTTAATACAGATCAGCTGTTGTTCTAACACATGACTTTATGCTGGCTCTAGTGACTCTGCACAGCCTTTTGATTAAGTAACAGGAGTGGAACCATCTGCATTCACTTTATTCTGTTACTTTCCTATTGTTGGGATTCTTCTTACCCCTTCTGTTTTCACTTCTCACCCTCAACCCGGGTTGAAGTTTATTTCCCTCTCTAATGTATGCCTCCTGGTGGGCTTATGGAGGGCAGGGAGGGGTTCTTTTACTTGGTAGCAGGAAGAAAAAATTGTCTGGTTAATTGAAAATTTTTCTAAACCAACTGTAGGGTTTGGGGTTTTTTTGACACAATAAATGCCCAGAATCTCTCATAGCCGCACCAAATTTTGTTTTATTTTGTTTTGTTTTATTTTATTTTATTTTATTTTATTTATGTGGAGACAGGAAATGACAGAACCAAATTTGAGATCTCCTTGACCATAGCAGCATTTGGGTTGCTGGCGTGACCCAGTAAGCACTAGTTAAGACGTTGCGCTTCTTAGCTTGTTGCAGGGTCCCTGAACTGCCTTTTGCATCTGACCCAACAGAGGGAAAGAAGGAGGCTGTGACATTCAGGCACCTGTTCTCCTTTCCCCATATGCTGTAGGCCTTCTACCAGCTAGCTAGCTGTGACGTTCAGGTCCAGATAAACACCTCAGCTTATCTAAAGGTTGCAGCTGTTGACCTAGGACTTGAGTTAAAGATTCCTCTCTTGTTAGGAGCAGGATTTGAGGGGAATTCAGGTGTGGCCATTTTGAATTAAATTTGTTTCTGATTTTCCCTGTTTTCAAGGAAAATTTAAAAAAGACAGTTCCTTCCTTCAGAGTGATCTCAGTCTTTATATGCAGTAAGCACCGGTCTGGGCAATCCCAAGATTTCCTGGCTTTGCTGCAGTGGCCGGTGTAGCTGGGGAGACTTAAGAGTTCTCTGAGACCTCTGGAGCTTTTTGTTGCATTCGTTGCTATTGCATCCTACCACTGAAGGAAGGTGCTTTATAGCTCAGAACATGCAAGTTACACTGTCAGTCGGGATTTATCTGCCAGGAATGTCTCAGGACTGGAAATCACCTTTGGGAGTCTGTTAAAGCTCCTGAGGCTTTTCTCCACACACGTACATGACCCCTTATCTAGGTACTGCTCCCAGGTTGATCCTCACGGACAGACAGATGTGCCAGCTGTACGGCAATAGTCAAACAGGAATTTTGTAGAGCTGGAGAGATGCTGTGCAAAAGCAGTCATAAATGAGAAAAGATTTTCAAAAAATGGCTAGGATGATTTGGGTGAGTCACTTCATGGGCATCCAACTTGGACCATCTTGAGGGATTTGATTTTCAGAGGATTACAGTAAAAACCATGAACATCATGATGAACATGGATTTTACTAAAACCTATTTTAATTGCAAATGCAATAAAACATATTTTTACTTTACTTTTCTTGGAAACATTTCTGTGTATAAATGAGAAGTGTGTGTATATGTTTTTCTGGTTTCTTGGAAACCGGGGAGCATAGTTTTATTTGTAATTGTCATCTCCATTTAATTATAGCTTGATAGGTACTGTACATAAACAATGTTACCTTTTATACACGTAGCTGTGAGCACAGATTGTCATCTAGTGCAAACACCACAACGGGCAACGTCAGAAAGTGGACCGCTCTGTTTGCTCGGCCCCAAAACTGCCTGCTCCTCTGCAAACAAGACGTACACAAACACAAAGAGCCAGCATGTGTGTGCATGCATACAAACTTACAGTGTGCTTTTGCACAGATACACAGCGCAAACATGCACAAAGCTTGCCAGTAATTTTCTGACTGTAGCCAGAGTTTCAAACATTCGTGTGTGCACCCAGGTAACTGAAAAAGGAGGAAGGGGGTGCACAAGCAGGTTTTTGAGCTCGTGTCTGTGTACACTGGTACACACACAGGTCTTGGCTTCCAAGTGCTGGAGCCTGCTGCTAAAGGCAGCTGGCACAGCTGTGTAAATGCACACAGCCACACAAGTGCTTCGAACACGCAAGAGTGCTCAGAGCACGCTCTGGGATGAGTGTGTCCGAGTACATAGACATCCTGTGCTCCAGTGTGGCTTAACCTGTGATACAAATTTTCTGTTACTGTGAGCGGTGTGCCCTTCTAAAGGGCTCTGACATGTACTTGTCTGCTGGGCTGTAGCTGAAGAGCTATTTGTAACAATATTTATGCCAGCTTTGTAAGCAGGAGCCTATTTATTACCCGTGCTTGTGGACCACCAGATTCAGAATGCCTTCTCTCCTGTTCCACCCTTCCCACTCACACCCCCACCTCTCTCTCTTCCTCTTAAGAGAGTGCCAAACATGAAATGACAGTGACCAATGTTGACTTAATGTGGATGTTTAATAATGAAAAAAGTGTGTCAGTTCCAGCGTTAGTTACAAATGGCAGTAAGTATATCGGGTGGCAGCCCTGTAATAATTTTACATCCATCATTCCTCCCTGATGCCTCGCTGCCTGCCTGATGGATGGGGAGAGCAGAGTTAACTCTTAAGAAGCTGCTGTGATCCGCTTGAGCTGAAATGAATTCTGTCCCTGCTCTCCCCTCAGGGAGGAGGGGGATATTAAGAATCTCAAACCCGCCGATCCTGCTGTCTTTGAGAAATAAAACACTACAGCTCACTTTACTAAAGGCATAAGGAGGAGCTGTTTTAACACATGGGATTTACATTTCTCTTGCGGTAGAGAATTTTACTTCAATAACAGATATATTTTGTTATTCCCCTAATGGTTAACTTTGAACCTGAATGTAGAGAAAAAGATGGAGGGGAGAAGGGCAGGGAGAGAAGAGGAGGGAAGGGTCAGTAAAACCGAGTCTAACCCAGTGCTTGCTGCAGATGCTGAGTCCATAGATCAGACTAGAATAACTTGTAATGACTGCAACTGGGAGAATGGGACCTGGTGCGAGCTGGGCTCCCCAAGCAGGGGAAACGCCCTGGAAGTAAGTCCGGAGGTGCAGTACAAACATCATAAACCAAATCACTCTGTAAAAGGTAAAACCTGCCCATTTTCATAATCTCTGCAGTATTTTACTGGTAAAATACTTTAGCATTTCCAGTGACTAGCAGAGGCTGTCTTAACCACAGACATTACATACACACAGACTTATCCATGCACGTTCAGCAGACTGCTAATATATATGTCCTGTAATTTGTAGCCTGCTCTATTCCTTGCTGGCCTATAAAACACTAGGAAAGATGATCAGTGTGATGTTTTGTTCTCACAGTGCGAGAAGAGATCCTTCTGTTCAGAGTAATTATTATACAGTGTGGGGATCGGGGAGTATCCTGTGGACAGTGGACTGATACAGGCTCTAAATCAGCCTTCAACACAAAAGTTAACGTATTATCCTAACAATTGTATGTTCACTTCTTACACCCCTTTTCCCTGCCCTCTTCCTAATTTCGTCCGACCGAGTTTGCCAACAGAAATTCTTGTATGCGGGTTGCAGTCCTCTTTGTTAATGCTATCAACACCGAGCAGACAGTTTTCAAAAAGCACAACAACAAGGCAAGCAGGTATTATGTCATCACCCATCCGTCACCCTGCATGTCAGCCTTTCAGTAAGTCCAATCAGCAGTCTCAACAGGATCGCTCATATTGAAGGAGTCCTCTATTCGGCAGGGCTACTGTATCCATTGTAATGGCTCCTGAAACTTTTCTCAAATTTAATTAAAAGCACAAGTCAAGCTTGCACACTGCAAAGATCAAAATTGTTTTTGCCCAGCATTGGTAGCTAGGCATTAAACATTTTGATTTGCTTCAGCTGAAAGTTTATTCTTTTTCCCTTTTCCTTCCCCCTCCCCCCCTTATTTTTGCCATTTGCTTTGTGAAGCTTGTGTATATTTATATTTACAGCCCCTGCATTTAATGGCCACATGCCTTATTTTCACAGATGGCCAGTGGAAGACTTCCCCTCCCCCTTTTCTTTTAGTAAAGCCTGCTTTTGGTTTTGCTACTTTTGTCACAGTGCCACTACTCTCAGTTAGCAAGTGCCTACGCATGGGAGGGAGAGATTCTGCAACAAGGATTTTTTTAATTCCCCGAAGGATTTTAGCTCTGTATTTTAAAACGCCTTTTCTTTTCCCTGGTTGACCATCATCTACTAAATGTCCAGATATATTTTTCAAAGGAAAATTAAGTGTGTGTGCATGTGTGTGTGTTTAGTGCATCATTATGGTGGGGATGCATGGGCAGGGTTAGCTAATAAAAAATGAAACATGCAGAGGGAAGGACAAATGCTGCCCACGGATGTGTGCATGAAGTCAAGGAGAAGGACATGTGGAGGCAAGAGAAAAACCCCGGATTCTTGCAGTTGTCAAAGTCTGGATGGGAACATAAGTCTTCATTCGCTCCAAAGAGCAAAGACTGGAAGCATTCTCCTGCCAGTGTGGATAAGTGAGGACTGCAGCTGTTTATACCTTGGTGGAAATTTTATTAAGCCCAATAAAGATGGATCAGCTTCCTCCTGGAAAAAATCATACGATTGATTTGAGTTCTTGGTATTACTTTTGAGCTTTCTGAGCCTTTGGGGTTAAGTTCTAAGCTTTGCCCTGCAGCCACAAGAGCTAATTACTTCCTGAGATCTTGTTATTATGTTTACTTAATCACATGCTTCCAGTAGCTGGGGCTTTAGGCACATACATGGACACCAGCGTCAGTGCAATACCTGCCTCCAGTGTAACAGAGGCTGGACCCGATCCTTCTGTGAACCGTGTCTCCTGGGGCTCTGGGGTGGCCAGCCCATCCTGTTCTGCCCATCCTAGCCTGCAGGTACTCAGCCCAGGGACAACAGCCCCCAGTTTGCCCTCGTGGTGCAGAGCTTTACCTTCAGTAGTGTCAATGCTCGTGCTGGGGAGCAGACAAACCAATAAGCTTCATGACTGGGACAAAGTGGCAGTTTCTTTCGTAGGAGATGGCCTAGATACTGTGTCAATGTCTTCATTAGGGCTAGAAGAAACGTAAGGAAAAGTATTGCAGCCTTCACAATTTTAGTACCTTCTGGGGAAGAATGGAAGAGGGTAGTATGCATCTCTGTAAGGCTGCTGCACAGTTGACTCACTCGTTGTTTACTAAACAATTGCCAGGAAAGCAGGGGCTGCATTCCTGCTTTCTCTCTACATGTGTGCAAACCCTCTTTCTCAGGATATCCTGTGGGGGTTATGATTTTCATCTTACTTGATTTTTGGTGTACCACCCCTCTTCCTCAGTTAACCCTTCTCTGCTTCCCGGACCAGCTGTAGCAGCTCTTTCTGACTTGCCGTGAAATCCTTACACTGCACATTTTCGTCCCACCCTGCACAATGGTGGGAATATGTCATGATCTCCTGCCTAGCTTTGTGCAGAGCAACTGAGCAATTCAGACAAACTTACAGAGCATGTCAGCCCAGAAAGCAGTCGAGATGAGAAACTGGGTCATATAACTCTTAACCTATTTGCAATCAGCGGATTACAGCTGGATTTGGTTGAGGACGATGCCTACGTTTGCACTGTAAAAACTTTTGTAGGAAGGAGGCAGTGTCTCCTCATTGTGCTTAGCTTTTGTTTTCCTTTTGTTTCTTCCTGAAAGAAACAGGTGGATCCAACCCTCCCTGCATTTTCATTTAAAAGTCCTGATTTAAATACTCTCTCAGAGTTCATGACCAAAGAAAAGGAGGACCTCAGTGTCCCAATTTCCTGTAGAACTGCTACTTCCCATAAAATTGTTTCCAAGTCAAATATTTTATTTTGCCAAGGAAGTGATACTTCCTACAATAATGAATTAAAAAATATAGCTTAGGGAGCTGATCTGTAGGGCTGCCAATTTATTGAGGATCTTTTCCCGTTTATTTCAGTGGACTCTGTCCTGCCTCCAGTGCTTTGAAAGGTACTGACTTGGGAGCTCTTAGAAACCAAAGACCTACATCCAACAGTGTAAGACGAAGAAAATGGCTACACACATTTTAGTAAATTCTCCCTGTGACTGGAAGTCTGTTCTTGAGAGGGGAGTGGTAAAGTGCCAGTGTCTGCTCAATCCCTCTGATTTTTAGTTTTATTTTTTGCCATAATGCCTAGCAGCTTACCTCTCCACTGAGTCCATATAGCACTTCATATAGATTACAAATGAGATGCAATGATTTTCAGGCAGTATTGAACTGATCTGGATTGGAGCGTATGCCCTAAAACAAAATATGTGGTTCCTTTACCAAGTGAGGTAGCCCCAATTAAGATTGAATGTCATAATTCTGAAATAAGTACCATAGAATCAGGAAGAGCTACAAACAAGGAAAGTTATTTTATTTTCTTTCTTCTAATGCTGCTTTTAGATTCTGTGGGTGGATTATTCCATGAAAAAGAGAGATTTCAGATAAACAAGACTGAAAGAGCTGAGGGGGTGGTGAATGCATTGTTTCTTTATACTCAACTTTGATGCAACAACACAACAAAAAAATCTCCCAAATGATAAATTGCTGTGACATTATAAATAATCTTTCATCTTCTTTGGTGGTCCACAGAGTTTATATAATTGGAAGGCTAAAACCCTTCTTTGTCGTTTCTTCCCTTTTCATTAGTACAGTAGACGACTATAAAATTGTGCAGCCAGAAGGGGTTTAACAATTACTAAGTCAACATTTGAAAGTCTCACTCTATTTTATCATTTCATGCATGTGCTTTTTATGAGTTTTACAGCCCTGCAAGCGTTACTTAAGCAAGGTCTATTGTAATGGTGGATCTGTAACTGCTCTTATTTTATTTTGCTTTCCCTAGTAACATGTGCCATCAGCACAATTCCACACGCACAAAGAAATAAGAAGCTTGAGGTTACAATTTTTAGATAAGATTCAGGAGTTCTAGTTTCAGTTCCTAAAACCACCAGACTTACTGTGGAACCTTTGAAAAATTCACTTGATATATGACTCAGTTTCCAGTCTGGTAGACAGGGATGATAATACTTCTTTTGTTTGTGAAATTATGTGTCTGAATTCACTGATGAGTGCAACACACTTGGGCAATGTGATCCGTTACACAGAAAATATCTGAAGATATAAAGAAAGATCTGAATAGAAGATCCCTAAAAAAAAAAAAAAAGGCAGAAACTCTCTTACAGCAATTATAGGCATAACGTGATCTGGACTGTGACATGGTTTGAACCAAGACATAAGCAGTGTGCACAGAATGTGTTTTGAAGGAGTGTAGCATTAATATGCAGCAGTAGAGCCTGCACTGCAAATAATTCATCATGTGCAGACTTCTGGGCACACCTCGCAAGTTCTTCCAGCTCTCTGTCACCCGTACTGCCTACCTTCCGCCTGTTCTCCACATTTTGAAAGATGGTGCATGAAGATTTTATAACACAGACTATTCTGATGTTTATTATTGCAAGAGGCAGAGGAATTGCACAGGAAGATTAGTTTTACAAAGTCTTCATTCATGTCAGATGTAGGATAAGACTCTTCACCTTTTAGGGGAGCTAAGAAAAATGCCATGATGTTGAATGGATAACACCTGGCACCACCAGCGTGTCTGATAGTTACAAATGTTTTTCTGTAGTAAACGGAAGTGAACTTTCATTGTCGGATCATAGTCTAGCAGCTTATCTGCCCAGTACTTTAAGATTTTGTGCATATTGCTTTGTGTCTGAGTGGCTGATATTTCCTGGGGGTGGCTGAGAGGAGGCTTCTGCCTTAGCACCACAAAGCACATTCAGCGGTGCCACCAGGCCTGCTCAGCAATCTGAGATAACAACTAGCTTAACACAACCCAGTCTATTTGAAAATACTGCCTTTTGAGGCATTGAGGTATTGCTCCCCCAGAGCAGGATGGTAAATATCTGGACAAACTGCACTTGGGGCAGGGGAAATGGGACAGTAAAAAGGACAGTACCAGGCAGCCATCTGTTTCTTTTCACTTGTTGACACGGAAGAGAACAAAGGTAGCAGGCACTCTGTCCATCAGCGTGTTTGTAGTTCTTAGGTGCAAGAACTGATGAGCAAGTTTCTCCTGGCAGTCCATATGTAGTAGTACTTGGCTCTCTCCAATTTCCCTACAAACACATTTTTTAGCCTGGCCTTTCAGTTCACTTGGAAGAGGGAAGGCAAGAATATGAAAAGATGTGCCTGAACACTGCTCCTCTGCTATTCTGCGCTGGCTGTATCTCTGCAGGCATCGAGCTTAGAGGGAAAATATTAATATCAGGGGAAATGGGGGTAGGGCTAGGGGAGTAGAAAACTGAAGAGTGGACTGCTTCAGTGAAACTGCTTGAATTATGCAATCAGAAAAACAGCTCCTGCCAAAATACAATTCTAACGGAGTTCAGAGTGCTGTCGGTGGTTGCCAAACACCCCAGCCAAAAGGATGTCTCCAGGAGGGGAGGAGGGGTCCGCTGCCATATGCCCGGCAGTCGCAGCACTTCGGAAGAATCGTGAGTCCTTCAGGAGTGGAGGTGTGTGCATGGTCTCAGGTGCACCCTCAGGATTGTTACCCAGATCCAAGCCAAGACAGAGGCAGTGAGGTCAGAGGGCATCAGGCAGATGTGTCAGAACATCTTCTATTCTCAGGCCTTCTGAGGTTTTGCTTCACATTTGTGTAGTAGTGGGAGGAGTTCTGGCAAAGATTATCAGGCTGTTCTACATATGTTTTGACTCTTCTTGTTTTATGTTTCTTCCATGAAAGAGGCTGCAACCAAGTTCTTGTCATTTTTAGATCAATGTTTTGTTAAACTATGACGGCTATCCATGACAGAGAGCCAAGTAACTTTTGCAGCTGACCACAGAACTCAGTCTGACTTGCAGTGCTTAGTCATTTTTTATATATATGATTTTTTTTTCTACATGACACATTCCATGAGTGTATATGTTTTTCTTTGTTTTTTAAATGTAATGAGAACATTGCTAGGAGTAGTGCTACAGATCAATCTTCTCTAGCAGATTACTTTCTTTGATTACTGAACTTTTAGAATCTTCTCATTGCGTTGCGGCTTTTGATGAAACCTGTCTGGTTGTGCTTTGGACCACTGGGCTATTGTGGGATTGCTCTCTATAGTATTATCTTCTCTGTTTTGCCACTTAGAATTTTACATGATCCAAACAACAAAACTCTCACTGCCCCTATAGAGATTCTCTCCTACAGTCCCAACAGAAATGGCCATTAGGATAGTTGATCTCAACATCTGCCTAAGTTCTTCACAGAGGTTAAAGAGAACAAAAGATGGTTATATCTATTCAGTCTTCTGGGGCCTGATCCAAAATTCAGAAATTCAGAAGAAAAAGAATAATTTTATCTTGAACAAGATGTCCCCTGCAAGAGAAGAAATGTTCCTTACTGTTGGTTTCCCTTGCTTGAAGCAGTGTGATTTTTGGCAGGTCTCACAAGCAAATCTTTGCAGCGCTTCCCTGGATCTGGAACAGCCTTGCCTCTTCTTCCCAGCATGAGCAGGTCTAGGCTGCAGTTAATGCCACTCGAGCAATGATCATGGGATGAATAGCATTATATACCTTTGGGGTGTAGGGAAGACCTGAAAAGTAGGAATGATCACTCTGGTTATTTCCTTGCAGCTTTTAAAACCTGCAAGAATGTAGGCTTTCGGCAGCTGAACTCTCTCCCCCCTTGCTTCCTGTGCGCAGCAAAGCAAACATGGAGCTTGATACAAGGATAAAATAAGTTCAAGGCACAGTCCAGCACACTGCTGTATCACAACTGCTTTATTCCCATGTGCTCCTGAACCCAACATACATGCACTCCACCTCTTATCACTGGATGGGACCACAGCTTGCTGCTGTTTACACAGCTAATCCCAACGCAGCAGAGTGGTGGCAGTTCTAAGAACTATCAAATTAAGGTGGTGATGATACACAGATCCTCTTTCTGTATGAGCTTAAACCCCGTGTATCTCTGTCTGAAGTTACTGAATAGGTTCTCTGAGAGGAGGCTGAGCTAACATTGCCAACAGGTTGCCAGTTTATTTGAGGTCATGGAAAAACTTTTTTTTTTCTTTTGTTTCTTTGGAGCTTCCATAAATATTTCCTCCATAAACTGAAAGGCTCTCTAGAAAAGCTAGCGAGGTGCTTCTGTCAAACAGGAAGGGCTAACCCATCAACTGAGCACTTGGAAGCAAAACAACATAGGAGTGCTGCTTAGCCCCTTTCAGGAGTTTTATAATTTTATACATCACGGTTGGGCAAAATCAGCTGCAGTGTATTTTGTGGGAAGAGCCTCGGCCAGGAAATCAGTACACTGCTCACATAGCTGGGCTTTTGTGTCCTGCCAGAGCATCGCTGCAGGCTTTCTGTCCTGATGCTATTCCACGGGTTTAGGGAAGAGCAGGCCTTCAACTTATCTTCACCTGATTTTTTTTTAAACTTTGATATTTTTAAACATTAACGCAGATGAATGCAGGTGGCTGTTCTGGCATCTTCTGTTTCAAGAGCAACATCATGCAGAATTTATTTCTAACTGCCACCTTACAGTTAGGGATTGAATTATGTTATCATTCAGTATGTTTAAGGAGCAAGGAGTAAATTGGCATCATGCTAAGAAGGTGAGTTCCCTGCTCCCATGTTCCAGCTGCCTGGAGAGCACCTCCAAGCACTGCAGCCCAGCAGGACAGCCCGTGGGCTCAGCGCCATCCGGCATCCCTTCCCTTCCCCTCTTCCATCATGCCCTCGCTCGCTCACTTCATCCAATGTGGCCGTACCTCAAAATGCAAAACTTTGCGCAAGATGGATAGCAGCAGAGCATCTGCAGGCTTGTTAAGTCAAACTCTGATAAACGAGCCGTGCCGGGCGCGTACCTTGCAGGCAGCGTGCCGGACCATTCGCTGACCTTAAGGCTCGATCAGATCGGGTAGGGAGACTGTGGTTCTGAATGTGACTGCCTCCAACTTCGACAGCTGCACTTACTGCATAAAGAAAAAGCTGTTAAGCCTGTGCCCTTTGCGCTCTCAGCAATGTTTCTCTAAGAGGTTTATACATGATTCAAGAAAAATCTGCAACAGAATAGCTCCCCTCCCTCCTGGTGTACCAAGCAAGAGGTGTTCTCTTATATCTGAGGTTGGTGGCGGCGTTTTTAAATGGTAGCGAACATGCACATTTGTGATCTCCGTCATGATGAAGTCGATGGCAAATAGATTTTTTTTTTTTTTTTTGAGGAAAAACCATTGACATGCTTCATATATCCATTTGGAACAGATAGAAAGTCGACTTATTCCTGATGTTTTGCCTGCTCACAGGCTACTTTGGAAATGAGAGCTAAGTTAAAACCAGTAAACCGAAGAGTCTGGTAAAGCTAAGTGCCTGAAGAGTTCAGGTGCTTATTCAAAGCTTCTCCAAACTCTCTGGATCTGCTGTGCCTGGGAAGTGGTACAGAACCGTCCCCCCTTGCTTGTGGTAGACTCTGCCACATGGGATTTTCCTGCAAAACCCAAGAGGATAATCCATCTTGCACTGTTTCAGTGGTGACACATCTGTTTAGAGACAGAGCACAGAAATGATCCATAACGAAAGTGAATGTGAGGAGAGAGAAATTTAACCTAATGTTCCCTAAAAGTGTGCGTGTGTACCCAGTTGAGCAGATTAGCCTCATTTCTAAATCTCTCAAGAAAGTCTTTGAGAAATGACTTAACATGAATTCGAACTGTTCTTTGAATTGCAGATGCAGGGACATCACATTGAGGGGAGCGTTTCTGTATTCATATTGTTCTCTTTTCTGTTTTCTTCTATAATGCAACCCAGTGACATTATTAGGCTACACAGAGTAGTTGTAAAGTCTCTGGTTGCCATGTGAAATCTGAAAGTTTTTTGGTTTGTTGATCTTTTACAGTCTTCGGGAGTAGAACAGATCAACAAAACAGCAATCTTTCTTTCAGGAAGAAGCTCAAAAGAATTTTTTCAACTGGAGCCACTTTATTATAATTCAGCATCATGTCATTTTCTTAGCTTTGCAAAAGGCACAGTGCCTAACATTTTGAAATGTTAGCATTGCTTTCCTGAAAGATTTATTTTTAAACATATGATTGTCAGGAAGATAGAATGTTTATGAGTAATGTACACAGGGAAAACAAAAACAGTTGGAAAATGGAACACCTTCGTACTTGTAAAGTCCAACAATTCAGAAGGAAGAGAGGTATTTTGAAGAGAACGTTGGAATTAATTGCCCTGGCATGTTGTTCTGGCAATGTCCGTAGACACCACTGCAGCCTGACAGATTAATTGGCAGCACGCACTAGCCTGTTGCAATCCAGGGTTCACGGATAGTTCTGAGTACGTGAATGATGGACGGGCTGTTAGGAGGGTTGGGCAAACAGTCTGGACAGAACACAAACTGCTGCCCAAGCATCATGCTCAACCCAGGCCGACCCTTTCGTGAGGCCTGAATAAGTTCAATCTAAAGTTTTCGGGATTATGTTCCCCTGTAGCTGCTTGCTGAAGTACTGCCTTTTAAAGACGAGAAAAGGCAAAGTTGCCAGTATCTCTGCACTTTGAGGTCAGGTTGGAAATAGAGCAAAACAATGAATATATTGCACAAGAGCATGTATCATCTAAACTTCCAGTCCAGCTTTGCAGTCCCAGGGACATAGGGAGTTGAAGTATTCTTCAGATGTGCATCCAATTTTATCATGCTCAGCTAAAGCAATCTTTTCAACACTATGAAGTTAGCACATCACTAGCTAATAAGCATGTCTTAAAAAAGTCTGACTGGTAGAGTCTGCAACCATACCGCTTCCAAAAAAAATGGTATTATGTGTTCTTAAATACATGGCTCAATAAACTGTTGTGAATTGTTATCCAGGTTTCCTATCAACCCTCTACATTACTACAAACACTGCAGTTACAGAATTTAATGGTTTTCCTGATGCAAATCCTGTCATCTTCCCTTACAGGACAAAACAACACTGGAGACCCTGACTCAGCAGCTGGCAGTAAAACAGAGTGAAGACGGAAAGTTTAGCCATGCAATGATGGACTTCAACATGAGTGGAGACTCTGATGGTCAGTACAAATCACTTGTCCTTGTTTCTAGTGTTGTGTGTATGTATCTTTGGGACCTGGAGGACAATCCAGGTGTTTCAGAGGTCTGTGAGGATGTAAAGGAGCAATAAGTGGCTATGGCAGGAAAAAAAAGATTCCTCATTTGGTGTTTTAAGTCTGGAGGTGATTTTTAGCCTTCTCTTTTGTATGCTTTACGTCTCAAGGAGGAAAGAAAAATGTATTTCTGATGGTGAGAGAGAATAAAGAAAGCAAGTAGATGTGGGATGAGATCACACAGTAAGTCCATGAATTACAGACCTGATCATCCATGGATGGTGCACAGCCTGCATCTGTGGGAGCTTGTTTGGATTTGATCAAGCAAACAATGTTCTTTTCTTTCTCTGCCATTGCATGTGTTGTTATGGAGGGGTAAGCATTAAAACAGATGTGTAAATGTTCGTTTGCTAGTTAGAGGCTTGATTAAGAAGAAACACCTGATGTTGCTGCATATCATGCTATTGCCATCACGTTCTGTAAACAAGAAAGGAAGAAAGGAAGAAGAAAATCTACATTGATAAATGTTGATTTTAAGTTATTAAGTAGTAAAATATGTTTTAGAAAAGCTGTTTCATGCTTTATGTTGAAAAAAACAATTGGAACGTTTTATCAAGTCTGTGCTATGTGATACTGAATCAGTAGAAAAACTAAACATGAGGTGTTATACAATATATGGTATTTCCTGCTCCTTCAAGCAAAAGGAACACTGTTAACCTACTGCGAACACCAACTCATTTAGTGTGCAGCACCTGACTTCGGTTACTGATGGCAGAAGCAGTTGTATAGTGACACACAAGTTGGGAATGCTTTTCTCTTTCTTTTTAGGAAGTGCAGGAGTTTCAGAATCTAGAATTTATAGGGAATCCAGAGGGCGTGGCAGCAATGAGCCCCATATCAAGCGCCCAATGAATGCATTCATGGTGTGGGCTAAAGACGAACGGAGGAAGATCCTTCAAGCCTTCCCTGACATGCACAACTCCAATATCAGCAAGATACTAGGTAAGTTTGTTAGAGCACTGTTCTTCCTGTAGCAAAACTCAGCACTTTTGGTGGAATAGAGCTGAGCACCTGACACAACTGGATTACTATCTTTAGAACATCTGCTTAGCCATGTGGCTACTGCATCGAGGACAGCAGCTGTTCAAGCTTCCACCACGCTGCCCAGTGCTGTCCATTTACCATAGCCTGATGTGCTCCCGTGTCTTTGTCATTGCTCAGACTGTGGTGGTGGTTTTGGTGTGAAAACATGAACTGAATAGATCCGTCTTATTAGGCTGTTGAACAAGCACCAAATGGCTGCTGTCACGTATTTGCCCATGTATTTCATCTAACTAGGTTCTGTGGGGTAGCACACCACAGTATTTGATTTGTGCCTTAGCACTTTCTGTTCAAAGCAATGGCCATAGGGAAAAGATCCTAAAATACATCCTTTTATCTTATACACTGACAGTTTTAAATGATTTTTATTATGTTCCTGTTATATTAAATTTCCCTTTAGTGCATGATCTCTATCACGAGCTGCTTTTATTCTAAATGTTCTGAAAAGAATCCTGAAATCAAAAAAGAAACATCAGAACTAATTTCCATGTCCTCTGCTCTTCACATCCCAAGCAATATTTCTCATGAGCACCAGATTTCAAGCCATAGTCTTTCAGTTTTTCAGTGCTTGCTCAAATTCCCAGGACAACACTCTGTCCTAAGTTATTCCTCTGTGACATGCTGAATGATACAGAAGGTGAATAACTGGTGGTTTTTGAGGCCAGTGAATTACTCTTCTGCAGGAAAGAAAAAAAAAAAAAAATCTGTGACCAAATGACCAAATCAGAGATGGTGCATTTTTACTCGTACAAACTGTGTTACAGGACCATGCCATCCACCATGCCAGTGGGTAAAAGCTTAAGCAGGACCTTGTTTACCTGGGCCACATGTCTGGCTGGTTTTGCAGACAACAGGAGAGATGTAACGTGATTGTAATGGCAGCGTTCACCGGTTGCAGGGCTGGTCAAAGGTTTGACATTTAGCTTGATTAGGGTGGTGGTATGAAAAGTTAGCAGGGGGCAAGTGGAAATGAGATCAAATTGGTCGGAGAGGCAGAATGCATTTTCTGTGGATGGCAGACGTGATGATATTAACCCATGATTAAAAGGGTGGTACAAGATGATTAGATTAGTTACGGGAGCAGGATTAGAAGGCTAAATTGCTTATGTTGATGGTAAAATAGCCATATACTGGGTAAAAGGAATTATACTAGTTACAGGTGTATGATGTGATTAGGCTGAGGACAGGGCAGTAATGGTTTTGGTCTGTTTCTAAATTGAGAGTGAGTCTGGTTAAACCTGTTTTTAAATAATCAGCTACAGAAATCTACAAGATCATTCTGAATGGCCCTTTTCATATAGAAAGTACAAAGAGAGCTTGATGTTTTCCCCCTTAACTGATTGTTTTGGATAACAACCTCCGACAGCACGCTGCTAATTCATTCTGCTTAAAACAGGCGCTTGAGCTGGGCTGACATTTTACGCAGTCTCTGGGGATCCTGGTTGACATTTTAAAGGGCTTCTAAGCATTTTATAATACCCTAAAATCTGGTTTTAATAAGCCATTCTGCTGAAATTGTTAACATAAGGAATCACCTTTTACTATTTGGCGCTAGATCAGGGAGATATGGGGACATCTTTTTCTGATTAGATATACAGTAGTTGGAGTAAAATGTGCAAATTCATTACAGATCCTGTTGAGGTGACAGACAGTATAGCTGACTCCAAACTCTACTGTTTTGCTGCCAGATACAGGGAAGAGCAAGGTTTAAAGCAGGAAGAGATATGTTTCTATTTCTTTCCAGCATTTTTTTAATTCCTCCTCTGTGATCGAGAGGGATGCCCAATGCCTTCTTCCCCGACAAGAGTGTTGCAAAGGTCTTCGCTCAGTTGCAAAAGGCCACTCTTTTGAAGTCAGCAGGGAGCTCTCTGTTAACCAGCACAGGGTGAGCAGCCAGAAACTTACAGTTCAGCCAGGTATTAGGGGCTCTTTATTAGAACTCCACAATTTTTCCTTACCATTTTTTAGGCAGTGCAGCTGCACACTGAGGTCAGAGAGCTTGTTGTCACTGACAGTGGCTTAGAAGGAGTTGTCACCCATCGAGGGTCATTTTTACAGTAAAATGAGAGGAGATGCCCTTCCCAGCACTAGCATTCTCTAGGGATTATGTTTGACACTGTGGTATTATGTTTTGAGCATAAAAATTAGATACATGGATTTGTCACTAAATTCATCTGTGCATACGTTTGTCATCCATCTGTTCATTGCAACTTAAACTTGTGGATAATGATTTTTTTTTAGTAAATTGATAAAAAAAAGTGCTAAAACGGGTCTGCTGGACCCTCTCAATTTAATAATGCATTGTTTAGATATTTTTGTAAATATTTTAATTAATTTCACTGATAAATTTACATAAGGGGATTAGGAAAAGAGGAAGTCAGTCCTTCAGAAATCTTCTCTTGGGCATGCATGTGCGTGAATACATACCTATATGCAAGCACATGCATTATATATGTGCTCATGCCTTGTGTGCATGTATTTTTTAATCATAAAATCAGCTTGATGTAGATACACAGACTGAAAGATGTCAGTTCCATAGCCTGAATGTTCGGCGGTATTAGAAGCAGATGAAAATTCTCAACAGAGAAACTTGGCTTGAAATCAGCGGTCGGCAGAGCTGCGAACCCCACTGAGAGCACAGGCGTGTGTGTGGTGATGGGCGTCTGGATGTCCTCACCCTCACCGTAAAAGCCTCACGTGGGCACGGCTCTAAGCTGCCCTAGCTTGTGCTGGTGCTGCGAAGTCTCGTGGTTTTGTCGTTTATTTTCTAAACACTTCAGGCACCAGATCGTGGAGAGCTGTGCGAGAGTCCTGCCCGTCATTATGTCTGCATGCAGGGAGGGGGTGGGCTCTTGTTTTCGTAGTCACAGAGAAAAGCCTTGCATACTTGACCCACTCAGAGCTTTCAAACACAGATGGTGAGCAGAAAGCTCACTGAGTGTAAATTTTCGCTTGAAAAGAAACATTTTTTAAGATTCTTCAATTGTATGCTGTCTGGGCTTAGGCTGGCACTTGGTGTAGGTACCCATGCCTGTTTTATTGACTTATAAAACAATGGCAGGTAAAAGTATTACAGATATATTTTGTCCAAACCTAAGATACTGTCAGACAGCTTAGTATGCTGATTAATGATCCTCATTCGTACTTTAGCCTACCTGTGGGTGTAAATGCAAAGGTCAGAGCAATGTATTCTTCAGAATTTCAAAAGTTTGTATTAAGACTGGTTTGCGAGCTGCTTGGGTTATGCATATTAGTAAGAAAATAAATGAACATGCTAAAATGTAAAAAAATAAGGTTTATCATCAGAAAATGTGCCCATTTTCAAAATTTATTTTGACAGCACTGTTTGTTTAATTATTTAGGATACTTCAAAACATACTAGTAAATGATATTTAGTGTATTTTGTAAAAACAATAAAGTCATAGTAAGAGGAGATATCACTTCAGAAGTCAGCTATTAAAAATTTGCCAGGATTTTTGTTGTATTGAGTTTGCAGCTTAGGAAGGAAGAACATAACGAATGACGTTTATGTATAAATATTGTATGTGTAACTGCATGTACAAATATTATGCATCAAAATTTCAGTTTTTATGGCCCTGATCCTGCAGAGACTTATGTGTTTGCCTAACTGCACCCACTATTTACAGATCTTTTCACATGAGGGGGTAGCTATCTGTCTGCTCGGGTCTGACTGTAGGATTACACCACGATAGCACAGCGAAAGAGGAATTATGCTGGGACAGAAGATTTTCATGACAATTTTGCAACTAGTGATTTTAATTTCTACCTTTCTGTGCATCAGTCTCAAAATATACGTGACTCTTAATACTCAGCTCCTGAGCTACAGGTCCCCTCACAGCATGTGAAGTGAAGCTTAAAGTCTGTGAGGTTTTCAGCTTTGTTATTCGTAAATAAAAACTGTTTCATCGACAGGAAATGGGGCCGGGGCTGTTTTTTTAAGCCACTGGGACTACAGCGTGGTTGTGGTTAGAGGACTCTAGATTTAGACTAAAATTCATTATTTTCTTGGTATGCTACAAAGCCAGTGTGCCAGTGTCCAAGAGGTAGAATGGGGAAGTAGACCTACATGTGGACATCTTACTGTAAGAGCTGTATAAGCTTTGCCCTTCATTTTTGACATCATTCAACACAGTCCCTATCTATACTTCCATCTTGTGCACTAAGCTTGCATAAGTAGGTGTTCAGTTTTTTGGCAGTCTCCACATGTTTATCACTATGTCATTTAGCCCAAAATCTAGGAGGCACTACAAGTGGAAAGTTGTGTCACTTTTTCTAGTTACTCCCTCTGCCAGAGAAAACATGGGATAATTTCTCTGCAGGAGACAAAGCTGCTGACTGCAGTTCTGTAGGCAGAGGCTGGCTGCCCTGTGTAACACAGAGCCATGTCAGGGCTCCGAGCTACTAGGTCTGTATGGCAGGAGTTTCAGATCTAGTCACGCTGATATGATCATAGAATGGTTTGGGTTGGAAGGGACCTTAAAGATCATAAGCTAATAATGTTTAGCTGAAACACTGAACTATCTCCCATTCCAGAACTAACTGGAGGATCTCTGCATCTTATGTGTGAAAAAACTGGCATTTTTGACTCCATAGGCATGTTTGCTGAAAAAGGGATGTCCACTGCTCCACCTTCACAGAACGACATCATGATTTCCAACCACTTGTCACCAGGTGTGAGGCCAGACTGGGCACGACTCTGTGCCAGCCTGCCAGCCCTTCATGCCAGAAGCCCAAGCTGCAGCTTGGAACAAAGATTCCAAGAGTGCTGGAGAAAAATGGTGTCAGTGATCTGAAGGGGCCTTTCTGGAGGGACCAAACTGTTTTCTTCCCCTGGAAGGGATAACTCTGCTCTCTGTATTGAGAGTCTTGGGGACACAGTGAGCTAAGTCCAGCCCAACTAATAGCATGAGCTAAGTACAGTATGAGTAACCATGAAAAGTGAAGAACAAGAGGAAGTCAAGTATGACATATGACATTATGGACCCATTACATTGAGAAACTATTCAAACTTTTTTTCCAACAGGAAAATCGACTATTTTCCAATAAAGTTTTCCTTCTAGGCCACATGTTTCACAGCTTGGTCCATTCCTGTTCTTTGAAATGTATCTTACCCCGAAGCACTTCTGTAGTCCATGGAAAAATAAAATAGGATAACTAATTCAAGAAATTGTACTTTCTGGTGCCATGCTATGTCCTTTAAACAGTATTAGTTTATAATTTTTAGGAGGTATTTGAAAAAAAAATCACACAGTCTTCATTATTTTCCTAGCTCAAATATCCCCATTAGCATAGGCAGAATGTCAGGAACCGGGCTGCCAGCAATCAAGCCATAGTGCAACTCCATAAAGAGGTGTGCCGGTGTCCCAGTACTCTTCCTTTCATTACACATGCTAAATTCTTTGTTAAGTGGGAGCTGGCAGTGCTGACTAGGACTTGGTTTTGGAGTTAACACCCCACTGAGACATATGGGATAGCTTATAGGCATTGCTTCAGGATCTTTGCAGGCTCTTGTACCCAGCAGCATACCATTTATGATCAATTCACATTCTGCTTTGCACAAAGCTGGCAGTTAGAAAGATATGTTGTCTGTCATGAAAGACCGAGCTGTAGACCTGCGTATGCAGCATTGTTGCTTCATCCAGCCATGGACGAAGCACAGCGATTGGATTGCAGCACCTGGGAGTGCTGCCTCCTCTGGAACAGGAGGGGAGGACAAGACCATGGCCAGTGGACAGGCGTAGCAGAGCAGACTCCATGTAGTTATGGGGTTTGTGGCCATTCCACTACCATGCGCTTCCTAGTTTTCTAAGCCGTGTCACGGACTGCTTATCAAGATCATGCTCTTACTGATCACCTGAAAAACATCATAATGTAGAAAAGTTTCCATGAAATAGTGAGTGAAAGCTTCCAGTGTCATCTCTCTCTGCCTCGTGGCCACCCTCAAGAAGTTTACAAGTGCAATGCAAACAAGACCTGACCTGTGTCTAGAAGCTCTGACAGATTCCCAGCCCAAAGCGATGTGACCGTCAGTATCATGTTCCAAGTGACCTGCTTGCTTCTCTGCCTTTCAGTGCTTCCGGATGAGCAGAACCTCATTGCTTGTTCTTTTTTTGTGACAGGATCTCGCTGGAAAGCTATGACAAACCTAGAGAAGCAGCCATACTATGAGGAACAGGCCCGACTCAGCAAACAGCACCTGGAGAAATATCCAGACTACAAATACAAGCCAAGGCCGAAGCGTACCTGCCTTGTAGACGGCAAAAAACTACGCATTGGCGAGTACAAGGCTATCATGCGCAACAGACGCCAGGAGATGAGGCAGTATTTTAATGTTGGGTATGGGAACTTTAAAAGCTACCACTCATTTCAAGAAAAAAATATATTTTCAGGGAGAATTCTTAATTCACTGTGGTGAATGTTATATTTTATTGGCAAGAACATTATATATTGCTAACGGAATGCGAAGCTTATACTTGAAAACAGTGTGGTCCAGGAGGAAGTTAGGCAGCTAGGGATTTTTCGTTGGCTCTGCTATATGTTCATCATACAGCTTCAGCCAACTGTCTCATTTCTACTTTGATCATGCAAAAGAAAAAAAAAGCTGAAGAGTTTCCAATGAAATGTAAGTTTTCTAATAAAATATTATAAGTATTACTTTATTACGGGGCCTCAGAGGGTATTGCTGAATGAATCTGTGGTAGTGCCTATTGATGCAAAAGCCAAAAATACTTGCTTGCATTCAGTATGATCTGTGGCAAGCAGTCTGTGAAAGGGCTGCTGAACATATTGAACTTGGGCTGGAATATGGCCTTGGCTTACTTCATACATATCAGACATGCAGTTATCTCCACTGTTCATTATGGTGGCATTTGTCATACTATGGGGTGAGTGCCTTCCAATTTAGTAAGCCAAATGCTCTCTGTTGAGTACAAATTTCAAGAAGACTGGTTCTGATAAGCACTTAATAGATCAACTTGCTATGATTAGACTACAATCTGCCTGGAAAACTCATATGTCTTTTCTGTCTGCAAATACTCCTTGGTTTTGGTTAAAGCAGACCAAAAGAATCAGAAGTAATCAAATATTCTGCAGTATTTCTGTATTCATTCCAGGAGATTAAAATCCACACACTGGTCTTACAAAAAAAAAGCAAAAACAGCAACAAAAATGAGCCTCAAAAATAACAGAATTTGTGTTCTGTTTCATCTCAGGCTGAATTTGCAATCATGTTAATATTACCTGAACTGAGTTGCACATCTCCCTAGTTAACAGCTAGAAGTAGCAATAAAGGAGAGAATATCTGTCCAGCAACTGTTAAGTGTCATCAGACTGTGTTTTAAACAGCTACAGTGTGCATTGTTATAATAAGCCGCTCAGCAGAGAAATTTGAGCTGCTTAACCCTGTGGTGCTGGCAGGTCCAGTGATCCCAATGGTAAGCACTGAAACAAACACAGGGAAGTCAGCCAACATTTGGCATCAAGAGATTAAAAAAAGAGGAGGGGGCGCTTCTGGAAAAAGAATAGGTGGCAACAGAGCCCCCAAAACACTGCTTATCTGGTTAACATGCATGCTTCATCATGGGAAAAAAAATTAACCTTGTAATGCTCTGCATGTTATTTAGCTTTCCAAACAAGGCTGACATTGAAATCAAGACATTTCTGGAGATAATTTGCACTGGGGCCTTAAAGCACAGAACTTGGGGTGAAATCTGTGTAGATTTCACAAAGCTGCCAGTGACCACAGTGGTGGCAGTGCTTGATGCGGGGAGTCCCAGCACCACTGCTGCATTCCTGGTTTTGGTTCCCCATGTGCTGCATCACCCTGCACAGGTCAGTTAGGGCTAAGCTTCTGAACACAAATCCAGCTCCTGCTTGGGCACCAAAGTAAGTGATGGGGTTCTGTAAGAGCTCTTGCTGTGCCAGCTGCTGGGACATACGGAAAACTTGTCTGAAAACAGCACAATGGGAAGGACTGGACATTTTTTGCAACTCTTGTACTTAATGCTTTTATGCCTTAGTGTCCTCGTCCTTAATGATGGTGTGGTAAGCTCACCTCATCCTCTGGATTGGACATTCTATAGAAGTGGAATAATACTAATCTTAAATAATTTAATATTTGGAAAGCACTCTGAAAAGCACCATTTAAGTGCAAAGTATTCCTATTGTTAAATATTAAAAGCAATTTAAGTGTGCTGAATCTTGTTACAGAAATGCTGACTCCAGAAAACAAAGCCTTCCTATTGAATTAAGGATAAAATGCAAATCAGATCCGCTCCCTTCTTTAAGAGCTGTGTCTTCAGCTGAGACAACTTAGACTTGTTTCAGCAACAAGGAAATAACAAGGATTGTACTGACAGCAGCCTCGCTCGAATGGCAGGCAGGAAGTATCTGAAAACGCAGCTAGCAATTCCAAACAAACGTAAAGCTCTTTGGCAGAGGAAAGTCTTTCAGGATCGCTGTACTGTGCAGGGCTTACTGTACAGCCAGGGCACAGCCAGGCAGGGGAACAGGGGAGGGTTTCATTCTTAATTACGAATGTTCATCTCAAGAGACTCTGCCCTGTCTCCTGTGGCAAGGCTTTTCAGTGCAGATGGACACACCGCTGATGACATTACAATGTGCAGCATGTTCTGAAGAGTATTACTGCAATGGAATTACTTCATGCAGCAAGGAAACAAAAGGACCATGAATTTTAAACCTCTAGGCTTGTTGGGACCCTGAAGCTTCTCAGGGAAACAAACACTGGTATAACACAGCTAGTGTTCTTGATGCAAAGGGAATTTCTATGGCCTGGAATAATTCGTCTTTCACTACTGCAGACAGGTTTCCAAGGCTTAGATGCTGTATAAAGGCATCCTATGGAGGATTTGCTCAAATGCTCATGTTGCTCGCTCGCTTTTTATTTATTTTTGAATAATGCATGCTTCTGTTTTAAATCTGGCTTTTCCCAGTTTTATCCACCCTGCTTCAAACGTTCTGCTTTTCACAAGTGCCACTCACTGCGGAAACTGTCACCTTCCAGTGGGAGGCCCTTAGTGATCATCCTGTAAGCCCATGTTGGCCCCAGAAAGTCCGCTGTCCCTCTCCCTGATAATGTCCAGGTCCATTATTAGCGTGGAGTAAACATCTCTTATTGGAGACCTCTGCTTTCTCCTGATCTACTGGTACTTTCCTGCAGCATTGCTGTAGGGAATCCCTCCCCACTGCTGTGCAAACTACCCAGCCCTGGCCTGGTTTCTCCTGTTGACAAACTTTTTTTCTATACTTGTCAGCATCTTAGGACTATTTCAGAGAAAGATTTTCTAAGTACGTGTTTATATGAGTTGGACCACAATTGAAAGGGTGTTTCCTTCTGGCTGGCAGCTCAGTTTACCCAGTAAAGAAGTTTACATCACAGGCAGGCAAGCTGAAGCTGTGCAGTTCAGGTGCAGCTACAGATGTTTACGGAAGCTGGGTTTCCTTAGCAGTGAAGTTGGTTTGGCTTTGGTGTTCATGTCAAGAGCATCAGCTGGTTAATCTGGAGTTCCGGTACAAGGGTTGTCATGCGTGGGCTATCCAGGAGCGCTCTCTGCATGCCCGAGAGCACGTGCTATGGGCTTGCCAAGTGCTGTCATGCTTGCCCTCCCTCTGCTCCTTCCAGTATTCAAACATCCTCTTCCTTTTTCTTCACGACAGGCAACAAGCACAGATCCCCATTGCCACCGCGGGCGTTGTTTACCCAGGAGCCATCGCCATGGCAGGAATGCCTTCCCCACACCTGCCCTCGGAGCACTCGAGCGTGTCCAGCAGCCCCGAGCCCGGGATGCCCGTCATCCAGAGCACTTACGGCATCAAAGGCGAGGAGCCCCATATCAAGGAAGAGATGCAGACCGATGACGTCAATGGAGAAATCTACGATGAGTATGATGAGGAAGAGGATGACCCCGATGTGGACTATGGCAGTGACAGTGAAAATCACATTGCGGGGCAAGCCAACTGATCCGGGTCCAGATTATCACGTGACCTGCAGGACTTCAAGGAGAAAAGAAAAAATAAATAAAGCCCCATCTGGTTTATCCTTGCCAGTGGCCAAGCACATTAACTTTCTCATACACTGACTGTTACTTTAACTGTTAGTCTTAACTAGTTGGGACATCAGCTGACTAATAGACATCAGCCTGCATCAGAAGAAAAAAGGCTCAGAAGAAAGGAAACAAAGACGACGACGACAACAACAACAGAATGATATAAGCTATGGGTAAAATAATGCCAGTAATTCAGCTGCTATACCCAAGCACTGAAGTCTTACCCGTCGACCTTTTATTATTATTATTTTTTTTTCAAATAAACTTTATGGCTGTTTGTTCTACAATGTTCTAGAAATTCTCACTCAGGTACACAGTGCCAACAAGTGGCTTGTGAATGTGTTTTGTTGTTTTGTGCTACAGTTTAAAGAGAAATAATTCTTTTTTTTGGTAATGCACCTGACAGGAAAGAAAAAAAAAAAAAGATAAAATTCCTTTTCCCCTTTCTGTCTTCTCCTCCTCCTCCCTGGCACGTCTGGGTCCGAAGCGTGTGTGTATGCGTGCGTGTGCGCATGGCTGGCAAGGAAGGAAGTGGGGAGCCTGTTTCTGTTAACCCCAACAAGCAATTATTTCCTTTCAAGAGAGGACTCCTCTCCATCAGTTGCACACCATACTGAGTCTTTGAGCAAGTGCCAAAATTGTACTACAGCGCTGAACTAGTCCAATTTGCTTTTTTTTTTTTTTTTTTTTTTTTTTTCTTGGTCTCTGTTTTTGTTTTCCTTCAGGTTTCCTTTGCTTCCTGCTCTGTCTCAAGTTAGGACAGTGTTGTATCTTAGACAATCCCTTGAAGAACCTGATATACCAGCAGCTGGTGAGATTAGACATATATTTTTGGTTTTGGTTTTGCTTTTTAAAGGAAACTGTAGGTGCCATTCTCAGGTGAAAAAAGAGAGAGAGAGAGAGAGACATAAGAAATTTAGAGAAAAAATATTTTATGATCTTGGATTTTCATGTGTGCGTGTTTATGGTACTAATAAGAATAATATTGGACTATTGTGGGCAAAAAGCATGTTCCAGAATGAAACCCCGCACCTTCCAAAGGACTTGGTCTGTAAGGAGCCTTTGCTTTTCATTTACACTTCAAGTGGCAGCATATAGAACATAAAAAAGGGTTGTCCAAAATAGGATTTGTTCAGCACAGGACAGGGCAACTGGAAATGCTAACTCCTCGCTGAGCGTGATTAGGTTATCGTGATGTCCAGTGTTAATGAACTGGTACCTACAGAGTTGCTGAGCACTGATCTCTGTTTCAAAAGGCAGTTGTAATTTTTTTTTTTTTTTTTTTTTTTTAACTGGCATGTTTTCTCCTTTGCACTTGCAGAAATCCATTTTTACCAGTGGGCTGTTTTTGTACAAAGGAAAACTAATAGATGTGAAGAGATTTTTGTTTTCAAAATGGGCATGTGAGAACCCAAAACTTTATGGTGCTGAGTTTGCATAGCTGCTGCCTCTCACAGGTTAAAAAATGTCTCCTGGGCTGTAATCCTTTCCATGTTGTTCTAGAGCCCCTGCATATGTTGTTGTGCAGCTTTGCCTTCCTTGGGCAACAGCAGCGAGGATGAGGAAGGTGGATTTACACAAGCGCAATGCTGAGCAGAAGTAGCCTGTTGTAATTTCAACAAGGCGACTGAATGTTATGCTTTATTTCAGAAAAAGAATGTAAATGCGAGTGAGTCTTTTCACCTCCTCACTCTGATCTTTCTCTAGAAAGAGAGGACCCAGGTTCATGTAGCAAGACAGAAGCATTAGGTCTAAACCAACCAAAAAGGCTACCTCTAATTTCAAGCAGCAGCTGTCCAGAAGATCTGCCAAGGCTTAGGGTCATACAGAGGAAAAAGCCTTCCTCTGGGTCAGTTTTCTAACTGAGGATGCCACCTTTGTATTGCTCCCTGCTAAGTCCCTGCTCTGAGAGGGGCTCATTGCTAGCTTTCCTGTTACCTTGTGGAAACAGCCCTGTGCATCTTCATGCCAGCCAGATCCCAGCCCAAGGATTCACCAGAACCAGGATGTTCAGCACTTGGCAATGCTGATTTTGAAAATTTACCTCTGTCAGGTAAATTTACACCTGCTTGTAACAGGATTAAATAATCCAGGTGCAGGGTGGAAGGGGCAGGCAGCAGGAGGGGCTGGGTGGGAGGACGCAGGGCCTTTGCCTGCTGGAACACCACTTGAAGTGTAACTTGACTTCTGCAGACCTTGCGTAAAGCAAACAAGCAAACGCCACTGAAGAGTAGGACAATACTCTGACGAGCAGTTTGGACGTGTGATAGTTTTACCCTGCAACATCTGTTTTGTTTTTCTTCTTGTTTTCCCTTTTCGATGTCCACCTCTGCCTCACAAAAATTCTTTTCTATTTTCTCTCTCTCAGAAGATTTGCTCTGAAGTTATGCTTGGAGTAGCTGATCATATCCTCCATGTCAGAGAGGGTTCTTTTTGTTTGTATTTTATGACTGTGTTTTTTTTTTTTTTTTTCAGTTGAACTGCCTCTTCTTGCTAGTGTTGTAATGGTAATTATAATAATAATAATAATGGTCAGCTGTTCCCAGATTAGTAAATTATGTATAATTTATTTTATTCCCTCCCTCCTTTTTTAACTTTATTTTATTCTGTTCTAATTTGGCAGTGCAGCAAATGAAGCTGTTAGGCTATTTAAAATGGATACCCCTCCCCACCTTGCCTTTTTATATATATATAAATATATATATATACATATGAAAACAAATAGCTTCTTCTTCTGCTCACACCATTCCTCTTTCTGTTATTTTAATTTTGGCCCCAGCCATGTCAACTTCTGATGTTTATTATGATGGAGTGAATTAATGGGAGTGTTGTTTTCAATCTTAATTAACTTCTGCTCTCTCATCACTCATTTTAGTTATTTAATTACACCAGTCATCTAGAGCCAATTTTTTTGAAGCACTCTGTTTGGATAAGAAGGAAAAAAGAAATAGGCAATTGTTTTTATATCATTATTATGTACAATGTGAAAACAGATATTTGCTCCTTTATTTTTTTTTTTTTTTTAACTTTTAAATTTGTTCCCCGTCTTTGTGAACAAATTACTTCTGACTCTTGTGGGTTCACCTCACATTTGCTGGATGCTTGATTTCCACCGTGTTATAGAGACTCTCTGGTTTAATGGTGTAATGTTGGCCTACCAGAATACTTTGTTTTAGCTCCAGGTAGGTGCCACTGCAGCAGGCATGATTGGAGCAAGCCTTGGACACATGGACTGGAAAGCTGGCCTCGGTGAAGTCAATGGGACAAAAGCTCCTTGACTTCAGCGGGGCTGAATTTCAGCCCTGGACTACAGGCAGTGCTGCAGGAGATGCTCTCGAGGTGGCTCTGTCCCGGTCCCGTGCCGAAGCAGGGCTGGCGCTGGCAGCAGGATGAGCTCCGTGCTCATCGCTCACCTCGTTGGCCAAGGCTAAGGCTCGGGCAAACGCTGGGTTTGTCACCTGCACGTTTCCGTCTGAGAGACTGTGCTGGAGCCTGCGTTTGGGCAGACTGGTCAGAGGGGTACCTGGAGCGAACTGTCCTGTATTTGGGCACTGAACTTGATGCAGCAATGATAAAGTGAAAAAAAAAAAAAAAAAGAAAAAGAAAAGAAAAAAGGCTCTGAGGTCCCAAACCAGCAAATTGCTTGTGCCTGTGCTAAGGTTTTGCTGGGTCAAAGTATGACCTACCGTATATCCTTTGAGTAGAAGACCAGATTTGAAGACGAGGCCCTGTTTGTCCCTCTTTCATTTCTCAGAAAAACAAAGCAAAACATGTAAAAAGAGATCTTCTTGTCTTGTTTCTTTCTTTCTTTCTTTTTTTTTTTTTTCCCTCAGTTCTGTGCCCTAGAGCATGTAGGCAAACCAGGTTAGAAGAGGTTAGGGTTGTATTAGCCTACAAGCGTGTGGAGGTGGTGCTGCCACCACGGCCTTGCTCCCCTCCGACATCAGGGAGCCTTCGGCACTGGTGCGCTCAGGAACTGACAGAAGAACAATACCAGCAGTGGGGAAAAGGGGAAAAGAAGAGAAAAAACTGAGGCACTTGCTTCTAAGCTCAATTAAATAACACAGAGTATATCCTTTTTCAATTTATTCATGCCTTATATTAGTAAAATAGGATTTTTAAGTGCATTTAACATCTTTATTTAACCGTTCCGCTGTATTAATCAGGCCCCCAGAAAAGAACACTAGCTATTATTATAGCATTTAATTAGTTTTGTAACCAAATCCTCTTATTACAAATGCATATGGAAGAAATTCTTTCTTCGAAGACATTATTTCAAAGATTTGGTTACTGCAGTAGACTCTTTTTAATTAAATCATTTTTTAGAAAGTAAATTGTCTTTAACCTTTTTACAGCACATTTTCAGAGCTTTTTCTTTTTAATCCAAAGAGATGAGCTGTTATTGTCCCTGAAGAAGCCTCTGACATCACGTTTGTAACATCAAAAATAATTATACTCCGTGGAAACATAGACCTTACTTAGCAAGAATTCATCTGCTAGAATGAATGGCAACTACATAATATCCTGTGTGTTTAAGGGCATGATTTATCAGATAGGAAGTATTTTTGTCTGCCCACTTCTTGATAGAACCATATCTTCAATTTTGCAAAGAAATGTTTGTAATTCACTGGATGAGGATTCAAGTGTATCCTCAGTTCACAGGGCATGGGCTGGATGTTTAGCTTGGTTTATATTTACATTTTTTCAACTTTATCTTAACTTGTCAGTTTCCCAGATTGAAGAACATGTCAAGTTCGTTTTTTTCTACTGACTGATTTCTCTACTCCCCAGTGTTTTTGTCACTGGTTTGCTGAAACAGTATTTATATAGCTCCATTGGCTCTAAAGCTCTTACTCCTTCTAATGTTTTGGATTTTACAAATGAAATGAAAATAGAAAAGAAATAGAGACAATCAAATGCCTGGAGCTTAAAACAAAGTGTGTGCAACCTACCATCTCACTTGAAATTTAATAAAAGAAATAATTATGTAAATATAACATAGAGTTATAGATTTATATTTTGTTCATAACACATAGTGTAATATAAGTTGTATATTTTCATGTTTTGGTTTTATGTTATCATTCATGCCACAATAAATAAAGAAAAACAGGAGTTGATGTACTCTTTAAAAAAAATACAATGTGGGTTGCCACCATCCTGGGTTTTTGGTTTTGTGTTTTTTTTTTTGTTTGTTTGTTTATTTTGCGTTCCCCTTTTTCAGTATTATTGCCCTGCAAGGCACCAATAAAACAGCAAATGTGTTCTTTACCTATACTGTGTTCTGTTTCCCACTTATTGTAGTGAAGATTGTGCTATTTAATTTTGTTGTCAGGAGAACAAAACATCTGGGCTCAGGGAGCAAAACATAAATAGATTTAGGTTCAGCTTTCCAGTCTGTTCCAGAATGCAAGGTTTTCACCTTTCACAGGAGCAAAATTCACCCTGTCTTTAAAATACCAGTATTGAGCCAGAAGAAAAAGCTGGTTCCTGAACAATGCAGTGCAGAACTGCAATGACAGGTGCCACTCACTGAGCAATTTCCAGTTCAGAATCGGAGCACTTACTACACTGGGAAGTTTGAGTCCAGAGGCTGGGCACATGCCCACCCTTCTGGCTTATGTTCTCTTTCTGTAGGCTTACCTGTTCAGAGACCAAAGCAAATTCAGGGAAATACCCAATTATAAACACTGATGGCACAAAGCTATGAAAAAAATAGCTCTGCTCATAGTTAGTCAAAATGTCCCAACATGCTGCCTAAACAGTTCATGGAGTTTTGACAGCAGCATATGGCACAAAGTGGGAAGAAATGAATTTGTACCTGTTTTTGACAGTAAGTTATTCTGATGGGTGCTTGCTCTCAAGTGCCTACAGCTTGACAGATGCCATTCTATGGTTCCAGATTTCCTAAGGGGGAAAGGCAATATTTGGGAAGGCAGGAGGGGGCACCTGGTGATGGAGGTCCTACAAACCTGCCCGCACTTCTGTTACTTGGCAGGCTGTCCTCTGTGCTCCGCCTGGGAGCAGGTTGGCATCTAAAACAGCAGACCATCAGCAAACCAGAGATCTGTTTTCACAACTTCGTGACAGAGCCTATCATGCGAAGCTCAGCCCAATAAATGCCAGCTTCATTTAGGCCATTAAAATCCCTTTGTCAGAATCATACAATATCCCAAGTTATAAGGACCATTGAGTCCAGGACCACCTGAAATGCAAACCATATCCATTGCATGTACATCAGTACATGAGGAGGGGAGCACATGCCTAACTGAAAGGCCAAAGGAACAACCATGAGGACACTGGGTAGGGTGCCTGTCAAGTTAAGCCATGGTGTGTGTTCAGCATACCTGCTTACACCTGACCTGCTACATGATGTTTTGCTGCTTTGCCATTTTAACAGTCATGGCCCTGTAACAAAAACTACCAGTTCCAAAGCTGCTGACTGTGCCCTTGCTGATATGGCATGTGCAGCCCACCGGCCTCTGAAACATCCCGGAACGCCTGGACCTTCTCACTGCACACACTGAGATGGAGCGGCATGTGATTTTTAACATAAGTGGGCAAGGTTAAGCTTTGCAAGAATTGGAATAAAGACCAGCTAGACTTTAAAAGAACAGCCAAATTAAAAAAAGGTTCCTAGAGTGCTTAAGTGGTATGACCACCTAGACTTGGGAAGGGTAACAATTCTTTCCCTAGCTAAGCTGTGGGATTTTTTTTTCCTTTTTTTTTTTTTTCCCAAAAAAATGATAAAGCATTCCAGCAATTGCCTGTAGCAGGAAGGAAGAAAATGAGGATAATTATGACATTAATCTATTTAAAAAAGAGAGATGTGTGATAATTAGCACATTCCTACCGAGAAAGCAACGTAGAGAGAGGTATGTGCAGGAAAGTGAAAAGCTCCCCCCAGAAGCCATAAGAGGTTTTGCAAAAGCATGCATGCCCCGTGACAAAGCACAGTACTTCGGGATCAGGGAGGCAGAGCTCTTGTCAATAAGGCTTCCGTTGGTAAATACTCAGCAATGCTGTAGAAAAGCAGCATGGGAGAGGAAGAGTCAGTGGCTGTGATGTCCACCAGTGGAAAGCACGTGCTGAAAGGGTCTAGAAAGTCTTCTGAACATATTAATCAATGTGATGTGGTGCACGCGACTGGTGGGTGGACACAAGGGTTTGTCTTCTCCACGTAGGAGGCAAAAGAGAACCTACTGGCTCCCCCAGGTTCTTCCAATGGCTGCCAGAGGCAGTACGGGAGGTCACCTCCGGCAAAACCAGGCCTCCCCCTGCCCTGCTGCTGTGTAGGTCGAGTCAGTTGGTAAGAGTGTACAGTCCCACTTGGTCTAATGGGGTAGCAGCCCTTCCCGTGGCAGGGGGGTTGGAACTGGGTGGGCTGTAAGGTCCCTTCCAAGCCAAGCCATGCTGTGATTCTGCAAAATACCCTCTCTGCTAAACCCCAGGTACACCCCGCTGGGAGCCTGGCTGCACAGCTGGGTCTTCACTGCAGGGGAACAGTCCATAAGTAACCGAAATTATTAAAAGCAAGAATTTAAATTTTAGTTAAAACTCTGCCAGCCCTGCATGAAGATTCAAGCTGCAGTTTCAGTTCGTTCTTGAGCTGAATTAAATTTGTTTTAACTCCTGACTGTGCCTTTAGTCTTAACAATGTTGGGAAGGAGGCTGGGCTGGGCTGTCACAGACCACTCCACCTGCTTGCGTTGGCCCTGCTCTGGCTGCGTGAAGGGCCGTTTTATCACCCACATAAAATGACATTTGGGGCAGTTTCAGGCAGCTGCGCTGGTGCAGCGGCACGGGCCTGAGCGTGTGTGTGTGACAGCAAGGCTCAAACTAAGCCCTGAAAAGCCCCTCCTGTCCCCCTGCCAGAGCATCCTCACACAGGGATTTGTGTCACTTTGGCTTCACGTTATCAGCACAACTTTCACAGGCAGTGAATGCCTAACCCACTAAGGATAAATCAATGCCTCCTGTTGTATTTAGCAGAGATATGACTTAAATACAGTAAGTAAATCAAAGTAATTATTTAAAATTAAAATGATATAAGAGACTTAGTCTGGGAGAGCGGCATAGTGGTAGGAGAATCGGGGCAGAGAGGCGCAGGACTTCAGCAGGCTATTCCCGACTCTGTCAGAGACTTGCTCTACAACTTCAGGAAAATTACGCAGCCCATCTCCAAGACTGCCATAATAATACCTACTTCAAAGGGGTGTTAGGAGGCTTAATTCATTAATGCCTGCAAAGCACTTTGAGATCTTTGGATTAAAGGCGCTACAGCAGTGCAAAGTATTATTAGCTACAGGAAAAATCTCTCAGGCAAGCACAGCATTAAATGTCTGCAGTTAAAAAAAGGGAAAAAAAAATAAGAATGGGCAAATTGTGGGTGGTTTGGTGGTTTGTCTTCTCTGTGGCCAGGTATCAACTAGGCAGACCTGGGCTCTGCTGAACTGAGGCACAGCTCAAGGCTCCTGGAGCTCCGGGTTGGGCACTCAACTTCTTTGACTCTGGGATTGTTTTTATCACAAAGTTTTGACTTTGTGGCTCAAAACGATGTTCAACTTCCCTCTGAAGTTATACTTACCTGCTGAATTAAACAAGGAGAAGAAGATGAAAATGATTTTGCCTTGTACAAAAACTAGCTGCATTTTTTAAGTTGGATTTAAGCTTTCACTCTTGAAAGAAAAAATGTATTCCTTTTGACTCGGAAAGGGTAAGATTTTCACCATTAGTAATTATTCTGATTCCAGAGGGAGTCAAAATTCACAAAGCAGGGCCTTTTGTGGTTGCCCCCCCCATACAGTTGCTCCACCTATTGTGAGTGCAATTATAAATGAACAAGTAGTAATGAACAACTACAGATGGACTAAATGGAGGGGCATTCTTAGTGAGCGCCTTGGTCACAAGTATTAACTTCTTTGTGATGTTTATCAAGGTTTGAAAACAAACACCAAAAGGCAGCAGGCCTTTCTGTGGGTCCAACTTTGTATGGTCTTGTGCCTCTGGTGCCCACAGCAGCATCTGTGCACTCACACTGAGAGCCTTGGAGCCCCATGGGCAGAGGCGAGCAGAACTTGGTGAGGTCATGAGCAGGTCTCTCAAAGCAGCCAGCCAAAGAGCAGCCTTGTAGCTGTCACATTTACCTTGTTAACAAGTTCAATTTAGACTTCAAGTTTTTAAGTTTTTCCATATCTTTGAAACTTTAGAAGTGCAACTTATTGGCTTAAAAATAAACATAACCATCAGCCCCTCAAAGAAAATAATGCAACTTAACTACCTAGAAACTATTTAAAAATATATATTTCTGACTTTGGTGAGGAAAACCTCCTAACTTCACTTTGTTTCCAGGACCCATTGAAAGAGAACACAGGGGAAGTGAAGTATAAGTGATTCTGGCTCTCAGAGACGCTTTGTTTCTCTGCTGATAGAATATGAAACTTCATGTAGGTGGTGGGTAGAGCCATCATAACCTGCTTTCTTCTGACTGAATAAGGGAGGTCAATATATTATCGTATCAAGGAAGAAGAAATTACATAGGCGATTCCCCCACAGACAATAAAGACAATTCTGACAGCATGATCAAAACAACTGTATAACTTTTCTTTTCTCTTCTTGCAGACACACCAGTGTTTAAATGACAGCTGAAAGAGGATGATGGACTAAACACATTATTCTCTGTTCCATCTACTTTTTTATAATAGAAATATATCTTGAAGACTGTATTCAAGTTGATCAAATAATAAGTCAATTTGTCAATAAAACAGATTAGGCAACCTGTCTGCAGAGATGATATCTGTCAAACAACATATTTTGTTAATACAGTCTGGAAGCAAATGCCTTCATGAAAGACAATACAAAGAAAATGCAGTGCCATTTTTGAGTTTATTGAAACACAGCTCTGACTTTGATTTCACTCAGTAATAGATGGTTAGACTTTTTTTTTTTTTTTCCCTAAGTTCTAGTTGCTAGTTAACAAACTGGAATTTGGAAAAGACTGGAAACAAGAGGTAATGGTCGACTCGGCCTGGAGGGCGCTGGCTACTGTTGATATATTTCCAAAACTTTCACTGCTGCCCACTCCAGTCCCAGGCACCCCTACCCAGGAGGGACCAACCTGGTGGACACGAGTCATCTGTGGTGTGGGTGTGCGTGGGGTATCCCTGCTTCCTCACATGCTGCTTCTCCCTCCTTCTGTGTTACCAACTAGTGGCAGGGCATGCACAACATCGGCTGATCTGCTGTGTCACATCATGCTGAAGACGCTGAAAATATGGATTCATAACCCACATCAAGCCTGAGTTACCCCATATAGCGTATAATCCATGGCTGGAAAAGGCAGGCACCTGGACTTGATAATTTCCATTTTGAGCACTGGAAACTTAGATTAACCGGTCTCAGATATTAGCAGAAGTTTTGCCAGGTGAAGTTAGAGCCAGCTGTTGTACTTGGGTGGTTTTCTCCTTCTCCCTCACTGTACTAATATCATGTAATCCTCAGGAAAGTGGCTGATTCAGAAACCCATATACTTTTTTCTTGATTGTGAAGAAACATGCAATATGCACTAATATTTGGAAAGTTAATCTGAATTGTCTGGGGTTTTATTTTATTTTTTACATTGAACTGGGGAAGCATTTTGTTGCTGAACTATCTGGTAAAAAGCTACTAAAATATGTGACCAGCAAGAGGATTGGCCATGGTGGTTGAAAACCAAGCAAATAAGCAAACAAAAAAGAAGTTCTAGCAGAGATGTAAGGGCTTTTACCTCCTAGTCTTTTACCTCTGCAGACCTAGGCTGCCATTAGGAATTAATGAGCTAATTTGCTTCAGTAATGCATTGACACCCTGTGGGACAGAAGATCTTTCGTTCAGAAAGTCTTTCATAAAACTTCAGATGTAGAAACAGTATTATGAAAGTTATAGATTGATTTTTAAAAAATCTCGCTGCCAAAGTAGGTGTGTGGATTTGAAGTCTGCACTAAAAAGCGGTGGTTGTAAAAAAAAGCAAATGTCAAACTGACTCTGTCAAAAATTTATGACAAAACATTAATTTTTGTAGTGAAATTTCAATAATAGCCAAAGACATTCCCATAAAGTGTACTGTGCAATGCATTCAGCTTCTTGTAGTGGAAATCACAGTTTACAAATCTGGATGGCACAGCCAGTAGGAACCTGAGCTTCCACCACTAATTTCTCCAGCCTTCTGAGTTTATGTGGCCACACAGTGATGTCAAGAATACTTAATTATCCACCCAGTCCTACAAACCTTGAAGCACAAGATAGCCAGCAATCCACTCTCACTCAGAATAGTTTGGCATGTCTCCATGTTGTAACTAACCAGTGTTACCCCTAGCAATTGCTCTTTAAAGCAGAAACATGTGCAAAATGTCTTCATTCAGCCTAGTAGTATCATATGTCAATCAGATTCAGGATGCAGAACTGGCCAGCAATATCCTAAAAAAAAAAAATCGTCTTTCATGTTTGAATCACTTTGAATTAACTTGACTCTGTCATGTTACTGGCAAGAACATTCTCTCTTGAGCATCTGATTTCTAATTTTTTCCTCAGTGTTTTTTTTTGTTTGTTTGTTTGTTTTGGTTTGGGTTGAGTTTTTTTGGTCTTTGGATTTGTCTGCAAGTTTGAAGGATCTGGTTTAAGCTTTACAAGACCAACTTAGCCTGGGGCTTTGGCAGGGAATTTAACATTGTCTACATTGCACTGAAGTTTATTAACACCTCTCAAGACCTCTACAACTTTGTAAATCGAGCGGTGGTTCATACTCCAGAAATAGTAAGGGTCTGGTATTGCTCATGTATACAAAGACAAAGGACATATATATCTTCTGGGTGTAATAATGATGGCATTGAGATAATCAAATTAAAGCACAGAACAACAGAACCTATCAGACTCTAGAAGTCTGTCAGATCCTCAGATTTTTTTTTTTTTAAATTGTTGTTGCTGTTGTTATTGACCTGACTTCTGAAAGAGAATAACAGTGCTGACACCTGATGCTAACATGAAGCAAACACTGATTATCTACAGTTTAGCATCGAAGTAATTTTCACCCAGTTCCCTGAAGAACTACTCTGCTCTCAAAGACTGATTTATTCTTTTATCTTTGATTGTTGTCCTAGGTGACTTCATTATAACTCACAGATGCAGAAAGGGGAATGCTAATTTTCTGGTGTTTCTTCTAGAGGAAAAGATACTGCTTTACATGAAAGTCCCATCATGTTAGAATCCTCCCAACAGAGCAGGGAGAGCTGCGTGTAACTCGCACAGGGAAATTAATGCTGCTATAGTTTGCAATAAATCAGTAAATGGTTCCTTCTTTAGCCTGCCTTCAGCTTCTACGATGCTTTCACAATGTAAAATGAGTTGTGTGGCCTGCTGACACAGCATGGACATGAGATCTTGTAGGATCCATCCTGGATACTCTAAGTGTGGATGTCACACTGGGTGTGTTTTATGTCATTGCACCAACTTCTGACAGGAGTCATCTCCCAAGTAAACACCACAGAAATGAGTCAAAAAGTGCAGCTCTAGCATGTCCAGAGTACTACTGTGTACACATAACAAACATATAACAAGCTTTAAAAAAAAAAAAAAACAATGCGCATTGAGACATTTGGCATGTGTAGCGTCCCTAAACATGATATTGTGAGGATATTCCTCAAATACTCTTCAAACATTTAACTATCTGTGCAAACCTATGTAGCCCTCCTTGGACATTATGCTCTGCTCTCTAACTACATGATTATTTGTTCTTTTTATTTCTTGGGGCCTTGACTTAGGGCAGAGCACAAGATCTACTGACCCCAACACGGAGCCAGTACTTCCTTTGAGCCCCACTGCCCTAGGTGTCGTCTTCACAGCCCACCGTGTGAGCCTTGCCACAAAGGCAGATTTATTGACCCATTTTGGCATGCCTTATTGTATTGTTTGGATTCTTCTCAACTGTTTGCTATCCTCATCAGCTCTCTGGAAGGGCAGAGGGTGGGATAAGCACCATTTTCTTCTTGAGCAGTGAAGGCATAGTGAAGTTAAGATCAGATAACTCCACAAATTTTAAGCATAGAAGTGGATGAGCCCCTGTCTGCTTGTTCATTAGTGTAGTTTGTGAGTACCAGCCTGGTTTCTTGAGAAACCATTCCCCCAGCCTTTCCAACAGGCAGATTAAGCCCCAGGCTTGCATTTAGACAACCATGACTACACAATTAGTGCAACTGTGAGTATTTTGTCAAGAATAGCCTAGGTAGACAATTCATGTATCCATTTTTTGTATTCTTATGCTCACTGAGAGTCTTTCCTGCTTATATCCCACCACAACCACACCCTGCATCCTATGAGGCAGAGGCCTAACCAAAGGCAACTCCTTGACTGTGTTGCTGCCCTGAGCCAGGCACGGCTGCTGCAGCGAAATGAGACCTACCCTGCTTATGCACAACCATGCACGCCTGAGCCAGGAGATGAAACTGAGCACTGAAACTTGATTGAGAAAACCTGACATTTCCTAAATGCAGGAGGCTTGGTGTGGTAAGTACCATCATCGTGCTGCTTACTGCAGCCACTTCTCCATAGTCTCAAACACACAGATATATGTGTGTATATGGTTTCTAAATTGCCATTCACGCTAGTTTTCGTCTTCCCTCGAAATGTCTCGCTTCTACCTGCAGCTGCTAGAAGTGGCAGGCAGATGTTCTCCCACAGAAAGATCTCCAGGCCCAGCACTTTGCCATCTGATGTCAGCGTCAGCGTAAATCCTGCCTTTGACCTCAGCTGGCAGCAGATCAACCCTCTGGCTTTTTGTGGCATTTCTAGGGGTGGGGGAATATTATTTATTTTTAAAAGGCAAGAGTTATTGAATTTGCTGTACCTGGATGCTGCACAACTCTTTGTAATCAGTACCAACAAATGATGTCACCAAAACTTATTTTTATGTCATTATCCTCACCCAAGGTAAATATGGAGCGCTGTCATGCCATTACGTGATGCAAATATGTCATCATAATTTGTCTTTACACATCATAAATATTTTATTATATGACATTATTACACCTCCAGATATCTTTTTCCATATGAATAGCAATTACTCAAAGTATTTACTGTAATTATGTCACTTGATGAAATTACAGTAATTACATCGAAAAATGATAGCCCATGACTAATGAATTAAAATAGCATGGAAATTCACATAAAAAATGACATTAAAAATGTTAAGGATCTGAGGCAAACTCACAAAAGCAAGGAAATTCATAATTAAGAATGTAATCTCCAATAACATTGCAGGGTGCTACATTTTTAGGTTATATCACAGAAATAAATAAATAAATGAAGTAGAGAGGTATTACCTGAACAGGAGTAAAGTACAGCTCAAAAGTGAACTGCCACAAAGCATACCCTGGCAGTTTTGTACATGAGTGTGTAGCAATATATGCAAGCAGCATTCAAAAGTATTTCATCAGGAACGAAAGGCAATGGACCACAGTCAGAGGGTGGCGTGAGGCACTGTCTCTTGGGTGGAAGTTTCTATCTCAGAGCCATCAGTGATCACAATTTTACAATAGGTCAGGACAGAGTCAGCAAAGGACTGCAGCATGGACCTGAGGAGCAAGAGGGCTCACAGAACCCAGAAACATGTGTGGGTCTGATGGCAGATAGGAGGGTTTGGTACCTAACCTGTGCTCACAGATTTTGCAATGCCAGCTACGGCACATCTGCAAGCAAGCAAACATTCTCATAAACCTAGCTACCTCCTAGAAGCCACGCAATGTACTGCTCTGGTACTCACACTGTGTTCTTGTTTCCACGTAACATCCTCCGAACTATATATCTGACCAGAGAGGTACAAGGCCTTCTGTTGCTAAGAGAATTAATGAACAAATACTTTCTCAAATGGATCTTCAATGCAATGAGAAGATTTATCATTATATTCAAATGAGACCTGCACATTGTCCTAGGCACCCTGCTCTAGGTAGCCCTGCTTGAGCAGGGGGAGATTGACCAGATGACCTCAACCATTCTGAGATTTTGTGATTTCTAATCCTGTACTCATTTTCTGCATGAAAGGAAATAATTCTGTGACTACTGTAAAAAAATTTCAAACACTGATGGTACCTAAGAAGCAGAGAGGAACCACAGATACCATTTTTCCTTGTGTGCTGCCTGGCTCAAGAGCCAAGCCTTGCATTGATGTATACAGAAAAAAAAAAAAAAAAAAAAAAAAAAAAAAAAGGCTGTTTATCTCCTACTTTCACACCTGGCTCTCTTGTAGTTCCCAGTTTGGTTAAGATGCCTCCATGGGCTTCACTGTTCTCTTTTTTTTTTTTTTTAAGTTCTCTGCACAGTGCTGTCAGATTTAGGTATACTGGAAGAGAAATCCAGAATAAGCTGAAACATCTTCCCGCCAAACATTATGAGAAATCTGATTTTCTATCTAAATTAATATTGAGATAGGTGGAAAGAACACAGAAAAGAAGGAAGGAAAAAGAGGAAAGAGAGAGGAAAGGGAGAAAGAAAGAAAGGGAGTGAGAAGGAGAGAGAAAGAGAAAGGGAGAAAGAGAGAAGCAAAGAAGGAAAGAAGGAAAGAAAGAAGGAAAGATGGAAAGGAAGGAAGGAAGGAAGGAAGGAAGGAAGGAAGGAAGGAAGGAAGGAAGGAAGGAAGGAAGGAAGGAAGGAAGGAAGGAAGAAAAAGAAAGAGAGAGAGAAAGAAAGAAAGAAAGAAAGAAAGAAAGAAAGAAATTCTGTTTTCAGTTAGAATATCCAGTAATAATTTAATATATGGTGCCATTTTAGAAAATGTGCTATTCATATTTATGAAAGGCTTAATAGATGCAGCTGCATCCTTTAACAAATTATTATAAGGCATGGTATGAAATGCATTAGTAAGAAATGCTTAACAGATGATGCTGTGACAAGCTGTTACAACGCGTGTTATAAGACGTCAATATTATTAAATCTATGGGCTTGGTTAGCACATGAATATAAATAATTTTTATGCATGCTACAAATTGCCATGCTTTATTAATAATGAAGTGTTTATAAATGGAACCTTACTGTAAAGCATTATTAAATGCAGCTACTCAGAAGACCTTAGAGTAATACTGTAGTAGCATTATCATGCTGAGAAGCAGACTAGAAAGGCTGCTTTATTTTACCGAGTCGACATGGGTTCAGATACACTGGGCTTTGATTCCAGAAAACCCATGTGGTAGGGGCCACCAATATGCACGGGTTGAAAGCTGCTGTTGTCACATTCTTTGTTACACTGAAATCACTCCGGCCTCACTTACATGGGATTTACACCAATGTAAGCACCAGCGCCAGAGGAGTAACTTCTGATTAACCCTGCTGTAAGTGATACAAGCTGCAAGCCACGTTTTCCTTCCCAAACGAGAGCTGGCTGGAATGTAACCGTGCATTGCATGGAATTCTTCTGGGGGAAGAAAAAAAGAAAAAGAAAAAAGAAAACGAAGTATCTACATGTGAAATATACAATTCCCTGCATCTCAGAATCTGCCTTTCCAAATTTCATCTTCCAAATATCTAAATATCTTCCAAAATGTTACTTCTGCTTTTCTTTTTTTTTTTTTTTTTTTTTTTTTTTTTTTTGGTACAGGACTTTTCAGAGCAAAAAATCATGTTGCTCCAAAATTTGCCATGACTCAATAATGCACAGAAGTGGCTCAGTTCATCTGGCCTGAGCATGGTGTGGAAAAGCATGGTTTACTTCTATTATTTTAACCATTTCATGACTTCTTGATTGATGTATTCTGTTTCTAGTGCCTCACTGTATTGGACAAACATACTTACTGAGAGCTACCACAAACATGTGTCTTGTACTGCAGAGGCCCCATTATTGTACCTTTTAATGATAATTTTTTATTAGTAGTATTTTTCACAACTCCCAACATTTTTGGATGATCATGCCCTCCAAGCTGCAGCTTACTATTTTTACCAAGTATCCCTAAAAATGGCAGTGTTCACATTACTGACCTGGACAGTTTCCTAGGAGACTCTGGCCTTTTCTGTACCAAGCACAACCTCTCCCTCTGATTCAGCCTCTGCATTACCAGCCAGCATGTGCAGGTTTCAATGCAAGGTTGTGCAGTTTTTCCAGTCTAAAACAGGCAGTCATTTGAAATCACCACCATGGGCAACTGCAGGAACAGGAGCAAAATCCTTATCTTTTGGGTAAACTTACACATTGTTATCAGTACCATCAGTGGAATCCACTCCGAGAGGGAGGCTACCTTCTGGTATGGCAAAGGGATTTGCGTGCCTCCTTGTGTTTGTGCGCATACTCACGCACAAGTTTGTGGGCACATTCCAGTTCTCACTGTTCACATAAAATATTTTTGCAGTCACTGATCCTGCATTTTCTCAGCACTTCAGCACGGGACAGAAGAGCTTTAGCTCAACTTTCCAGGGGAAGCTGATGGCTAGACATGGAGAGCTGCATAACTACCCACTGCAGGTGGTGTCAGTGGAGGCAGAAACACTCAGCTCACCTGGTATCATGGCTCAGATGCCATGTAACGCTCTGGGAAATGATTCACATACTTGAGCCACAGCAGCTGGGCAATCCCACTTCTTTTCCAGCTCTTCCGCTTTCAGTGCCAGCAGCCAGAGCAAGCCTCTTCCGAAGTGATGTAGCCCACTTCATTTATCACCTCAATCATCACCCAGGAACTGGAAAACAAAGCACAAACATTACCTAACTTCTCGAAACTCATAAATGTTGCAGATGGGGTCATTCCAAGTTCAGGGCAAATGTTCAAACAGGGTTTTTATCATAGATACATACTTATACTGACCAAGGTCTAACTCTTGACTGTTCCATTTCTTCTTTTTTTTTTTTTTTTTTTTTTTTTTTTCTCCAGTGTTCAGTGTTCCATGGCACACATAGACTAATGTCAAGCAAGCATGCTGAAAGACTCATTATATTTATCTATTAGCCTTGATGTGATTGCAATGTTCTGCATCTTCAAGTGTTAGTTTCTACTCTGTTTTACAGTTCCTCCTGTTATAATTCATCTCATATCAGTTCTTTTCTTTGTTTTCCCATTCTTCATCATTAATTTCTGAGCCAACTTTTTACTTATTCCATGACTCCTGCACCCATAACATTAGTATTAACCTTGGATGTGGAACTTTGTCAAAAATCCTTTCCGAAGTGTAAACATCTCTGTCATTTCATTACAAAATTTGCCATTGCATTCCAAAACACTCATTCCTATGAACTTCAAGGTCACTCTTGCACTCATAACATCTCAGCTCCAGGTGGAGTCCCCTCTGTTGAGCCGGAGCCAGGAAATGGGGAAGTCGAAACTGCAGGAGTCAGTGCTTCAGAAGTCACGCCTGGCCTTACGACTGGGCTGCGGGGCTTTGTTCGAGGAAAGCCGGGGCAGGATTTCCACATCATGCTGCTTGGTAGGAACAAAGGGCAAGAACTACTTAGGGTCAGGTCACCCTCTCCCTTCCTCTCATGGCTTTCCAAAAGCCATGGGTGCAAGGGACAGGCAAAGGCAGGAAGCCCCAAGCTGGTTTGAGGCCAACAGCAGGGTGCTGGCCTGTGACAGCCACAGGCCCTGCGAGTTTTGCAAGCCATGGAAGCATCCCAGACCTGTGGCACAGGGCCAGATCCAGCACGTGGCTCCTTGCTTGCCTTTCTATGGCGCGAGGGATGAGCCAGCAGGGAAGCAGGACTGTTGGTGTTCCCACTTAGCCTTTATTTACATGCTTCATACAGTCTGCATTGCTGTTTTATACGTTTCTCTATTTACATGATGTGTGAATCCCATGTACACTTTTTTTTCCTCAGAGTCATGCAGCGAGTGTTTGTTTGTGCATCTGTATTGTGCTCTACTTTTCCTCATGTTCACAGATTTTTATTAAAATATTTCCATAAAACAGGTTGTTACCAAAAATAAATGAACACATACAAATTAATACATAAAAACAGATGAGTTATATAGAATATTTACAAACAATGGGATGGAATTCAAAACTTCTTGTAAACACAGCATATAAATAAGCATATACATACCCCATATTTACTACTATTTATTTCAAGAGCTACTTAATAGATCTGAGGTAGGCTAAGGCTGACAGACAAGCTTTTTCTTCCCATTGTAGATCGTGGGTACCTCAAAAAGATCTCATTTAATGGTCAAATCAGCAAGATTTTATTTTATGCACAGCTTGTGATTCCTCAGCTTGCAGAAATAAATGTACACAGTGTAAAACTTTGGTTCGAGAGCATTGCTGAGGTGACCAAGCCTCACGAAACAGAGGTTTGATGTGAACTGAACAAGGTAATGCAGCATGTGTACAGCACTGACATGTTACTGGAGGGCATAAAAGTGGCTCGGGACCCACCTTTGCTGCAGCAGAGTATTTTCACAATGAGCAGGGCTCGTTTCTCCTTTGGCGTTGCACAGCTTCTTGGGTACGAGGTGCACAAGGCTGTAATTGCGTACAAGCTAACACAACCTTCTACGAAAACCAATATGAGCAAATATTTGCACTTAATAACCTCAAGTTGCAGAGGCAAAACTGTATAGATCTTAATGATGTTACCGATCTCTGTAGTGCAAGATCACTTTCTGCACCCTTTTACAAACAAGAGGCTTATTAAGAGATACAAGAAGCAGACTTGACTTCTCCTCTCTTTCCAAGAGAAGGCTATTTTGTCAACGTTTTGCCAGATTCTAGGAGTGTGAAATTTGCTGTTCATGTGCAGCCTGCACAAGTACTGTAGTTTGAAAGTGAAGGCAATTAATTTTCGTTGTTGACTTAAACTGCTGTTGAGAGGTACTTCATTTCCCGATTCTTCCTCCTATAAATAGATTAAGGGTTACATGAAAGTCAAGTTGTGCTCGTTTGTCCTCCCTCTGGATAGATTTCCCATGACTGCTTATCTATCAGCTCCCGCCCTTAACACAATTTGTTTCTCAAATTAATTTAGCTCACTCTCTCTCATTGGTCCACAGCCAAAAAATTGTCTACTGTTTTTTTTTTTTTTTTTAATAATAAAAAACAAAAGAAACTAAATACTCTGGAAAAAGTATTTTCTGGAAGGAAGACTGAGTAATGTGCGTCTTGTACTTCTTATTGAGAGAGCTACAGAAAATCCCTCTTTTGGAGGGTGGAACATTTGTGTTACCAGCCTGGAAGGACTACTGGCGTTGGAAAGTGGAGGCTACACAGAGCACTACAACATCTCCCTGCATGTTGTTTTCATTAATCAGCTATTATTTGGCAAATCTTCTCATTGCTTATTCATGTGTTAGCTGCAATCTTTCCTTGCCTTCTGGTATGACACATGAAGACAAGTGTGTTATCTACAGAACTGAAGGACAGTTTTGTTTCCTACCTGAGCTTATTTGTAAGAAGGAATGTTACCAATGCTAAGGATATTTAAAGTGTCCAACTTGAACACATCCATGCAGACTAGGGAAACAAAGTCAATTAATGTGTATCTGTGCCTGGAGATGTTCAGGCTCCATCCTGTCATTTAATGCAAGGGCTTGCCCATGGGCTACCTCATGTCTCCACTCCAAAGCAGTTCCAGTCTCATGACCCAGGTCATAAAGCAGACACAGCAAATAGTGCGAGGGTTCAAAGGACAGTTGTATTTTCTGATGTAGATAAAGATGTCTGGATAAGTCAGAATCACCACTCTGAGGGCAGCATTTGTGTTTTTCATGGAATACATATTTAAAGAAAAAGAATTCCTTGGTCTAAATATTCTGTATTTGCCTTTGTGCAGCTCATCTGATCTGTGATCTGGAGCTGCAAAATTAATTTACTTTTTAGCATGTAATATAAAGCTGAACAGAATTAGGATTTGTCTGTCTTTTATCACTGGAGATGCCAAATCATTATCTGCTAACTGCACTGCGTAATTCTTGCCAGAAGAGGAGGAGAAGACAGAAGTAGCTTTAAATAAGAGCAGATATTTGGAGATATTTAGAAATACTTGTTCTAAAAATGGTATTGTGGCTTGTAGGGATTTGTGCTTACTCAGAGTGTCCAAAGTCTTTTGAAACCATGAAATATGGAGCCATGGTTTCTGATTTATATAAAAACTACGCCATAGTGTTCAGAGCTACCACACAGATTATAGTCTTCCTCAGTATGGTGCTTGTTTTTGACTTGTAATACATCTGTGATATTAGAAGTAGAGAGTTTCATATGGCTCTCTCTCAGCTCGCTTAGAACTGTCATTCCCACCGCATTGCTGGCTATTCAGAGGTCCCAAGGATGCGAGGCCACCCTGCTGCCCTTCTCCAGCAACTTTGTACTCCTACCATGTATTGTGGTAAGTCTGACACTTACCACAGTCCCATTTATATCAGTGTGCCTGCACAGATAACTTGGTGGTCCACCAGCAGTAACAGTGGCATCTCCCAGAAATACTGGGATCATTGTGCAAAGGGGCATATTTCCATCCAGGAGATTCCCAGCAAACATATGGCAGTCCTATTTCACATAGGGTTACCTTCTGCATGCATCCAGCAGCAGGAAGCTTGTATACCTATCGAGTGCCATGATGTTTGGGGTGCATAGAAAGCAGTAATATTGTCATAGAAGAGTTTGGCTGTGAGCTGAAATAAAACACATATGTTGGTTAAATGCTCTAGAAGACAAAAAA
>VXAV01005020.1:555088-565835 GCA_013399715.1 Alectura lathami | reverse complement strand
GGAATAATAACACGTTAGCTGCAAAACCTCCAAGTCCCGTATGGGCAAGATGTCTATATGTTTATCCAGCTCTTCTAGAGACTTTTATAGCCTGTGCTAAGCACTTGTCTTGGAGCAGTTTTGCTGCTAGCAGAATGCAAACTGGCAAGATTAAGTGACACTTGGTTATCAACACACATTGTATGTGTAATGCCCATATGTGTGTGTATACACATATAAACCAACACAAGTGTATGCATCTATCTATACATCTATGTACATTATATGCACATACGTGTATATATCTAAAAAAAAAAAACATTTCTCCCACCTTTTCAAAACTGTATATGATTCATGTCAGGCTGAACCCAGCTCTCAGGACCTACATGAAGGTGCATCTGGGATCTCCTAACTGGTAGCAAAAGCCTCTTACATTAAATATCCACATTAAGCAATGTGCTCACAACCAAAGCAAACACACCTATTCAGTTCTTTGTTCATATTTTTGGGTCTCCAAACGATTTTACAGTGTTGGTAAGTCTGTCGAATTAGCAAAGTCATGAATTGTTTTTCCTCTGCATTGCACAGCAAGTGCTGTAGTGATGTATAACACCAATTAATATAGCATTCATGTAGTATAATGTAATACCCATTAGCACAATACAAAGTACTATTATGTGATTTTATTAGCTCATATTAGTAAACACAGATTGCATTAAAAGCTGTTTCAATTTTATTTTTTAAATGTTTATATATGAAAGAATAGCCCAAACTACAGAAGTCAATGATTTTCTGACACTCCAAAAATTAGCTGCCTGCAGATCAGCTTAATTTAAAGGCTTTCTGTCTTCTTTGAAAAGGTTAATAAAACTGTGGCTAAAGAAGACCCTGTGAACCTACTTATTAGGATTTCAAAAGCTTTTTGACAAGTTCTCATAAGATGAGAGTATGAAATAAAATAATTATGAATGAGATGATAGACAAAGCTCATAAAGAAATTAAAACCCACTTTAAAGTCTCACAGTTTCACTTTGTTTTAATCATTTTCTGCCACAGTCACATGTGACTGATTAAAAAAAAGTGACTACTGTATAATGCTTCTGCATCTGGCCTTCATCTAACACTGTACTGAAAAGTTCCTTTAAAAACTTTCTAGTACAAGTCAAAAAAAAAAAAAAAAAAAAAAAAGAGAAAAAAAAAAAAAAAAAAAAAAAAAAAGATTAAATTACAGGGAGCTGTCTTACTAATGGTAACATTAAACAATAAACAAACAAACAAACAAAAACACAAAACCAACAACAAAGCCCTTAATTTTATCTATAAGCTGAGTTTATCCATACTAATGATAGATACAAATACCAGGCAATATCCTTAACTACTGTCAGACAGCTGCGTTCGCAAACTGCAGAGCAATGGCACTTGACACTGGCTCTGGATCTGGGCCAACAGATCCAATAATGTCGTACACACATACTGAGATATCTGAGGGCACAGAGAGAACTGGGAAGACAGCTTCCATTAAAGATGTTATATGTTTGTTGCCAGTTTGGTGAATGAAGATTTGCCCTCTGGACTACATATATTTCAATAGATGATTGTCTTTTACAAGCATTTCCATTTTGCTATCAGTATATTTTGCTACTCATGATCACACTGCATCAGATTGCGTTGCATTTCATATCACAGAATCACAGAATGTTAGAGATTGGAAGGGACCTCGAAAGATCATCTAGTCCAATCCCCCCTTGCACTTGCAGTGAGCATCGCTAGTGTAATTGGTGTTTTTTTTTCTTCTGTTCAGGTATACCAAAGAAAGCTGAAATTTGTTAAAAAAAATGTTTAAATGTTTAAATAATAAAAAGCACAATTATATGTACATAAGCCCCATCCTAACTAGGAATGTTTCAATAGTCATAATAATTATACCATTAAGTCAATAAAATACTTCATTTCAAGCACCTGGAAATTTATATATGTAAAAAATATGACCATGAATGATCAGTGTAGGGAAAGCTGGATGGAGAAGGGCCCTGTCATTCAACTCTTTGCAGAGTCACACAGTGGAGACGTGCTGAAGGCTGAACCCACCTGCGCCAGCTCTGCTTACTCCCACTGGGAAGCACACTGAAACCTGTAGGGCTTTCCACCTGCACAGCCCTTGCTGAAAGTTTCCATTCAGCCTGTATTTCCTGTTATCCGTCTGGGGAGATGAGAGCACCATTATAGCAACCTGTGTGTCAGTGATGATGCCAGGAGCACCTGAAGCAATACGTGCAGGTCAGACACATCTGCAACTTGCTTCCCCAGCTGACCAAAAATTAGGAAATGCATAAATAGGCACCATTTTTTGACCCTTCACAAAGAAATGAAAGCCAGTCTGTGTTATTAGAGCACTCTGGAACCTGAGCAAAACTTTTAACAACTGGGGTAAAATCTCAGAGAATTCTGCTGAGATGTAACATAATGAAAGGCCAGACAATGTCACTGCAAGCCTGTAGTGGAAAATATAGGCAAAACAATGTCAGTGGATGTCTGCGTAGACAATGTTATGATTTGAGGAGAGGCAAAATGCTGTCAGTGGAAGCCTATATGCTGTAGATAGCATTACCACAGTATGCGAATAAAGGCAAAATCATGTCAGGGCAATACACAATATGCTCGAGACAGAATATATTTTGTCTGAATGTAAAATCTGTCATGTAAAATAGTTGCATTGATTTTTATCTTCCACAGTGATGTGTTGTCATTTTTTACAGTCTGTCTTTTTTATTTAGATTTACCCTATATTCTAATCTGCTTTTTCCCCACATTAACACTTCCTTTACTTGAAGTAAGAGAAGCCACTGCCATTGACTTTATTGCTTTTGGATTATTAGATTTAAAAGGAAAACAAATTTAGACCAAAATCTCCACTAAAAAAGCATCAGTTGTATCCACACTAGAATTAGCAGGACCAACTATCATTTTACCCACTTTCACAGGCAGAAATACAATAAAATGCCTATAAAATATATGGATAGATGTACTTACACGTATGTGCCCAGGTAAAACTCTGTTCACCTCTGCTCAGGGTAAGCAATGTTTATGAGCTGCAAGTAGATTACGTATTTTTTTCATAACTGTATGGGAATTTCTGCCTAAAAATGCCCTGGTTGTGACCTTGTATGATTTACGCTTACATAAAATGAAGGCCTCATGTCTGAATTAATTTAACTTGTATACATTTCATTATTTTTTCTTAAGTCTCAGATTATCAGACTCTGGGTCCAAGCAGTTTCTAGTTTTTACTACAGTCCTAATTTCAAACAAACCTTCATGCCCTAAAAGGTCAGGTAATTTCTGCTAGGGCAGTCATATTTCGGTTACCAAGGGAAAATAAATGTTTCCAGTGTATTTTGGGCCCACTCTGCCTTCTTTTCTAAGTCATAGCTCATTCCAGCTTCCAGCAGCCCCAGTGTTGTAAAGGTTAAATTTCCCCATAAATCCTATTTTGCAAAGCAAAGCATCTGCACTTATTGATGAAATGCTCTAAAATGTAACTTGCAATTATCTAAATTATAGTCAATCAAGGAAAGCACTGAAGCTCTCTACCTTCTTCAACCAGGTTATAGCTGACATTATGGCATTCAGTGTGCTTTTCTGAAGAGAATTTTGACTCTGGACATTGGGAAGTCTAGCTACATCTTTGTTAGCAAGCCATTTGGCGTAAGCAAAGCTGATTGACAGACTGAAGCAGCCAGTGTTGAGGTCCATGTAGGTACTCTCCATGTGGTGGGTGGTTTTACTTTCGACAAGATTTAGTCTGGTCCTATTGGTCAAAAGACAGACCCATGTACATGGTTCACAGCCTCTCCACTGCCCGGTCATTGATACGGATCTTAGGAATTTACACTTACAAGTAAAAAGGCTGGCACAAGACATTTTATCACGTGTACTTAGATCATCTAGATTAGCCTCCTCCCCATGGGATACCATGTGGACGTTTGGACATCAAAGATTTTCTTTTATAAACACCTGCTTTCGTGCTGACTCCAAGATAATATTTTGAAACCATGGAGAAAAAAATGCCCCAAGCTTTAGGCTGCTCATCTGGTGATCTCAGTCTGGACACCCAGACTTTGAAAAATGGTCTCTCCACCGCAGGGATATCATTGCAGAGTTACCTCCAGAGTATAAATTCTCCAAATTAGCCAAAGGACAAATTTCCAGGAGATGCACAGTGGTTCCTTTTTCTCCCACCTAAAGTGCTGAAGAACCAGAGTTTTGAAAGCTTTTCTGGTGGGGGGGGATAAGGAACTACTGAGCAATTAAGGTGCAAATCTGGCATCATCTCAGAAGAAACTGGCAAGAGGGGTAGATGTGAACATGGGAGCTAGATCGTCCTAGTGGTCTGCTTAAGTTGTGGGAAGACATATTAGCAAGGAAGAAGGCAAATTTTAGACAGAGCCTTGACTTTATTCCACCTTTCCTGGAAAACATTTTTATTTTTGTGATCAGCATCCTTTGAAAAAGATAAATTCTGTAGAAGCATGTCTGGAGCTCCACTTAACACTTCTCAAGAGTGTTCCGGTATGTTAAAAAAGTATAAATTCAGAACAAATCTCCATATTTCTTAAGTGTTGTATGGAGTTCTAGCTCAGATTTTTCTTGGCATTTCTGCTTTGCATTTCAACCTTTATGTTACGTTAGCATGGTGTTCCCATGCTTAATTTGCCTCTCATCTGGATAATGATAATGAGCTGTTATTGACTACCATTTCCAGTTCAGTGCAGTGAACATTGGATAGTATTCATAAAATATCTCTCTTATGCCAGCCAAAATTAGTAGTGGTTTTGAGGCAAAAGGCCAGATTCATCAAAAGGATAATGGGTAGATATATATTTTTGTTTTGTTTTTCTTTTTTCTTTTTTTTTTCTTTTGTTTTTGAATTTTAATGACTGAATTGCATTGCTATTCTTTGTTTATCTATTTTTGAATTCCATCAGATAGCTTTAGGGATAACTATCCAATTTCTGTATTTATAGGAAACTGGCACAAATCGAGAAAATAGAACAATTCCAAGTATATGAAGCATGAATTCTGACAGTAAATGTCAATATATTGCACATTAATACACAAGAATTCCTCCGTAAAGCACACATATATTAAATATGTGTTCCTTCTGCACAGAGCCTTCAACCTGGCTATTTTAAATGACGGCAGTTCACATCAGTGTCCTCCTGGGGAACATAAGACCCAGCTGTACCCCTGCTGCTTATCTGCAAGACTCCCTGTCCTGCAGAGCTTCTGCTTACCCCAAACCCTGCTGATGCAGAGCCCTGGACTGGGACAAGCCCTGTGCTCCCCAGGTGCTGCCATGGGCGTTTGGGCCAAGAAGGATCCTGCTAGGGCAGCAGGGAGAAGAGGGATGGAGAAAAGTGAGGGCTGTTCCCTGGTTTTTGTTCATGGAGTGTGGCTTGGAGGAGCGTGGTGTTATCAAGCAGCAATACAGGATACAAAATCAGAAGTATGAGGAGTGTGTCACTGGTGGAACTAAGGCAGCAGGTCACAGGTGGATGGACATGGAAGAAGGGCAATGTACCAACAGCCCATGGAGAGGACTTTGTTTCATGGCGCAGAGAATATCATCTTCAAAGCAGCATTTCCCACCACTGTTTTGTGATGTCTTTCGTCACCATCTGACTGATAATACCAGTTCTGTTAAGGAAAACAACTATTTTTACAGCATTTGCATTTTACCCCTGAAGCAATCATCATGTCTATGGATGTGTAAGAGAAGTCTTCACAGACAAGGAGGAAAGGCACGGGTGCTTAAAACACTGTTTGTGGTAAGTGGATAGATCCTACAGAGACTTCACATCCTTTGATCACTTGGTGTGCGAGAGGAGTCAGCATGAATATCCGGAGGCTACTAGAGATGTGTTTTAAGCTGTTCATTCAACTCATTACAGTATTGTACTGGGTGAGGACTTGGGCTTCTGCAAGTTGAAACCCAAGTGTTAGAGGGTAGATTATCCAGTGACTTGGACCTTCAGTAATTCATACTTTGCCTTGATTCATTAAAGTCAAAATTCTCTCTTCAGAGCTGATGTATAGCAAGCCCTTAATGACCAATTTCTTCTGCTTCATGGAAATGTGGCATCTCCAGATTCCTCTGCATTCCAGGTGAGGAGGCAGAAATGATGCTTGGCTCATAGAAATCTCCCCAAAAATGTCTACCTGGGCCAAAGCCTGACACATGCATCTCACGGCACAGATGTGGCTTCTACAGTCTTGAAATCTGTTGAAATGACGACCGTGTCAGGCAGAAAAAATATTCCGCCCCTTAGGTATAGCAATGGATGTGCATAAGCCACCTCAGATGAAGAGACATGAGCTGTGTCACGTTTCCTTTTCCTCTCCGATATGCATGTAGCGTACCACAAAACACAGCAGCTTCCACTGCTCACCCTCAGATGCTGAACTACAGATGACAATGAACATGATGTGACAAACAGAAGCGTCCAGAGGAAGAGTTATGTGAACTTTGGCCTGTCTGCAATGCATTTTTTTTTTTAAACTTCATCTGAGATAATCTGCTGTGAAACAATCTGTTGGATTAACTGCTATGACCTTGGGTCCTCCTGCACAAACAGCTGTTTGTAGCAGCTGGACTTAGGATGCTGCACTTCTGAGTCATCTTCAGGGAGGAAGCGTATAGGAGCAAAATTTGTGCTTGCCAAAAGTACAGGTTTACCTTGATCAAAGAACAGACACAAGTTGTGGTAAGTCATCATATAGCAGCCAGAGTCTGGCCCTGTAAGTCAGAAAACTTGGAGGTGACTTGCTGCATGACTCTGCACGAGCCATTTAGTTTGCTTGTACCTCAGTCTTTTACAGTCACCTGCAAAGCATGATTAATAACATTTTTAATTTCCATCCTGATTATGGGGATAATGAGCAAACATTCTCAAAATCTGCAAAATACTGTGCGGATAAACACTTATGAAACGCCTCCTTACAGCTCCATCCATCAAAGCTCACTGAAGTTGCAGGCATATGGCAATTCAGAGCAAGGGCGGGTGAACATGTTTAACCTAGTTTAAAACTCAGTGGAGTTTCTGCAGAGTCTAAGGCATTGCTCAGCCAATACTGAGCTCTCTGACTGCCTAGAAGAGATTCAGGAAAATAAGCATAAGAGAAGAGAAAAAATGGTGGTCAAGAAAAGGTCATATTAAGCACAGCAAGAATAAATCCCCTATGAAGACCCCCCCAAAAAAAATATCTAGCATTTAAAAGGGATGTTTCTTCNGGTGGTGAGCAATGGCATTGTGCATCACTTTTTTCATATATATTGTACATATATTATTATCATTACCATTATTATTTTCCTTCTCTCTTTTTTTTCTGTCTTAGTAAATGGTTTTTATCTCAACCCATGAGTTCTGTTTTATTTCCAATTGTCTCCCTCATCCCACTGGAGGGGAGTGAGCAAACAGCTGTATGGTGCTTGACTACCTGCTGAGTTAAGCCACAACAAATGCTTACCTTTTCCTAATTTGAAATAAGTTCTTCTGCCTTCCTGTATAGAGAAATATGAATGTGAGGGTCCACACATCTTCCTAAAATGAGAAGCTGACTTCAATGTAATGAAAGACTGATCCGTACACGGGCTTTGTGTGCTACTTCCTGTAAAATAAAAAAATACTTCAACATAAAAAGGCTTTGAATGTGTTTTAGGAAACATTAATCCTTTATTAAGGTTTCGAATAATAATTGTGGGAAACTGTTCAGTTTGGTTAACTATCCTTTTTGCTCTCAGCTCTTAGGGTGTTGATGTCCTTTTCACTTCTAGGGAAGTGCTAACTGGATATGACTAATATGTTATAAAGAGAACAGCTTCAGAAATAAAGCCTCTGAGCTATTTTAACCTCGGACATGTATACACAGTAGTTTTTGGCAACTAATTCGCACCTACTGAGATATAGCTATTTCTCCAACGAAACATTCCTAGCTGTTGCTTATTTTTCCTATATATATCATCCAGGGTCTCATGGAGAACTTTGAAAAACTTTATAGCTTGATAAAGCTTTGCATTGGTGCCAAACATCTTCCTTATTTGTTTTCCCAAATATTTTATTGGAAGGAAGAATTCCATGCATATGGCACACAACACAGCTCCACCTCACTGTCTTTGCAGCACTGTTTGCAATGCAACTGGGCATCCCCACCCATTGCCAGAGCTGGATTTGCACAGATGAAAATCAGACTTTCATTTCAATCTTCGTGACATCCTGATACCTTCCTCCTTTGATACTGTGTGAAAACACTACAGTTATCTGCTGTTTGTGATGATCCGCTTTCTGAACACCAGCTGTGACAGTTTGTATTAAATAAGGTCCAGATCCTAAAAATCATTATTTTTGTGCATATATTGGGTGTTTGAGCTGCTCCTCTTGGTGAAATTGTCATTCAGAAGTACAACTCTTTTCCTGAATTACCTTTGGGTTTGAAGTATTTTTGAGAAGCTTGTCAGGGATTATAGATGGGATCCCAATCCAATTTGCAGTGGAGACTTCACAGTGTGATACACATATTTTGTAGCTGAAAAGAAGGTTGAAAGCTGTAGAGCACAACATACGAAACTTAAATACTGAAAGTCTCTGCCATTTTACTTCCGACCTCTTTCAGGTGTACACTTTAACATAGCCTCTCTACATATGATCAGACTCCAGTTTTACTTAAACCCCTGATTCATTCACTGACGAGCAGGTACGGAGTATTTTCCATGGAGCCATTCAGTTAAATACCTCTTAAATTTTTCCCTCTTCTGGCAGAGACAGAGGCAATGTCTAAATCTCCAGGAAGGTTCAGCTACACAAAGTACAAGCAATTTTTCCTCTTTCTTAACTCCCATGCCTACTTCTCCTGAGTGGTTGCCTTTCAGATTCTGCAAACAAATAAGCCCTTCTTCGATGCAGACTGCACAGGTCCATCCTGTGCTCTGCATGAGGCTGGGTCCAGTGGGGAAAAAACCTGTATGTGGTCATGTAATTAAATACAGTATGCTAAGACTTACACACAAGGTGAGGGTCTAATTAAGACTACAGAAGCAAACTTAATTCTGGGATTTCCTAACTTTTTCCACTCCATCCCCTACTGTGTTGGAGAATTTAACTGCCAGAGTATCACAATTCTTCATTAAGTGTAAGTTTAAGTGAAGGTGGTTTTTTGTTTTTTTTTTTTTTTGGGGGGGGATGTGGGGCAGGGCATTAGCTGACAATTTTCTGAGGGTGCAGATTGAGGCAGATTCCCAGTGAAAAGCAAGGGATTAATTGTCTCCTTGAAATCCCTGCACCAAAACATTGAGCTGGTAGTGCTTTTCAACAAAGTGCCTGTAAGAATTCTTTCAAATTGCTAAAACATGGCATTTTTCCTTAATTGCATTTTCAGAACTGTCTAAACCATTCTAGCTGAAACTTTCCAGAAAAATTTTGCTTGAGACACCTGGCATGGAAAAATTCAGTCCAAGTAATTTAAAGCTGCAAAATTATAAGCAACTAAAAACAAAATCTTGTAATGGGAAATGTCAGGCAATTTTAGCTACTGATGATACTACCAGCTCTGTCTGTTACAACATGAAAAATAAAGAGAGACAAGAAGAAAAAAAAAGACAGACAGAATTATAAATGATAAAAGGAGTAGGCTTGCTTACGGGAAGAGGTGGGTTTTAAAGACATTTTTGGAAGTGAATAAAAGGACGTTTGACAGATGAGGTCATGGAGACTGCTTAATGTGTTAGGAAGCAGTGTGAGAGAAGGCATAAAGCTAAGAGTGAGTAAGGGGAAGAAAAGAGCAAGGTAAGGCTGTTGGAGGGTGTTCTGAGAAGACATATAAAAGAAGAAATGAACAATACTACAAAAGAGAGAGTATGAAAAAGTTCCATTGTTATGACCATTCAACTAAAATAATAAGTAGAATATCATCTGTCTTCACTTGAGATGCTCAGGTTCTTTGGTGACAGATAGGTGGAGGAGGTAGCCTCCTAGAGACACCCTATTTTAATGCAAGTGCTCATAGAATAGGAGGAAGTGGGAGGAGGGGGACTGCCTAACCTCACTACACCTCAGATGTCTTAGCTATAACACATTTTTAAATATTTTTTTCCTATATTCTTACTAGTTCTGCTGACTTCAGTGGAATTCAGTAAGAAGCAGTAATTATCTCTAAGGCAGAATTTGACTTCCATTTAATTTATTAGATCACAATGCTCAATCCTGAATTCCTAGACTTCGTTGGGGACTAATGGACACCTACATACTGCAGAGCCAGCGCCAGCTTTAACTCCACATCTCCCTTCACTTCACAGGGTGCAGTCCTTCAACTCTTGAGAAATGATCTTAAATCATTTGAAAAGTCCTTTTGACTGAGGTTGGTTATGTTTGGTTTTGTGGCAGAATGTCTCAAGAACTAGCCTTTATTCTNTTTTTGTAAATATATGGACTTTAGTCTTAGTGATAGTGCTCAATCTCTAGTTTTCACGTTGCAATATTGGTTCTTAGTTCTTCTACCTGCAACCAATCTCAAGGCTCAGGTACTTAGAACTACACATCACTTATGAAAAGCATTTCTCTCCATTTACATCCTAGAATCATATTTATTTGGGAACTGCTTGGAAATCTGTCATTATGGTGTTTGTGACAGCTTGACAAGGCCTGTTGCCATGGAAAAGCTTTGTGATGTTGTATAAATATATTCCTGGGTCAGAAGTTCTATGTATTTTTTGGAC
>VXAV01005020.1:532558-549801 GCA_013399715.1 Alectura lathami | reverse complement strand
AAAAAAAAAAAAAAAAGAGTCCATGTGAGATAGAAGGAATTGAGATTAAAATTTTCTTGGAAAGTTTGTGCCAAAATCCAAGTATGCTACTACTGAATGTCTGTGGGTGAAAAAGCACTTTTCCTACAATATAGTTCCTCCTGCTATGGGCCAGAATCTGTTTTCACCCATGTAACTGAGAGCAGTGCTTGGATCCAGTTCACCGGGCATTTTGTTTCATGGGGCTTCCTGGAACAAGAAGAAAAGTACTTAAACTGGGGAAGAACAGTTCTTTTTTTTTATCTGCCCTCTTGAAACTGTTTCACAAGGCCTGTTGACAAGATTGAGAGGACCAGAGGAGTTATAACCATAACAGAGTGGGAAGGACATGTCTAGGTATAAATCACAGAAGAACATAAAAGGGTTAGGATCCAAATTCAAATGTTTCCAGCTCCTCCCTCTGTTCACAGAATACTTCTGTTCTTACACTGTTACTAATGTGTCTCTTTCTAAAGCAACAGAGAGAAATAGAAACAGCTCTTTTGCACAATGTGGGACCAAATGGGTTAAAGTCACAAAATTCTATCATTCTTGATGGGTCTTTTTATTTTCTTCTAGTTCATCTTTCCCTCAAAAGAATACACACATTATTTTTACCTTAGGTGTATCTGCTTCACTTGTTTTACTTTTCAGACAGTTACCTGGCTGTAAGCCAGCACTGCAAAATCAAATCCTGCCATTTATTTTAGGATTTGCTTTTGTTATTCTTGCCTGAATTTCGTATTTTTTCATTTCTTATTACTTTATGTCATGCAGGCTTTTTTTTTTATTATTTTTCCTTTTCTTTGTTAGCGTTGTTTGCTTGCTGTCACTCATTGTTTGGTAGCTCAACTATCAGAGCAGAATGAAAAAGCTACACGCTAACTCAGGTTATATATATTACTGTCACTTTCCTATGACTGAAAAATGCAAGGAGCAACCAGAAAGCAAGCAGATCTGAGGTAGGTCAGTAGCTTAGATTACAGTTCTTTGAGTTGTGCCAAGACACAAGGAATCTTGAATTGCAGATATAAGGGTTGGGCTTTGAAAAAAATCACTCTGTTTATTGAAGATGAAAGCAATACAATAACAACGAGAATAAGCACGAACATGAAGAAAAGCAAACAAGAAGCAGCCCAAGTCTCAGCCTGAGTGTAATGTACACACAGATTCTTTTTATTCCTAAAAAGAGCAAAAATGTATTTGTAACAGTCAGTCTCAACCCAAAAGTTTGTTTGGATCACTGAATAGTGCCCTCATACTGTTTAGGACTATACATAGCTGTCACTGAAACGATCCTGGAAAAATCTCTAGCTACTGGTGAGACTTCTTCTTCTTGAGGTTAAACATATTTTCTTGCTAAAGATGTATGGGGAAATGAAATAGTGGTGGACAAATAAAGGCCAAACTTCTACAGACTGACACTTACAAGAAGTTTCTTATACTTGTAAGAGGTGGCCCACTTCTTCACGAGCTGGGCATCTGCCAGCTTCAGTGCGCTCTGAGGTAAAGGCAGGGAAAACCTGGTGGGTGCCTATGTGCTGCCTTGGAGAGCCTGACTGTGGCTGCCTTTCCCTGATCGTGCTGGCCTGAGGATTAAGGACAAATCCCACTTAAAGCTTCCACTTTGAAAAATTTTGCCCCAGTTTTCCTGCAGCCCAGTATCCTACCAGATACCTATACCTTTTTTCAGCAGAGACCTGCACCTGGCAGAGGAAACAGTCTCAGCGGGAGCACCAGCCTGGGGTGAACGCCTGGTGTTACAGCAGTTTCCATCAGGAAACAGGGGCACACTCTCTGACAGTGTCTTCATTATATTTCTGATATCCCTGTATTTTCTGTAAGCATTCCTTGATGTCCCATTACTCTTCTTGTCATTCTAAGGTGCTTTCTTCTCTCTAGTTGTTGTAAATCTTTTTGCATTTGTACGGCAGATGCAGCGTCTGCCTTTCAGACCCCTTTCCTAGTTGTATAACTCCCCACTTGCATGGAGGGAATGAAATTTCTGAGTGGCCTGACTTTGTTATTCAGGCCTGATTCCTTTCTCTGCAATAATTTGCCCTTCCTCTGAAGGCAGAGAAATCCACCAACCTTAACTACGTGTACTGCAGCTTTTTATATATTTTTAGTGGAATGAAAAGGTTTGGGCTGGTTTAAATGCAAGGGTGGGAAGCAAACAGTTAAGGTATTTTAGCCATTGAGTAGCTTCGCAGTCAGGCTGATGGAAACTTGAAGAGAAACAAGCACCCTTCACCACAGGAGAGCTGGAGACAGAAATGCAGCCACACCACTAGCAGCTTCTGCTCCCACCATGGGAAGTGGCCCATCTGGCGTTAGGTACAACACCTGCAGCCCTGAGAGAAGCCCCTCACCAACAAGTGGCTTATTGCCCAGCACTCAGTGCAACGGCAGCACACCGCTCTGCTGTGGCACCCCAGCTGCTCGCTGGGTGGAGAGCTGCTACCTGCTGCCCACCCTGCAAGCAGCGCTGCCAAGATGTGGCACCCAAAGCAGTGCCTTCTTTGGGCTGTCAGCTCGTAACTCTCTTAATCGACGCGGTTTACCTCTGGTCAGTTTTGCAAGCATGGTGCTTCTGTCCCACGCTTCCCAACCTTATGTATCAGTGTAATATGCAGAAGTATGTCAAATGCCCTTTAATCTTCATAATCCGAGCAGATTATGTTCATAACTTCACCTCTATCTGTTCACAGCTTTATCTCCTTTCAAAAATGTTACAGTTTTTCCTTTAGACAAAATTAACTCTTTACAAGATGGATATGTTTTCGCAGCCAGGTCTCATTTTCTCATGTCCTACCTGCACCAGCGTAGCCCAATGCACCAGATGGGGCTCCGCAGTCCTGGTATATTCTTCTCAAAGTGCTATGTGGCAATAATATTTGCAGTTCTGAACTTGCATTGCTGAAATCTGTAATAGTTGAAAGTAGCAGTGTGAAACAGTAATTAGTCTGCTGATTATTGTTTTCACAAAGTAGAATATTTGCATTCATATTAAGACAGGTTACAGCCTAGCTCCAGGCCCTGGCTGCTCATGCCTGCTGTGGGGAGATGAGGCCACAACAATAGACTGCAGCTACACAAACAGATGATTTACGTTTGGCATAACTGAGTGTGAAACTCTCATCAGGGAGGGAGAGGTCAGAAAACGGGTGGCTGATGGGGAGGGAGGACGTATGCTGCCTGCAAATGCGAGAGGAGCCCGTGGCTTGGCAGCAGAGCCGTGCTTGCAGGTCACCACCCACCCCTGGCCCCTGGCCACGTCTCCATGCACTTTCTCCAGAGTTTCTGCCTCCTCGGTTGGGCCCAGTGTCAAATCAGCTGTCTGTGTGGCTTGTTTTAATTGAGAAGGCAAATAGCTCCAGCAGAGGAGACAGGAGAGCAGCAGGAGCAGGAAAGATAATAGGCTGGGGAGTTCCCCCCTCCGTGTCGTTGTTTTGTTCCAAATGATTGCCAGTCATGCTTCCACAACAAAATTAACGCTCCTGCTTAAGAAGATTTCTGGGGTGAAATCTTGAAAAGTTTTGTCATTAAGTTTGACTGAAGCAGGTCCCAGCTCTGCAAACTCTCATATCCTATTCCTTTTGGTTTTCTCATGTACTTAATCCTCGCTGTGAACTGAATGAGGCAATGATCCTACACAAAATAATGTATTATCACATAATTGCAGATTGCATTATAGGGTGTATTCATTATGGGGGCTAAACTGAGGTTACACAGACAGCCTTAATTCTGGCATCTCCTAGCTTTTTAATGTTTGACTTTACATCCCTTACGATGGCCTTTGAATGAAGTTTGTGGTTGTAAGTAATGATTAATTTTGATGTAATTATTACAACTTTGCTTTATATTGGTATCTTATGGAGAATTTCACGGCTGTGTCCTTCATAAACAATAAGGCTAGGAATTTGCTCGTCCGCATGCTTAAGTTGATGAGTTTTCCTCAATATTATTTAAAGTATTTTGATGACTTCGGACACCTCTATCACTATAATTCTTCAGTTGTGATTCAGTAATACACTGCATTTTTCAAAATATGAGCTGCATAATGGGTTCCAGAGGACCAAACTTGGAATATGCCCTTCATAAACTTGATAAATATATATATTTATATATTTTTACAAATAATTATACCTGCCTACTATATCGTTTTACCTCTTTATACTCTCACTGTGGATTATTGTACAAAATCTACTGTTGAAGCACTGAGAGTTGAATTAAGTCTGATACATGCTCTGTTCTTATGAATAATTAGTTTTTTAACAAAAAGATCATGTTCTATTTCCAAAACACAGAAAGCACCATGGATTTCAAGTTAAACATGATCAGAAGTTCTTGGGATTTGGATCTATACATAACTGTGGGCGTGAAAGTCATTGTGTTGACTTTGAGGCTTCTGAAGAGAAAGGAAGTTACTCTGGATGCAATATTCACAAAACTAGAACCCTAATTTGAAAGCACTTCAAGGGACTCTAAGTTGAGGTCATATCACATCTCACTCATTTCTTGACCTTGTAGCAAAAAATTCCAACATACACTGTTACTACTCTATTAAGTAGGATTATGAGGTGCATTCATATGATGTGTGACACAAAGTATCTTGGCTGTGTAGCTGTTACACTCAGCTCCCTGCTCCTGACTCTAGTGTTTGCTATCCTCACAATTGTTAAATAAAAATATAAATCAGAACATCATAAGTGTTTATCGTATTAAGTTACAGCCTTGCTATTTTTAATTTCCAGTGTGTAGTGTTACAGAAGACAATAATTTCACTACCTCCTGGAGTAACTAATTAAAGGAGAATAGTATTCAATGGCTTTTTTTCTTAATATTTTTCGGTTAGACTATGTGGCTGCTTACTTTGAAAGAAATATAAAAAAGAACATTGAAAGTTCAAATTACTTTGTTTTCAGGCACAGCAAAATTTACAAACAAATTCTAAGTTGATACACTTTACAGTAGTTCAAAGAATTGTTTAGCAAAAATGTAAAAAGTCTTGAATTAGACTACATACGACTTAAAAGCTTAGTTTCTATATTTGTGCATACACAGTAAAAATGATGATAGTCTGTTAGTATTAAATGGTTTAGAAAAATTTTGCCTGTAGACCATCCACAGTGACAAAACTTTGGTCAGGTAATGTTGCTATCAAATTGGACTGGACAGACCTCTGTATGATTTGTGATACAACTGAAATCTTGTATTTCCATCTTAATTTTTATAAGGGATCACAGCCGGTGCTCAACCATTCAAGAATACTGTAAAAGGAGCAACCGTTCTTCTGATCTCTAGATTGTCAGTTCAAATCTGGTAAACCTCATAGTGACTAGATGTAAATCACAAATTAATCCTGGGAAAATTTAATAATATAGATTCAGATTCTGAATACAGTATCTGCACTACAGAGTGAAAGTGGCTTTCTACTGTATTGGTTGAGTTTATGAAATATTTTAATTACTTCTTCCAGGAGGAATCACTTGGAATTTATTTAGTGATCTGTGATAAGTTCATTGAGAAGCTGGGGACTCCAGAATACCGTTAGTTAAGAATTGTTGGTCTTTGAATGAGCAATGAATGAAACCACAGCCAGGCCTTTATCCAAGTGAAAATGCTGTGCCAGACTTTGTAAGCACGGCTCTGACACCCGGCTCTGGGCACTGCCCAAGCGTCAGTCACCCGAAACTGGGATGAGGGATATAAGTTGTGGAAGAGAATAATTAGGAGGGAGTATGTGTGGAAATGAAACCATTTTTATTTTGACAGAACATCCCATAAGAAGTTTTCCTTGGTCCAAGACACAGGAAAAGGAGAAGAGAACAGGGAGAAGAAAGGGGGAAAAAAAAAAAACAGCCCTTCTTGACAGCGGTCACTGCGCTGGCTATTGTGATGTTTTCCAGCGCTACGTGACACCAAAGTTCAGACTCTGAATATTGTCCTCAAACATGTTGCTAGTAGGAGCTATAGCAGCCTCTAACAAATATAGATGTATTTTCAATTCAAAATATCTTAATTTTATTTTGATGCAGGTTGTATACGTATTTTGAAATCCTTCCATGTTTCAAGAAATTACATTCCTTTTAATCTAAACTTTCCTGAGACTACTNTTATGTGCCATAAGCTGTGAAACAAGAGAGAAAAAAAAAAAAAAAAAACATTATTTTTTCCTGGATTATTTCCTGAAATAGGAACATCAATGTTTTTTAAATACTTTGTATATGCAATTACTTTTAAGAAATCACTGCTAAATAAGCCTATGAGCAAATCTAGAAGTCTTTTTGTTGCCATGTTGCTGTTGCCATGTGAGGTGGCAAATTCTAATAATACTTTTTGAAGGCATCTATATCCATTTACATTTATTTAGATATTAAAATCTTCTGTGACTTCTAGCTTAGTAGTTGCAATTTTGTTCTTAATGACTTAATGAACTATATATTCATTTATAATTAATTTTGCATGGTGAGACCACCTATTATTTTAGGATATTTATAACAAAACTATGGGAAAAAAAAAAGTCATTAACCAACAAGGTAAGAGTCTTTCTCCTACGTTAAGAATACAAGCTGTATTGTGAAACTAAACACTGGTCTTCTCTTCCTCATTTAAACCTTCATTAGGACACCTTTGTAGTGATTGTTTTCAGTCTTCTCTGGTACAGCTTTGCTACCGACACAGCCCTCACATGTGAGGTCATTATCTCTACTGAAGCATGTTTTGGTGTGGCATTGGCCAGGTGGATTTTCATTCCGCAGACTTCAGGACAGCTTTGGATGATTCAGATTCCCTTTGGCATGAGTTGTCTGGCTGCAGAGGTCAATGCAACACAGAGAAAATTATCTCTAAATTCTTGCTTGAGAGTTTGCACACAGTGCCTTTTGGAAAATACAGTCTATATGTTGGGAAGCTGGTTGGAAAATCCTTACCCCCAGCTGGCACTGAAGTGTTGATAGCAACATTCACTGATACCACTTGTTGCACTGTTAGGGAACTATGTGGGCATGACATTACATCTCTGACCCCAAATTCTCTGTTTTGAGCAACAGTCAAGTCTCAAGATGAATTCCTGTCTGTTCAGATGATGTGTGCCTCTCCTGAGATCGTAGTAACACCTTTCCTTTCATTGATTTCTGAAACGTTCTAAACTTCTGCTTTGACAAGAGGTCGTAACCTTTCTATGAAGACAAGTCATTATCAATACAGTCTCTCCCTGAAATGACTGTGTGCTTGCTTCTCCACAAGCTTTCAGTAGCTACCTACAAACTGTCTGCAGTATTTTGCAAACTAGATGACCAGCTGACAACCAGACAAAACCCATTCAGCTAACACACTGGGCACACCCAGGTATCCTCAAGAGCAGAAAATACACATGTAAGAACTGCTCAGTCCCAGCAAATCCTATGCATCTAAAAATATACTTGAGTTGAACTGCATTATAAAGTCGTGTTAATTCCCTCCATTATGGCACCTGCTGGCTACCATTGATTTTATAGCAAATACCTTTACATCTTTGAATCCAAGCAGCATTATTCATTGTCTCCTTGATGATCTTGTACACTGATTTTTTTTTCCCCCAAGGAGTTTTAGGGAACGAGTCATCACAAAGAATTCTCCACATTTATGGTACAGATGGATAAATAGATAGCAAACAATCAAAAGACTCATTTGTACATGGTAGAGTGGCAAGCGTATGTAAAAGTCCACGTGTAACAACAGCGTGTCAAGGTAGTGTCGAAGCACTGAAGGGCTGTTTTGGTACATGACCATGTATTCAAACCAGGCTCTGCAAGGTCTGCAGTCCTTTCAGTCCTTCACCTGACTAATGTCTCTCAGAGAACAGTTCTCTGTTGCCCTTCAATGCATTAGCCAGGGGCCTTTCTTGCTGTAAACTGGTGAAGAGATTCTGAGAAACAGTGCTATATCTTCTCTGCATGCTGTCTCCTCAAGTCTATCAGCACAATCACAAGGCAGTACACCATACACGTGGCAGACAATGTACGGTGACAGTACCAGCTCTCCTGAGGCAGATCCTAGTTTATAGATAAAAAGGCCTGCATCGGCCTGTTTAGTTTGGAATCTGCTATATCAGAGTCAAATAAGCTCCACATTGCCTCTTAAAGACTGAACGACAAATAGCAGCAAAAGTGCTTTGGTGAATGAATTTCTTTCAGCAGGTTACTACATAAACTAAATCTTGGCAGCGGAACTTCGAGTGAGTGAAGTATTGTGGTTGATGGTCTTAAATCTTTCTTCTGCTAATGTTTTGCAGGAAAGACTGTGACTGAAATAGATATAATTAGTGGACCACAATTGAATTCTCATCATCAAGACAACAACTCTTTCACAGTTTCTGCTTTGATGTCGCCTCTCATCTCTAAAGCTATTCTACTCAAAACCACTTGAAGGTATTTTTCTTTTGAATTGGCTGCTTTAGACTGTCTTTAGTGCTAGATTATCTGTGTCAGGTTTATCACAAGCTGTCTGGATACAGGATGATTTTCCTTTTCATGATAAAACATAGCACTCTTCTAAAATCTGCTTCCAGTTCATGATGAAGGTACTTCTGGGTTGCATTTTCTGTTGATGTTTTCCAAATATCCAGAATCTGGATCAACAATGTTACAATCTTCTGTGTCGCTATTTATGTTTAATTTACACTTCACAGTAACAACTTGGGTGATAATGACTTACTACAGTCACTGTCTCTCTGCTGACAAGAGCAAAGATCTGTCATCATCTTCTATCTAGTAGCATTTTGCACTTTTGAATCTGCATGTAGTGTATCACACTTAACCAGCACTTCACAAGTCCTTAGTCCAAACACTTCNCCCGAAAAAGACACTATTCACCTTATATGTTGTTCCTCCACTTGGAGATTTTCTTGGTGACTTCCAGAATTATCTTCTGGATCAGGGAACAGCTATTTTATTCTTTTGATGGAATAATTAATATGCAAATGATTTTCCTTGTAACCATGCTGCAGAAACGCTGACAACATATGTGATACTTCTCCAACATATAAGTTTCTGCCATAACAACATCTTGAATACTGAAGAAAACCGTCCCATGATTTTATGCCTTAAAATGATATTAGATTGTCGCTTGGGACTTACAAGCTTTGGAACTACACATCATGCATGTACATGCTTAGAAAGGTGCTGACTGGTACCTTCTTATTTTCTAGTCCTTTCTACCTTTCCTTCAGAAATATAATGAAAACTGTGTGCATTTGTGCATTATGAACAAAAATTCTGCAGCATTAAGGAAGTAGAACTCGTACCAGACATACAGAATGATTGACACTGTGGTATCCAATTTTCATTTCAGCAGTCATCCTAGGAAAGCTACTAATGCAGAAAAGTTACATCATATGAAAAAAGGTACAGTAAGCCATACAAATACCCACCTCAGACTCAGATTTTGTCCCTCTTCAGTGCAATCCAGCCTGGTTGATGGATGAACAGGCTAGGTTCTGAGTGGATATATGGATTAGAAGCACATAGCTAATAGGATACACCTGCTGTTTGTCTTTGTATCTGAGCAAAATCCCTCACTTTTGTTTTTCCCCGCTGAGCACTTTTAAAATAAAGATGTAGACATCTAATTAGTTATTTTCTTTTTAAACTCATCTTCTGTCTTCCATTGTCCCTGTGAAATGCAAGGAGTCTTGGAGATCTAGGAGCCGCATGAATGAGGAAAATAATTAAATGGGGTCACCATGCTGATGTTTTGTAGCACGACATGGAACAGACACACACTTCTTGTTTTTTTAAGTAGTAAAAAATCCTTAATCTAATTAGTTTCTTTAATCTGGCAAGCAAAGATACCTCCTCTTGTCTCTAATGCTTTCTTGCAAATGCAACACCTTGAAGATCAGAAATGTTTGGTGAGGGATTGCATTAGGATAGTTAATTGAAAAAAGTCACGACAACATGGGATCTGTCCGTCTGTCTGCTGCAAGCAGTGGTTTGTATGTAAGACTTCTTGTACTGGCAGAAAATGCAGCCCAGGTGAAAATTTCTAAGCACCTCTGTATCATTCACATATACATAAAACAAAATTCAATTGTGCACTGGAGTTGGACAACAGTGAATTTGCATAAACTAATGCTTAGTTCCTGTAGTTTAGTAAGGTATAATTCACTACTCCTTGAAGTGAGGAGGGAAGAGCTGTCTGGGCTAGGCCATGAAACTGCCTGAAGGCAAATTTACATGGGGTTTCCACATAATTCTATAAAACCAGCATTAGACTTAACACATGCACATGAAATAAAGTCTCTGCACTTCAGGAGAAATTGCCATCAGGCAGAAGATAGAAAGTCTCCTTTTCTGCTCGGTGCAGCTCCCTTCACCCTGCTTGCTGAGCTCTTCCTTTCTCCCCGTCCTTTGATTTCTCTTAGTACAGCTTTTGTCCTTTTCCTTACAATGGTCCTTTTCACTGGCAGAGGGGAAGACAAGCTGATGGCTTTTGCTCTCCACCCAGTCATCCAGGTGTCCTCTACTCTGCGGTGGACCAACCACAAGGCAGCAAAGGGATGCAGCGAGCAGAGGAGAGGAGCAGGCAGGGCAGAGGGTTAGCCGTTGTGTGCCGTCCAGCAGCCTGGCACAGAGCAGGGAGCCCTGCTGTGGGACTGGGTGTTAGGCAAAGCAAGACAAAAAAGGGAAAGAGCTCCTTCCTCTGCACCACGTCCCTCTGTGAGAGGGGCACAGCTGGTACTTTTGAATGGTTCTGCAATGTGATAAGCATTTGTCAACTCCATAAGAATTTACCAGTCATGGCTAAAGTCTGGATGGTTGAAAATAAGTTTTTGTTTAGTTTTTTTCCTCCCTCCTGTCCAGGAGAATTTTATACTTAATCTAAACTTCTACTGCAAGAACCCAAATTTAATATGAGTTTCCATTATTAACAGCATTTAGATTTTCCTTTCCTGCAGGACGAAATTCATCTCCCCACCAAAACCCCACCAAATTCCAAATTTGTTCACACATTCTGTACCAAGAAAACACAGATTACAGTTAAGAGGCTGGAATGTAGCTTGCAGAGCCACCACCGCACCGAGCTGAGTACAGACACGTTACAGCTAGAGACAAGGCTCCTGATTCAAACTCATCATTAATACAAGTGCTCCAAACACACTCACCTGCAAAGCCCAAAATCTGCAGCTGACCTCTGCTCACACCAAACTCATGCATTTAACTGATCCACGCTGATGCATCATGGTAAAGGTCATGGTACAGTAACACGGACAACAGCAGTGTCTTAGACCTGCAAAGCCAAAAGAGAGAAGTAACATTTAGTTTAAGAAATAAAGGACAAAACCAAATCTTTCCTACCTCTACTCACCCTCCACCGTGCCCTCTGCTCCTCCACCCCATGCCTTCCCCTGAGGACACAGTGCCCAGCACTGCCTCAGCAGCAGCAAAGTCTCAGCGGCTGCTGTGCAGGCACCTACCCCACTGCAAGTGGGGAGTACAGAACTATTGCGACATGGAAGGACGGGTATGAAATAACAGATTCCTCCTGCTGCTCTGGTGGCTGTCACATTTCACACCATACCTCTCTCCTTTTCACAGGCACTCTGGCTGGATTAAATGGATTAAGAACTGGTTGATAAATATGAATGGAGTTGCAAGTTGATGTGGAAAACGGTTTTCACTGTTTCTTTCTCTGTGAATGAATCATAAACATAGATTTCTCCAAGTGCATTAGAAATTAATTCCTAGAAACTCTTCAGGCTGACAAACCTGAAAAGCCAAATTCTGCAAGAAAAAAGTATTTCAATTTATCTGAGAATCGCTTGCTTCAAACCCTAACTTCTAAATGCAGTATGCACTATGTAGATTATTCCCATAAAACAACATAATATTAAAATCCATTTCAAGTAAAAGGATCTACTTACATTACAAAAGTTTAGATTCGGTAGCATGTCTTTGCAGTATCAAATGACTGTATCTGATCGAGTCTCCCTAGTGCAGTGCTGCGCACTTTAGGTGGTCTAAATCTGAGAAAAATTGATGCTGAGGAATTTCCACGTTTTTGGTGGTCGTGGTGGTTATGGAGTTGTTTTTACTTTTTTTTTTTTTTTAGCAATATCAGGCTGTTATCTCACAGTTTGGAAATGCTGTTTGATGTTATTCACAAATTGACATTAGAACATACATATATAGATACATACATACACACATATAGGGAGGAAGATGTATGAAATTCAAATTTAAAACACTTTACAAATCTATATTTATCTGGGTCTGATTGTGTGTTTAAGCTGGCTACTCACTGTAAATGCATTTCAGTGTGAAATTTGCCCTTTTGCCTCACATGGATAGCATATTTCAATCTATGGCTAGAAACAAAAATACAAGAGATAAAAGCACAAACTTCTGAAACAAAGAACAAAATCTTAGAAACATTTTTTCTGATCTTCCAAGAAAATGGGGCTTATTACTGTCCCATATGTGACTCTGTTCAGTTGTTCATCTGTCACTACCCCCATGTCTTTCACCAGTAAGATTTGAACATGTTACCTACTGTCAGTCTAATCTGTCAAAAGTTTTTAAGATTGTGAGATAGTTAAAAATCAGAAGTGGAATGAAGCAGACATTGTCAGATAAAGCAAACACTTCTGTTTTCTGTGCCGTTAGGCCTGCAAGAGCCAATGGCTACCAAAATGAAGGGTAACACACTATGGGCAAAGCAAGCTTCAAAATTGACAGTCCTTTGAGTGGGGACGGGGGGAGGAACAAAAACATCTGTGGACACTACATGCGTCTGACCACAAGACAGGAAAATATTTATGGAGTGTGAGAGAGAAATGAGAGCCATGCGGTACAGAGCACAGAGCCTTGCAAAAGGTCTGGAGTTCTTTGGCTAACAGGAACTCTTCCTGGAGATGAGGAGAGACACTGGAATTTGGGGGATGGAAAACAGGGGAGCTGACATAGATCATTAGAAAATCGGGTTTTGCTATCGCTCAGCTCACAAAATTTGTTTCAAAGGTGGGGAGAGGTGAGGCTTCCCCTTTTTTAATACCTCTGAACTCTCTGGTTCTAGCACCTCCAGACTTCATTGGCCTCCTGTGAGAGTTCCAAATGATACAGCAGTCAAAAGTTGAAACAATTCAGTAATGACTCCAAATGGTCTAATCTCTGCTCATTCAGCCTGTGGGGTGTCCTTCTACCTGCTCCTCTGAGATAAGATGGTTTTAAAAGCACAAATCATAACTGTGGCCAAATACTAACTGTTGAAGGAAGAGGAATACCAGCAAGAAGCCTGGCACCAAGCCCGACATTTTTCTGCTGCGCTTGCATTGAAGAAAGCTGGGAGTTTGACTGGTGCTTGTCTCCTACCTGACTCATAGGTACTTACCACCTCTCTGTATAAATAAAGCTGGAAACCAGGGCAGCTGTGAAGCCTGGAGTACTGTTGATTAGTACGAGATATCCAGTCTGAATTATCAGAACAAGCATCTTCTGAGGTTTGCTCAAACTGGTTAGGCATGATGGCAGAATCAAACCAGAGCAAGGACTGAAAGCATTGGTGGTAAACATGGCCCTCACGTGGCACGTGCTGATAAACTGAAAATAGGGTGTGGTGAATGCATACTGAATTGTGTCTTGAGAAGGGAAGGCTCTGTAGGCGTCTCTTTTCCACATGCTGCCACATGGGCGGGAATTCAAAGTGCGCAGAGCAAGTAAGCTGCTTGGCGATCTGCAGCACAATGCATCACATGGATCAGCATTTCCCTGAAGATGCCAGCTCAGGAAGGGCCAGCCAGGCTGTGAGTTTGTCTGCAGCAAGTCCAGGTTGGACACTCAAGGCTCTGTCACATTACTGCAAGAAAGGATTGCTCACCATGGCAGTTCAAGCATAGCAGCTAGTGCCATGGGAGAGCAGTAAACCCTTATCCTCACTTTCTCCCCAGCAACGAGTCTGCGTAGTTATATCCTTAATGTTCTTTAGATAGAGTAAGCCACAATGCAATTAGGACGTCCATATGGAGAGTCAGTGCAGCATAGCTAGTACACTGTAAATTCATATCCTCGCTTACTGAGAATTAATTATCTTGTAGACAAGCCATGTGTCAGTGAAATTCATTTATTACTTTATAGGATATATGGTCTTCTAGGGAGGCTGGTCCAAAAGAAATGGGAGACTGAAGCTATGATTGGCAACGCAAAAGCATTGGAAGGAAACGCAGTTTTATGCCAAGTCAGTTGATTTTAAAACAATCTGGCTTGGTTTTCAACACCCCTCCTCCATACTCCTATTTGGGTCAAACAAAGTCAAACTGAAACGTTTTGATTCAGTTTTCTATGGGTAAAAAGTTTTTTTTCTTAAAGCAAATCAGCATTTTTAGCATGGAATTTGTTCAGTTTCTTTTATAGAAATTATTTGTTGGTCAAAATATTTTTCCTTTGGAAATTATTCTTTTGGTTCCACTTAAATTTATTTGTCCTAGCTTGTATCTGCTCTATGTTCATGGAAGTCAACAAAGTTGAACCAGGATGAATAATCCTCTTACAGAACATGCGATGCTGGAATGGCAGCCTTTTTTCCTCCCTGTAGTCAAAATATCACTGGAAATAAATCTGTGTTGCCATTGCACCTATATAACAAAGACTGTCTTAACCATTCTTGTGATTTGAAAACTAGGTCAGTTAATTGTCCAAAAATATTAATAAAGAAAAGAAGTGGGGAATTACTGTTGGAAACAAATCCATACTTGGAATTTCAGTGAGGCTGTTCTTCATGCAGTCAGGCTCAGTTATGGTTAACAAGCCTTTGAGATGGAGATAGGGTTGTGTGCCTTGTGTCTTCATTCCACATGATTGTAGAAAAACATATGCATGTGTCAGGGCACCTCGTTGTTCCTCTGATGATTTATCATATCTTTGTGGGTTGCTTTGTTTCCCACTATGAAATGCAAATTTATCTTGCAGTGCTCCTGCTGCGTGTTCAAAGGTTAAAAAGATATGTAGATATATATTAATGCTATTCATGCTACTGTTAGAACTGGCTTTGAATGATTGTTCTACCACAAAAGTTTTTCACTGTCGACATTTTCTGATATTAGTGACTTTGTTTTAAATACCTTTTTTAAAAAACATTGCAGATTATAGAATCACAAATGGGTTTGTGACAGACTAACTCACAGAATACAGCTAGTGCCAAGAAACTGAAGTTTACTACATCAAGAACATTCAAACATTGCTTTAAGGTATCTTAAAGGGAAGTCTGCAAATATTCTTCCCCCAGAAATAATAATATCCTCATACAAATTCAGGTTTGCAGGCACTGGTGGCATCAAAAGTTTTATAATTCCTGTGTGAGTAATCAACAGATGTACCTCAAGCTTTCTGTGTGTCAGCAAAACTCACACACAGTGGGAAGATTGGCTGTTACCCTTGAGCCTCTCCCACTATTCAGGATTCATCCATACAGGTTGCCAAAAGGAAACACCATTCCCAAAAGATCATGGAGATTACCTAACATGATTGTACAACTACTTGAGGTTTATCTCAGCCTTTATGGAGCTGGACAGTGAATACTCGGAAGACTTCAAATAAGCCTCTATGCCTAGTCTTCTCCGCTAGTATTATTCCTAAATGCCAACTCTTTGTTTCACTGAAGTGAAGCTCAATTCAGAAGAAAGTGTGCAGCTCAAACTGGCTTTTATTTTCTTTTCGCATGCAAGATATTGAATTGGTGATTTTGCTGACATTTGCATCTAAGATCATGCCTAGATCAGTCAGATGCACCACAACTTTCTTATTTGCTACAAAAACCATAAGTGAATTTCTAAGCATTAAATGGAAAAAGAGGTTTCAATACATCATACAACCATACTGTGGATCCACCTGAGTGCAGATTCTTCATGTACCAACTGGTAATACTCATTTGACAACTTCTTTCACACAGAATCACAGAATGTTAGAGATTGGACCATTCTATTCCTTACAGGACCCTTGCCAATGAACAGCGATTTCTTTTGGGGTTAGTTTCCAGTGCTCCAGAGCAGTTTTCACACCAGTCTTGCTCTTTGCCTTCCCTGCAGATAAAGGTAAAAACTGCTTACCACTTTCTTTCTTTCACAGAATGTCTACTGGTAGCTATCATTAATTATGAATCTGTTTGTTTGTTTGTTTTCAGCCTTATTTCCCTCTGACTCATTTTAACACTTATCATCTTAAAATTATGGCTCTCACAAAAATCTGAAGAATACAGACAAAATTTCATTTATCCTAAACCCCTACCCTTTGCTTTCTATCTTGCACAAAAAATAATATACACAACAATGTAGGCTAGGAGAGAAAGTACATTTCCTCAGAGTAGCTTGTCTCTGTGTTATTTGGGATTGGAATTAATAATTCTGAAGTCAAAAACAGAATCTTGTCCTAGCTTGCTATCATGCCTGCAACAGTCACTTAGTCACTTTACATACCATTTTAAAGATCAGAAGTATAAAACTATACATCTAGCAATAACCAATATCAGACTAAATCCAGAACCACACCTTACTTTCAGTAGTTCTTAAGACCTTCACCAGCCAATTTCACAGCTGTCCCAGCCCTCAATAAAGGTCTCAGCCGACATATACTATAACTAGAATACAATTAGGACTGCATTAAGAGGCAATCAAGCCCACCTGTCAACTCAGAGGAAGCAGATAGGGAAGGAGAAGACTTTAAATCTACCTACCAGCTGATCCAGCAGCTGGAGTGATGCTCCTCTGAAGGCAGCTTACACTAAGATGTTTGACTTCGCAGTAGAGCAGACAGGAAAAGGAGAAATACTTGCACAGTTAGGCATTAATCCTAGCTATAGGTCAGAAAGAGGCAGCCAAGTGGAAGATATTGGTTGCAAGAGTGTCTCTGGGATGCTGCTGGTGCTCTCCTGGGAAGGCCAGGCCTCCCCCTGTGGGTTTCCAAACTGAAGTGGTCCCTGGGGAGGTAAACAGAGTGGTCAGAAAATTGAAGTTCTCCTTTGGACAGAAGCTTGGTCCTAATTACCATTGTGAGCATACTGCAAGTTAGTTTTCAGCATCGTTCTGTGTGATTAAAGACTTCTGTTCCTCACTTCTCACTGGGCTCCCTGTTTTGCTTGAAATCAGGGCTTCCTGAACAAATTTTTTTTCATACAGAGGCTGTTATTTATCTCACGTGCCAGGGCATGACAAAGATGTGCAACAGAAAGGAAATCTCCTCCCTGTGGACTGA
>VXAV01005020.1:502427-532541 GCA_013399715.1 Alectura lathami | reverse complement strand
CTCTATAAAAAAAAAAAAAAAAAAAGCCAAGAAAAAAACCCACCATCTTTTAAAACAATCATTTATCTATTCTTAAAGTTTAGGCATAGATAAATATATCCATTTAATTTGCGTGCCAGCAGAATTTTGCCTCCAGTGAAAGCAGGTCAGCGAGAAGAGCTTAGACTGAGTTTGAGTGTCTGATGCAAAGAACCATATTTGGTTCTTTTTCTCCTGGCAGTGTAAATAATTTCTCAGAGAATAAACTTATGTATTCATTAGCACCACGGCCCCTTCCACACAGGGTGCTCCTTGGAAAAGTACCAAGCGAGCATGACTATTAATTCAGATCAATATGCGACTCTGACAGAGAATGCGAAGCATACCTAACCCAGCTAACTATGCCCCTGATAAATGTCGTGAGAGTACTGTGTCACCCGTGCCTTTCCTTTCTTTATTTCCATTATCCATCAGGACAGGCCATGAGGGAATGCCTGGGAACTGTGTCGTTCTCTGCAATAAGCCACAATGCTAATGAGGCATAACAAATTGAGGAAGTATCATGTATAATCCTGATCCCTCATTGACACTATTACCAGTATAGATTTCAATTCACCATTTGTTACATGCTTAATACAGACAAAGTGGGAGGGTGTAGAAGAATTACTCCTTCAGTCACTGCATTTTTTAAACAGTTGTCATCCTCCAAGACAAAACTCTACGGTAATACCCTCTGTTTTTGCTACTGCTGTTTCTCAGCAGGATTTGCTGCTTGTTCTTGTAGGGGGTCAGCCAGACTTTGTCTTTCTCACAGTTTCGGTTTCCTACTGGGATTAAGGGTCTAGCATATTTCTGCAACAAATTAACCAAACCCAAGATAAACAAATGTACTGAACAAGATGGCTCTGGTACTTGCCTGCATTTTAGGAGTCAGCTGTGAAGTTTGTTTTTCATAAGGTTCTCCAGAGGGAAACCAAGGTGAACACATGATTTTAGTGAGTTCTCATAAAAATGGTGACAAATTTTGTAGTTTGTTGTAGTTTAAATTAGGATGTGAACTGTTTCTTCATATGTGTTGTTTTTAGTCAAGAAATCTGACATTCTTCCCAGAAATGATATTTTGCATTCCTTCGAAGGATCCCAGAGTGCCCTGAAGGCAATGAATAACGCTTCTTTGCATACTTATGATGGAAAATGTAAAGTTCTATCAACAGACTGAAAAATTGCAGGTATTGGGCCTGGCTATTTGTCTTTAAGCCACACTCTTTTTACCCCAGGAGCTCAGTGACAGGTTCTTCTGGCCTACAGAGGGAGTCCCACTAGGCTGCTCATTCCCTGCAACAACGTTCACTGCTCTCAAACTGGTACTTCACTGACAGTGTATCCTGCAAAATGGTAACTCCCTCAAGAAAGGTTAACTTCTGTTTCAGACTTTTGTTAAAAGGCATTCGCACTAGATCAACACCAATATTCACCTGGGTCAGAGTCTGGCACCTCTACACATGTTAAGTGACACATTTAAACTGATAAATAATAAATAAAGAACATTTCAAAGTGTAGTAGATTTTTTTTTTTTTTTTTTTCCATGGTAGTGAATGCATTTTCAATGGTGAATAAGGTGAGACTTTCACAGTGATCTGACAAAATAGAAGACTGATAACAGAACGAAGGTATCTGACAATGAAGTATAAAGTTATTATCACCACTTGATTAGGAAGAATTTTATTAGTCACCTTTGATTGCTTCTCATAAATAGTGAGACCATCTAATATCCCTGTAATGATGGCCACTGTGCATGAGTATTGTGATAGGAAATGTGCTATGTAAGAGAAAGAGCACTTGAATCTCCTTATAAAACCAGACCTGATTAGGAATTGTACTCCAGATGCAACCATGTTAGACTGTGTATAACTTTCAGGCCACATATTCGTTGTGCTGAGCACTAATGGCTTTGGGATGAAGAATTAGTTCCTGTTTCATTCAGTACTTTATTTTCTGGGTAAATTCAGTGGTTTTAGAGAAAAGGTGTTCGTCTTGGCTCAAATATGACTATTTCCATAAAAATGTACTGTATTTGAAAGGTCTTTGATTTAGGTTCTTGACATCCTTTCAAATGATCAAGTGTCACAAGAAGTGGTAACTTTTGATCTCATTAATGAGCTAACTGAATGATAGTTTAAATGTAGCACAGCATTTTCATGATTAAAATTTTTATCAGGCTGTTTTAAATGGAAGGACTGATTAATTTTAATAGGATTTCTATCATAAATGAGAAAACTGTCCAAATTTTGTAACCAATATATTTTTCACTTGAAATATTCTAAAGTAAAATGCTACTTAAGCAGATGATTCAAGCCAATATAGGGCAGATCTACAGTGTCAGTTGCTGTCTCGTTCATAGATCTCCCATAAATTCATTTTCAAGTGTTTACAGTCAAACAGAAATGTTTAGCATAAAATGGCAATTCTTTGGGTCAATTCACATGACTTTTTCAGTCATATTAGCTATATATTACAGCTTATTTGAAGTCCTATTTGCAAAACTGAGAGAGACCTAAATAAACCAGTTTGGGAAGATGGCGACACAGGGGTAGGTGTAGCAGGAGAAGAGAGTGACCATGAAGGAGCAGCAGGGACAATGTGTTATGGAATGGCTGCAGTCCCATTCCCCTGTGCTGCTTGAGAGGAAGAGGTAGAAGAGGGTGGATGGGGGCAAGGTGTTTTCACTTTGCTTTTAGCTCTCGCATCTCTGTTAATACGCAGTAAATTATATTAAACTCCTTTACGATGAGTTTGTTTAGCCCATGATGGTAGCTAGTGAGTGATCTCCCTGTCCTTACCTCAACTCATGAGCTTTTTATTTGGTTGGGGTTTTTTCATCATATTTTCTCCCGTGTCCTTCTGAGGAGGGGGAAGGCAGAGTAGCTTGGTGGTTCTTAGCTGCCCACTAGTGTAAAACTATCACAGTGTTTTCCACTTGGCTTTATTCACTTATTGATCATTATTGCTGCTTTTCTACCTACCTCCATCCTCTTCTCTTTATTTCCATGTTTTATTTTGAGAAATAACAGAAATTCACTCTCTTCAGCATGATCCAACACTCATGTACCTATATGAAATATTTTTTTTAATTGAAAAGAATGGTTTGTGTGTTTTGTTTTGTTCTACTTTAAGATAACAACAGAACATTGTAACAAAACTTGAAAGGAGGGTAATAGATAGCTAGTATGTTTTGTTTTGTGAGATTATGAGGCTGATTAGCTTTTTATAATGATTTTTATTACTGACATCCTGTAGCAATAAATGATCAAATCTATTACACATAATTAACTATCATTTATTATTGTATCCACTGTTTATAATTCAACAGATAATTTCCTATTCATTATATATTACATTAGACAGTCAGCAATAGTGGTGTCAGCATGTAAATACAGTTACACCATGTAGATAAGATAAGTAGACTAGAAACCAAAAAAAAACCACCTAAGTTTCTTAAATTTGTGGTAGAGTTTACATTACACTCAAGATTAGGCTGCATAAATCATGTGCCTTGGTTTCCTCATCTATGCTCTGGAAGTAACTAAGCCTGCCTTTCTGAGGTGTTTCGATATTCTTGGATGAAAGGCTCTAAGTACAAAGTATTATCTGTTATAGCTGTGTTTCTGCTAAATCATTGCTGGTTAATAATGCAGTGTGAGTTGCTGAAAATTGAGAAAAATTTCTTTCTAGTAACAAAGGACGCTTGCTTCACCTCATATCCTTTTTGTCATTGTAATGGAAAACATGAATATGCATCTTTGTTGCATTATTGCAAGAGGCAGTTATTTGCACCTTCTGAAAAAGACGTGAATTATACTTTAAAATTAATTGAAGATGGCATTTTTTCCCCTTTATGTTTTTATTTTTTAAAATTAGTTTGGAAAAACTGTGAGGTCTAACATAAGCTCAGAAGGTCTCTGGACATGAAATTCAATTGGGAACCAATACAAATAAAAATGGAGGAGGCAGAGTTTCTGTCCCATTAACTGCGGAGATTCATTTTGATGTTCCAACATTTTAGCTATTTTAAACATTGATTACTACAGCAAAGTCAATACAAAAAAAAAAATAATCAAAATGAAAATAGTAAAGAGAAGACCAAGTCACTAAAGCCCACTCTACATACGGAGATAAGTTAGTTGCAGTTATTTCATGCAAGAGATCTAGGTATCAACCAAAACAGTTATACAAAGTTAACACTTAGCTTAGACTACTGTTCATATAAATACACTGATAGTAATACAGACACACTTTGGAAAAGCTGGGAAAGGCCACTCTTTCAAGCTCCAAGATGCGGCGCTCACAGGAAAAGTACTAGATGAGAAGAGGTGACCACCTCCAGCAGCGGGCAACCCGACCATTGGCACCGTGAGTGCTTTCTGGCACTGGAGATGCCACCTTCCCCACAGTGAGGGCTGCCATGCAGGCACAGCGTTCTTCCCATGGGGGCTGGCACACTGCCCTCACATTTCCAGCAAGAGCAAAGTAACGCTCTGAACCAGATGTTGTGAAGCTCAGATGAGAACTACCATCCCAGTGCTGGCATCACTTTTGATGATAACTTTCTTATGCAGTCAACGTTTAATGGACCATAAACACAAAGTAAAAGAAAAGGACAGATGTTTTACATAGTATTCTGATAAGAAATTAATTTCTTTTTGTAATATCAATTTTGAGATTTTTTTTCAAGAAAGCTAGTATAATGACAAAAAGAAATTATAAGTGGTACTGTGACACATACAGGAGCTCTTGCAAAATTCAGGATTGTCAGACTGTGTCTGATCATTTTTTCTGTCTTTGGAGAGAAAGTATCTACCCGAAAACAAGGAATTGTCCTGAGAGACCTGCCAGGTAAGAAGGTATCAGTTATGCACTGCCATGTAAGAAGGTATCAGTTACCCACTGACATGCAGACATCAACAACCGTACAGGTAGTTTACTCTGTCTACACAGTACAATTTGCATTTAGTTAAATGCATGAACTGATTGTAAGCACTCACAAAGCTTTCACAGAGACTCTAAGACCTGACTTAGCCAGGCTTGCACCAGCAAGGCCATAAATGAGGCAGGTGCTGGGTGACTCAGGACAGCTGGTCATAGCCAGTGAAAGAATTTATAGGCTATTTCTCTGCGCTACAAGAACAAGAGCCTTCAAATATTCAGAGCATGTGGATTTCCCTGTTGTGGTTTTCACGGTGCCCAGCACTCCAGTACTTAGCACTTCAGAGAAAGAAACACATAATGTTGCAGCCAAAAGTGTAATACTTTAGAGGAAAAAGTCTCATCTCCAGGCTGTGAGGCAATTTTCATCTACTCTGAAACATGAAGCATGATTGCCCTTGTTCTGCTACAGTGCTCTAAATTAGGCAAGATCCCTATAAAAGTAAGGCATCGTCTTCTTTTCCAGAGTCCTAAAAGCAGACTTACATGTTGCCGTGTGAAGAGTTAGCTCCACAATCGGCATTAACATTGATGAGAGATGTTGGTGTAACTTCGACGCTGCAGGTAGAAAGTATTTCTCTAAGTGAGTTGTTTCAACTTTTTGCTTAAAGTATGTTTCCACATCATTTGCCAAAGACAAGTGTGCCCTGTGAGTTAACCACAAATATTTGAATGCAGTGCAGCACATATTAAGGCTGGCAAATAAGTACTTCAGATCTGTTCTTAAACCATACTGGGACAACTTCACATGAATATGTCAATGGGAAGGGGTTGAAAGTGGGTGCAGATGCCTTCAGAGTCCATACTTACACAGACAATTCTTCTGCTGTTCTCATAGTCCCATAGCAGTGTACATCAAATAATGCTGAAATTCTTTTCTGTTGGTACCTTCGTAACATGGCTTTTTAAGTAACTGGCCAACTTCAGCCCAGGCTTTCCTTTCAGTCTTGTGCAAAANTTGAAAAAAAAAAAAAAAAAAAAAAAAAAAAGGAAGTTGGCATATGGATGTGAATGATTTAAAAATGAGATGCTTTCATCTCTTGAAACATTTCAAGTGTGCTGAAAAATAGATTACAATACTAAAAAAAAAAAATCAAGATTTCAAAATGTTTAAAATAAGTCTGTTTTCTTCATACTTGAATTACTCTGCAAAACTTGTTGAAGCCCAAAACTTCTTAAAGTGTTTGCATTGCTATTTCTTGCCCATATAATTTCAAATGAAATCCCATTTTCACTTTCCATGTGTCAACTAAACATTAATATGGTTTGTTTTTTTTTTTTTAACAGAAAGAACTAGAGCAGGTAGCAAGTAGCATAACAATATGCAAACATTTCAGTCTGTTTTTTTTTTTTTTTTTAATACAAAAATTTCATCAGGAGCATGTCAAAATGTCCACTTCAACATCTCTGTCTAGCTCTAGTTGCATTGTAAAGAATAAGCTCGACAATGCAAAGCCAAGATTTTGAACTTGTTTAATCTGCATTTTCTGAGTGTTCCTGTTCTCACATAAAGCTTGCAGCATCAGTCACTCTTCTCGTGGTACTGCTTTTGCCTTAGAAGCCACATATTTTATTTTTGATAATTTTTCCACAGACTATATATACATTTTACATACATATATTTTTATACATAACTCTTTGCTAACACTTTTGGATGATACCTACCTTTTCCCAAGACTTCAAAAGTCTTAAATCAGTTAAGAGGGCTACTGAAAGGGGAAGGTTTACAACCACAGTGGACAGGAACCTGGAAAATAAAGAGTTATGGTGGCTTCAGTTCAGAACAATGACATGACTGTTGGGTCAGTTTGGAGATGCTTAGACTTTTCTTTGTGTCCTTAAATGTACAGCAGGAGGTGTGTCAGGGACAGGCTCCTGAGGTACAGTACAACAAATGATAGGTGCTTCAAGATCAGAGACACGATGTCTTGAGTAAAGGACTGATGACATTTTGCCAGTTTGACTTTAATACCTGGAACATCTGTGGCATCACCAAACAGCCTGTGATTTAGCTAAAACATCATAAAGATATTCAGTGTCATAAAAGTAACATTTTATTTAACCTTCCTGTAACAACTTTAAGAACAGTAATCTGTTAGAGTAGGCTGCATGTCTGGCACATGATAGTGGATGAGAATGAGTAATCAAATCTTAAATATGTATTTGTAGCAATATTGCTTCAAAGTTTTTGCAAATATTGCTAAAAAGTGTGCTACGGGAAGAAATAAAAAGAGCTACAGCAAGCAAAATAAAATTTCATTGTCCTTAACTGGGAGCTGGGAGAACAGTTCCTCAGTACATGAACATGGTTTTTATTTACTGCTTTGTATCACTTTATGCCAATCCCATGATGGCTTTTCCACCCTCCACTGCCACAAGCAATGGAGATAAATGATGCATCTCTGCAAAGAAAAACATTCTAAACTGGTTCCTGGACTTTTTGCGTTTTCTTCTTCATGACTCCAATTAGGGACCTCAGTCTGGCACTCAGCACATTTTGTGTCTGAGAGCAGCACCGAGGCGCAGGTGCACGTCACTTCCCAGTGCCTGACCAGGGACCAGACCTTGGGATCCTGCCACCAGCTGTGCCCACCACAGCTGCTTCAGGAAAGCGAGAGGCACTTCGCAGCCAGGCTGAGCCTGGCCGGGAGACAGGCCATCTCGCACACATCAGCCCTAGACCTGCTCATCTGGAGAGGTTCCTGCTAAGGGTACAGGGGCAAATGAGAGCAAAACCAAAGTGCTAGCACCTCTACTCTAATGAAATCTGACTTCTACAGAGAATGATTTGTGCATTGAAGGCATCTTTTGTATTTATATATATGTTTCCCTCCTTTTTTTGTTTGTATCCTTCAGAGTTGGTGAAGGGCCTGGAGCACGGGTCTTCTGGGGAGCGGCTGAGGGAACTGGGGCTGTTCAGTCTGGAGAAGAGGAGGCTCAGGGGAGACCTCATTGCTCTCTACAGCTACCTGAGAAGAGGCTGCAGTGAGGTGGGATCAGCCTCTTCTCCCAGGTAACTAGTGACAGGACAAGAGGTAATGAACTCAAGGTGCGCCAGGGGAGGTTCAGGTTGGACATTAGGAAGAACTTCTCTGAGAGAGTGGTCAGGCATTGGAACAGGCTGCCCAGGGAGGTGGTGGAGTATCCTTCCCTGGAGGCGTTCAAGAAATGTGTGGATGTGGCACTTAGGGACAAGGTTTAGTGGCCATGGTGGTGTTGGGTTGACGGTTGGACTATATGATCTTAGGGGTCTTTTCCAACCTTAGTGATTCTATTATTCTATTATACATTTCCTGAAAGACAAGATGGGGCAAATAATATCTATACTGCCCTTCTCTGAGTACAGAAGTCCTGAGAAAACGAAAGATTATAGGAGAGGACTTTTCACTCTAGGATCCACACTGCTTTGTGGGATCCCTATATTCCAGGCATCTGTCTTGATTTTCCTCCTCGGCACTGTGTTGCCCAGATAATTCTCAGTGCTGTTTACTGCAGTTAATCAGCGGTAACTGAGACATCTCCTTCCCAGCCTCATCCTACACGTCTCCCAAACAAGGGTTTTCCAGCACTCCTCAAGAAGAAATCTCCTGGTGCCTCTGCACCTCTCTGCACCTCTGCACCTCACCGAAGAGCTGCAGAGCTTGGGTGAAAGTCTCCATGCTGGGCACGCACTGGTCAGCCAGTGGTCAGATACACTGATCGTCATGGTGGCTGCTGAGTCACCTTCCCCAGTTTGCACATCCTTATATGTTAGAGGAGGCAGTACAAGCCAAAGAATAGCAAAATATGCATATAAAGAAGCTTTGTGCTCTGGCAGTGCTTATGATGAGAACAGTGTGACTTATGAGGTATTTATTTTTGTGGCCTTAACCACAGTTTTCCTGTTCTTGGTTTTATTTATTTCCAAACAGAAGGAGACAAAGTTCTCAGTTAGTTACTGACAAACACACTGGTCACATGGACTTTTCAATCCTGCCAGTCTGTGCTGTGCCTTGACAACTACATGAAAAAGTACATTGGTGTTCACTGTCCTCCTAACAAAGCAGTTGCTCCCACCATGAAATCTCATCCCAACTTGCAAGAAAACCAGCAGGCTGCAACTGAAACATGTGACAGGTGATGGATGGTGAACAAATGGGATAACTGGATGTATCAGAAGGGGGTTCCAGGAGAGACAGGGAGGTATCACAGCTGTCATATATGCAGTGAGGCTCTATCAGGAATAAAGAACTCATCTGCTGGCTAATAAAGGTCTGCAGAGATGAACTAAAGCACAAGCAAAGAAGAACTGACAGGAAGACAAGGAAATTAAGAGCACACTGTATGAGCAGAGACTAAGATCTTCATTCTTTTGCATTGCAAAATAAATCTGTGAGGGTGATGACTCCTTTATGCCTACATCTAAGGATAAACACTAGGTGGGAGAAGAGCTCATTAGGTAAATGATAAAACTGATACAGTAAAAAGTTGCTATAATCTAGCCTGAATAATTAGGGGTTGAAAATGAGAAAAGATTATTAACTGCCGGAGCAGTGAGACTCTGGGTGTGTTTTTGAAAGAAACTTTGGAAAGTTATCACCTGCTCTTCCAGAGAAGCCAGATCATTGAGCCTCGGGACCCTTAGCCTTTGTTCCTTTGCTACTAACATACTTTATAATAATGGTGAGATAACTAAAATGAAGAATTATGTAAAAGCAAAAGTGCTTCATGATTCTTACCTGTGGAGATGCTTCAGCCTCCATTCTCAGATGCATAAATTGAAGGCAAAATCAATTCATGAATCTGAAAGGGGAGAGGATCAATAAGATCATCAGAAACAGCACCATGTTTTCATCTAGTTACCGCTGTATGGTACTCAATAACATGTTTGGCTAAGGTACGTTATCTGCATGTTACCTGGGGTGAATACAGGAGAACAACAGCAGTCAGTTTCATGAGATTGTTCTTGTCCTGTCCAGTCTTTTTCTGCACTTTGGATTAGGTCTTTAGAACTCTAAGAATCACTGAGTGAAATGCTATACAAACGTGACCCACTTTTCTAAGTGATAGCTGGATTTCGCAATGACATAAAAACACACATAACTAGAAACACGATGTTTTGCATGTCTTTGAAATAAGAGGTTTGTTGTTTAAGTCTGTGCAAGGCTTGTCTATGAAACTGTTTCTGCTGAGGAATTAATGAAGTCCAGTGATGAAGATAATGTGTTGGGTGGTTACAACAAGGGCTGGTATGCTGATTTCTTTCCTAGATTCTGCACAGTTTCAATGTGGTGCTTTCTAGTACATAAAGTTACTGTCTAGGTAGGTTCATGTTCACGTCTGTAAAATAAGTTTGTATTTATCAGCTTCACATTCTATTTCAATACAAAGTCATCACTATTTGTACAGGATTTTACACTACAATAGCGCAATGTAATACTGCTTACACATGAAAAGGCAAACACGCAATTGTGATAAAGGGGAAGGAACCCTACAATGGCCTAGGTTTTGATTTTAATCAAAAGAAATCCAAAAGAACAATAGTAAAATCAAGCCACATTTTAAATTTACTGTTAACTTACTAATTTAACTAAGACTAGAATCTGCCCCTATGTAAGAATCTAGAATACTAATAAATAATGTCATAAATAGCAACCACAGAATTAAGCAATTAATGAGTTCTTTTTACCACATGAAAGGTCCTGATAGAGACCCTTTAGCTCTTGCTAATGAGGAAACCAGACAGTTTCTCCCACCGGCAGTCTGTTGGCTTTCTTCAGGCATTTCATGAATTTTGGCCAGAGCATCCATGACATACAGAAGGTGTGCAGGATGGCATATACTGTCGTCAGAGCAGAAGGATGCCTAGAGCCAGACCAGGACTGGCCAGCAGTCCAAAACTTTGCTTCAAGGTTTATCAAACTTAGGTAGAAGAGGCAATCTGGCAGAGTGTTTAGAAACATTATTATTTGGTTCTTCCAGTTGTTTTATATGAACTTTTCTTTCTTTTCCACATTAATCCACTTTATGAGAAGAGACGTGAGCTGAAGAAAGCCAATTATTTGACAATTTAAAAAGGCGTGAGGGGGACGTAAAACAGTCATTAAACAATAATGACACTAATGTTGAATGGCATTCAATTAATATTTATAACGTGCAGCAATATTAACAGCAGAATTAACTTATTTTTGTATGTCTGACAGCTCTTTGGTTGATTAAGAATTGCATGATGATATTTTGCACATTTCACATGCAAATACTGTATTATTTGCAGAATTAATTGAAGTTTTGTTTTGAAATCACTGTTTTCTTCTGTAATAAAGCCCTGTAAATGATCTTATTAGGAATTTTTGGAATTTGACTTTTTTTTTTTGGTCATCTTATCATGGAAATCTGCATTCTGCATGCTGTATATTGGTACAGTCCTCTAACATGTAACAGAGGCCTTGGAAATATAGGAGCTTTCGCTCAGTGCTTGGTGGGATGATCTTGTAGCGGTCACCACAATGACAGGACCATGTCATGTAACATGACTGCTTCTGAGTTCCATCAAGGATGGAAAGCTTGTTTGTACTACGGCACTTCAGAAACACAAAAGTAAGTTTTTCCTTGCATCATACAGTTGGAGTACAAACCCTTCCACTTTTACAATGCTAATTTAGAGAAGAGTTTTGGTAAATCTAGCCTTGACTGTGTGGGGGGATTATTCAGTTAATCTTTCGTAACAGTACATTGATCTTTACCACTTTGCCTGCTTGTCTATTTTTACCGGCAGTAGCTAGCATTTTCAGATGCACCTGTCCAATTCCCATTGCTGTTTCAGTTCCCAAGTTACCCAGAATAAAATTTACATGTGTGCCTAAAAGTGCAAATAAATGTCTAGTCAGATTTATGGAAAGAAGCAGGCCAGGAGTTGGATTACTTGCACTGAAAATCACAGGAACTGAGTGTTTAGACTAGTTTCCATTAGACTTCTACTGCATCTCTACACAGCTAATAACTTCTCTAAACCTGAGCTTAAGCAGCTTTATAAAAGGATAAAAGAAAGGAAAACAATGTAAGGGCTTGGAGCATTCACCTTAGCTCCTCATAAACTACGTGGAATGTCGTGAGCATCCCACAAGAAGGTACCCAGTAAAATAAATGCAAAACCAGTAGCTTTCTGCATGTAATGTGATGGGCTTTTGACAATACAGCTTGATACTATGAGGATGGGGTGCCCTAGTACAAAAAGCCCTGTTGCACTACTGTCCATTAGTACAATTTTGTGCATTTCACTTCCTATGGGGAACGATTTTCATCAGTTTTTGGTCAGACTTCCTTGACCTAATTCTGGTTTCAGTGCTAAAACAATGTTGGGATTTTACTGAGTTATTGGGTTAGGACAGTGGAGGCAAAGACCCAAATGAAATGTGGCTCTGATGGTACAAACAACAAAGAAAAATAACTTAGTCCATCCAAAATATAATGTCAAAGGAAGTGTGGAAACCCCCATGGCATGAGTAACTTAAAATTTCCCTGGCTAAAGCATTAGGCAATAGGCAGTCTCAGTCCTGTTCTGATTCAATATGATGATACAACAAACTTTTCTTTCTCTTCACATTAGTGATTCTGTGCTAAAGGTTTGCCCTGGGAGATGTTTCTCTGAACATCTTTTCTCTGAACTAAGAGAGAGGAAAGGACAGAAGCAGAGGGTGATGGAGTGAACTGGTTTTGCCGGTGTTTTTAAACTCTTTTCCACTCTCTTGATTTTTCCCTTACAGTCCTGCCCTGTTTTAAACAAGAAAGAAATAAAGAATGAACATGGCAACAAGAATTTATCTCCATCTCAAATTCCTTCCCTTCCTCTCTGAATGACATTCAGATGTCAGACTATGAATAAAAGTATCTTCTAGTTGCCACATTTTCGTGCACTCCAGAGGCCAGCCAGAATGACAAGTTTTGGAGCTACACCTGCATCTTCACGCTGCTTTATCATTCCTTTTCTTCTGAGTCATTCACATTATTTGAGATACTTTAGAAACTACACCCACCAAGTTATTCAGAATGCTCTATTAAAGAATAATCATCAAATCTTCTACAAATCACAGGAAAAATAAAAATAAAAAGATGTAAAAGGGTAAAAAAGGAAATGGAAAGGAAAAGTATCAGCTTACCTTAACATATAAGTATAAATTCAAAAGACTTGAATTAATGCCTTCCTCTGCCAGAAACTTTGTGTATGACATTGGGCAAACCATAGTCTATTTCCACCTCTGTTCCCAAAATGCAGGATAGGGATACTATGGACATTTTCCTTCTTGAATGCAGGGTTGGGTTAAGGGAAAGCCATTTATCTTCTGAGAAGTCATAAACCTTTTCCACAGAACTAAAAGAACAACCTGAGCAGAAAACATATGCAAAATTGTGAGGCAATTGCAGACTACTGTAATGAAAATATGTAAGTACAAAATTAAATAACTGGTCTAGACTGTAACATACTTAGCTGTAAACTCTACTAATACGCATTTGAAAATATCATGTATACATTCTTTGCTTGGAATAAGTGCTACCTTACCAGAAAAATAGGGAGGAGGTAGCTTGTTTTATGAAGCCTTAAATGAAGCCTGCCCTGTACCTACCAGCATGAATTTGGTCAAAATATAAATAAATCTTAATCCAATTTCCAATTTGCTTTGATAATTGTGCATACTCCTCTTCCCCATAAATGAAAAAGTTAAGGTGAACAATGGTAAAACATCTGGAGGTCAAATTCTGCTTCCAGCGTTACCTGGGAAACTTTAGGCAGTATTTTCAAAGGAACTAAGAGACCAGGCTCTTCATAAACACAGCAAGAGAACACAGGTAGATGCAGCTCTCACCCTTCTTCTTTTTCTCCAGTATTAGCAGACCAGCTTCTGCAGGAGTTACCACCGTAGGCAGGAACACACCTTCCCAGCACACAGCCTTGATCCCTGCCCCAGAGCTAGGCATGCATAATGGCCCTTTTGGCCAAGAAAAGGTCCAGGTGAGACTGTCTTATCAAACACAAGTGAGGAGGATGAAAGGTCTCCTCTCGTTAGCAGTTAGACTGGGAAAGTTGTAGAAGCCAGGGCAGCTACCTGCAGACCCTCGCCTGTAGATTTGAATGACTCATCTCTAAAGGCAGCTCTGGCCACCAGAATGAAGTATATTTGGAAGTTTTCCTGCTGGAGTTTTCCTACTGTTTTCTGTATTTGAAGATCCACTGGGTCATGCCGTAAGAGAGGGAGGGAAATTATTTCATCTGTCTAGACAAGCAGACAGGAGCTTCTGGATTCCACACCCTACTCCACTGACCACATAAGCATCTTTTCAATAATGATTTATCTACTATTGAATAAAGTATAGAAATACTCCAGGGAGAAAGGACTTATTCCTTTCAGTCAAATGTCCTAGCCTTCAGGGTATAGTCTCATATACGATATTATTCTTTTTGATAGATACATAAGAATATATGTATAATGTGATGTTTATTCAGAGGCTTTCTCTGTTTCCCAGTTATTTTTATTTTTATTATTCCCTGATTGGACTTATACTGCCCACAAATGTGCCCTGGTCATGACAAGTCATGACCTCTCCTTAGAAGTGGGAACTGTGAGTTCAAATCCCTTAAGAATAAAAGCAAAAATGAAGATAAGTTTCCCACACCAGGACTGACTGGCTCCTGACCCAGGGAACAGAAGGAGAGGAGGGGAAGGCATCTCATTTAATGGCATTTCATGAGAAATCAGCCTCCATGGCTGTGCCCTGCATCCATATTTCCTCTCCCGCTGTTTGCTGGGAACACCCATCTGCAAGCACCTCCAGCAATTTAGGAATGAAATAAACACTAAACAGCCCAGCCCATTCTATCCCGAGGAGCCTCCTGGCCTGAGCAAAACCCACATTTGGAGATCCAAACAACAACGGTAAAAGCAAAGCACGTCCAAGGCTGCATGTGAGGTTAGTGTTGGGTTTGGAAGACTTTAAAGGGGACTTTTGTGGGGATTGAGTCCCAGCACTGGTAACTCTAACAAACGGGAGTGGCCAGTTCTAGACATTGCCAGCCCTACCACCGAGGTTAGATAAGAAGTCATCACATCAGAGCATAAAAATTCCTACCAGATGGCTAGTTTTCCCTTCACCTGCAGGGAGCTCTGGGAGATCTTCCCAGGAAGTCCTGAACACAGAAGGAAGCTCCCAATGACCTCCCAGTGACTCGCAGCCCAGCTTCATGAGCCTGCGCGGCAGCAAAGCATCAAGACATTAGGATGTTTATTTGAACTGCCTCAGACGCAAACTTTCAAGGTTCCTTCATCCCACTGCAGCCTGAGGCCAGCACAGGCTTCTTTTTTTTCATTGGAGAGGAGACGTGGGAGGGAACGCGGTGGGCAGTAAGCAATAACAAGTACAAGAGAAATGTCCATTTCAAGTAATTGAAAAAAACAGTTAGATCCCTTTTTGGTCATGTTTTGAAAGCAAAATGAGAGGGGCAGCCTTCTGATTTAAATTGTTTAAGAAAAAAAAAGAAAAAAAAAGGAAAGAAAAATAATAAGAAAAGCACACTGTGTATACAAAAAAAATCTAAAATTTGCCCGAGCATAAGTATGCTAACGAGTGCAGAGTTCTCCAAATATGGACTCAGTGTGCATCACAGGGGCATGAGCCAGGTCTCATAAGTAAACAAAATAAAAATACCAGAGGGAATGTTTTAATAGCTTCTTTTAATTCCCAGTTTGAATAGATTCCTTGTTTAATTTGATAAAATACGTAGCAGTGTTGATTTGGTAGCTGTTACTGGTTTGTTTTACTGAACATGCCGGGGACTGATCCTGGGCTGTGTTAGGATGAGGTCACACCAGCAAAACTGCACTGGAGTCAGGAGTAAACTCTCTGCACACAGTAAAGGATTGGAACCATGATTTCCAACAGACTGCTTGGCAAATAAGCCTTTTAACCAATGGAAAAATCACCATTCTTCTGACTACTGTAAAAGCACAAGATTTAAAGCTTTGCTGAGACCACGCAAATCTAGTAGGCTGCACTTTCGCAGAAGAGCATATTAGTCTGTCAGCTGAAAGAGTCTCTAAAAGAAAAAACTGACAGGGTTTTGAACTGGGATTTGGGAAACCTGTGTGCAGTTTCTGGCCTGTCCATCACTTGGCTGCTTGGCAGTTTCAGACCTGTCTTCCCTGCATGGTGCCTTGGTTGCACGCTTGGACACTGGAGATGATGAAAACATGCGCAGTAAGTAAAGATCTACCAGCAGCAGCAAACTTTATCCATACATGCGAAGCCTGGGAATTACTGCCTTCTGGAAACTTCTCTGCTGCTGCATCACCAGAAGCCTGCATGCAAGTCGCTGAGCTTTGCTGCTCCTCCATTTACTTGCCTGCCATTCAGACACAGGCCATTTTACCCACTGTACAGGGGATTAGTAATAACAAACTGCATTTTCCAAGTCTCTTGGAAGCATTAATTATTAAACACGATCATTTGAACCTGTCTAAAGTATCAGAAAGTTGGCCAAGTGCAGCAAAAACTTGAGGTACAGATTCTCATTCAAATTACTGCCCTTTTTGTTAAATGAATTCTAGTGATCAAAGCCTGATTGAAAAACTATTAGTTGTGAATGGCAACAACACCTACACTTTTTAAACCCAATACTTTTCTTTTATGCTCAAACTGGTGGAAATAACTTTCACTTTCAGTTAAATAACTCTAGATATCCATTATTTCTATCTGGCTCTATGCCTACTGCCCAGTTGTACAGAAAGACATTTAGCTAGTAAACTCAGTGCCATTTCTTTGAGGTTTCTGAAGAAGAATATGTAAAAAAGAATAAAATTGGCCCAGCGCCATGAACTACTGCTCAAATCTCATAAATAATACCTTCTGCAGGATCTATAATTTGAAGAGAGAGATTAGCCATGGTAATATGAATTATTATATTTTTGTCTCCACCCCATTCTCATATCCTTTGCTCCTCAGATACATTTTTACCAGGTGGACAGGCAGGTTTTTAATGTGACCAGAACTCTGGCTGAGATCTGGGTTTTACCTCGAGAGCTGGATGAATGTGATCAATTTATCCCTTTCCTGCTCTGATTTGTCTGCTGGCAAATCACCAAGTAATTCCCAGCTAAGAAAATGTCACTGTAAAATGATATATAGGGTGAAATGGAGAGCAGTTCCTTCCTCAATATAGCTGCAGATGATATAGTCAATGATAGCCATTTTAGGTGGAGAATAAAATTCAGTCATCTAGAAGGCAGACTTCCATCTTGTTTGTACATTCTGAAAAAGCTGTTACACTGGAAACATTTTATTTGCATGGTCAATGAAAGCTATTTTAGATGTAGAATACAGTTCAGTCTTGTGCAAGGTAAAACTTCATTTTTTAATGTATCCTGAAAGACTGCTTACACTGAAAACATCTTGCATATTCACGGTCAAGAGGATCCTGTTTTACTAAGAAAATGGAAGACAGAGTGTGCGTTAACTAAAGGTGCCTGGGCTCATTTCACAAATGGGGCTTAGGCTCAGCACTAGTTCCTCCAGCTTGTGGGTGCCCAGAGCCCTAGTGGGATTTGGCACCTAGATGACGATAGTGGTAAGAGCAAGGAGTTTTGATGAGCAAGCAACCCCCTAAATGAGCCCATTAAAAACCTTTTTCTTAACCCACTGACACCTGTGTGCATAACTCCAGCTGTTGGGGAAAATGTAACAGTGTAAAGATGAGTATTAAATGGGGATTTTGGGGGTCTTAATTGTAGACCCATGCCCTAAGACTGTAGTTGGGAATCTAGGCTCCCAGTTAGTCTAACCCCTGATTTCAAACTTTTCTTGGCTTTGAGAGAAACTCCCAACTTTGCTCTGGGTGCAGATGAGTAACTATACTGAAATTTCAGAGCAATTTGCTCATCTTAGGACTGCTGGACTCGTCCATCAGGTTATTTCAAGAATGGGCACAAGTAGGCCTAAGTCATGCAGATAATGCTTTCTGTCTTTCTGTGAGGGAGTTCCGAAGCCAATCCTTGGTAGAGACTGCTGTTTCTTTTTCTAGTGGTTGTGGTTTTGCACATTTCCTTATTACAGAACAAACCTAACCCAGCAAGAACCTGGAGAGGAGACAGGAAGAGAAGTGAGAGAACTAATTGTCCTTAGACAAAATCCTAGAGATATTTACTGAAGGAATAGCAAGAAAAAGAGGACCCCAACAATCTGAAACTGCATTTTGCAGGGGTCACAGATTATGTGTTCTCTCTTTGCTTTCTGTCACCATTGTCTAGACAAGTGGGCTTTCCCCCTAGCTCTGCCTGATGATATGATCATAGAAAACAGTGTGTAAGCAACGTGACTTTCCCAGATGTCAGAAGCTGCTGAACAAGCACAAAAGAAAGCTAGGATGGAAGAGTCATGAGGACATGAGTCACGAATTTCTTTCAGTCTTTATTTCAATTATTTCCTGTCTCTTAACAGGAAAATAACTACCACAGAGTGAGTGCAGGAACACCCATAGACACAAAGATAGATACTATTTAGGAAGTTGTTGCTGGTTTAAAGAAACGACATATTATTTCTTGTCTATTTGCTTAGAAAACATCATAAAGGAAAACTCTATGTCAGCTTTGCTAATTCTACTCAGTTCAATTAGTTCAATTACCTGGGTTTGCACAGTGTCCCAGTAAATCCAGTACCACATTCTTTATTCCTGACCCACCCCACTGGCGCTGACAGGGGAAGAACTGATTCTTTGCTCTCCTTACCATGAGGAATTCCTCACAGAGCTGAGGATTAAATGTGGCTATTTTAAACAGATTGCCTTCTCCTCTAAGTGATGTTAGTTAAACAAAGCTATCGTTTCCTATCACAATATTTATGCTTGCTACTAGCTCTTCTGTCTCCAACTTACTTGCTAGTGCAAGGTGGTGATCAGAAGAGAGGAAAGTCTGTATTTTGGGCCTTTTTTATTTATGAAATACTGGAAGAAAGATTAAGTAGCATTAATTCATCTTACAATGTTTTTACAGCAGAAAAAAAAAAGTTGGCAAAAAGTATATTATACAAGCTCAGTCAGCCAGCTCCCAGGGTTGTACTGCTATTTGCCCTGGGCCAATTATATTTTACATGATCAACACACCCAATAATTAAATAATGAATTGGTTTCTTTTGGAAACTCTATAAAACGTCATGGAGCGGAGAATATTTATCTTGCCTCTGTGATTCCCGCTGAAGAAACATCTGGTTCTTTTTTCTTCAATCAACATGAAGTCTGAAGGGGCCCAAATTCAAAAGCAATTATATTTTATGTCATTTATGTGCATTACAGGCAGACAAATCTAACTTGTTGGAATATGCAATCCCACCCTCCCTATCCAATTTTTGTTGATCGCATTTTCAGACAGCCATGGAAAGAGCTATTGCAGATTGATAAAAGTTGTTGATCTATCAACTCCTATAACTTCATTGCCAGAGTTTACAATAACAAGGTACTTGTTTGAACATAAAAGCAACCACTAGACTGTGCTTCCCTTCTACAAGGATCATTGCCAGGGAAAACGCCAGAATATGTATCTTCGCATACACCTTGTAGCGGGTCCTTCAAGACCTTTCAGCCTTCATTTGATTTTGAAAGAGAAGCAGTTTTTTACTTTGAAAACTGACTTTTTTAATTTGAAAAAGATAGAAGATTTTAATGAAAGAAGAGTGCAGCTGCAAGTTCTGGATGGTATAGTTTTATGCTTCTCTTAGACGACCTATTTTCATACTCAAGCTTCACTGTTTCAAACACTGCGTGGAAGCTGGAATAAGTCTTACAGAGCAATGATACCCATAATGTTTCCTCGTAAGTAATAGTGCAGTTGTAGTTGTACACTTTGCCCCCAGATACTGACATCCTAGCAGAGCTCAGAAGCTAAACTGGTGAGAAGACCCTGAAGTAACTCTCTCCTCACAGTGCAGGGTGTTAGAGATTTAGTATATGGTAATATTTCTTGCAAGTTTTATTTGAAACAAGATCCCTTGGACTGTGCTAGGAAGCTTAAAGAACACTATGACAATGCTCTCAGGAACATCTGATGTGGGTGGATTAAATGTCAGGCTGCTAGAAGTTCTGCCTTTGAGAAGAATAGAGAAACAAACACACTTCTTCTGTATTGTCAAGAATTCAGAAAAGACAACCTTAGCCTCCTCCAGCTTAGTTGATCTTGAAACTCATAAGATTTAACAACAACAACAAAAAAAGAATAATGCATGTTGGATGAGCTATTGGGATTACTCCATCACCACTTTGAGCTTTGCTCCCAACTCATCAGAAACTAACTTAAAAATTTTATATACTTTCCACAACATGCGATGTGTGAAACAGTGCAGCAAGACCTCACCATCTTACAAAGGGGATGTCATGGCTGCTCTACTGAAAGTTGGAAAAACCACCTTACGGGTTTCTTTATGGGATTTATGAGTCAGTCCCAATATGAGTAAGTAACTTTTACCAATATAATACCCATTTTCACTTTCTGCTGGTGAAAGTTTTCACTTTCCTTCAGTTCTTTTACTGTAGAGAGGGTGAAGACAGAGAAGTCATGGATTTGGATAGTTGCATGCAGATAAACACATAAGTCAGTTTCTTAGCTTTGGAAAGTATTTTAGGATCTCTTAAGTACATTTATTTTCCACGTATATATTCAGATAACTTCTTTATATTGAAAAAAAATATATATTTTGCTACAACTAATCTTCCAGAGCCCAAATTACCTGCACAGGAGTGATATGTAATTAGGCCTCACTTGGAAAAAAAAAAAAAAGTATGACTTGCTTGTTCCAGCCCCCTGCCCTTCCCCACCGGCTCTGAAGATGCCACAACTATTGCGTCTTCCCTATCCCTGGGACATTCATTGCCTCCTTTCCACCCCTGACACATCTGTGCCCTGCTGCAACAGCTCCCAGCCAAACGCACCCAGCCGGGCTGCAGTGACACCCTCCAGAGCTGCTGGGTTGAGGCGGCACCCCAGCCCTCCTGTGGGAGCCGTGGGCGAGACCCATGCTTGTCCTGGGAGGAGGCACAGCAGGTCGGGCTGGGTCCAGCCCTGTGCCCCCGCTGCAGTGTGTGCTCACACTTCCCTCATTAGCTGCCTCACCCCCTGGAAACTGCTTTGCTGGTGAATAACTGGAGATGAGGCCTTCCTGAGGAGCTTGGCCACCTCCGCCTACTCGCAGCTGCATGGCTATACATCAGCTCCCAGCATCATATAGCTAGACCACAGTGCTCCTTCTTTCCAGCTTCTAAGCTGTATGAAAAGGCAGCTAAAAATACCTTAAATACTTTCCTAATGTTCCTTTTCCATGTAAGCCACTGCTGTGGGAGGAAGTGGCTTGTTCATTTTTGTCTGGTAGGGGTGGGTCACTGAGAAATTGTTTATGGCCTATACAAGACCATCCTATCTCACGAACTAACCGATTGCCAAATTTATGTTAAAAAAAAAAAAAAAAAAAAAAAAAGAAAAAGCCTTGTAGATCTGATCAAGTTCAGAAAGATCCTTGAACTTCTGAAGTATCTTTTAGGCCATCCTATAACTCGAAAACTTCTGTACAGATGTTTGCACAAATATTCCCTCACAGGCACACAGCAACTGGCTGTGTTGGCAAGTGGGAACTTCTGCCTGAGCCAAAACTTTGCCAATAGTATTTTTTCTGGAAGCCAGGGCAGCAACACTTCCCTGGCCCTGACAGAGAAGGCAAAACATTCACCAGTCCAGTCTACCACTCTTGACATTTCTAATGCCACAAAAATGTCACAAATTCAGAGTCAGACAATTACCAGGGGAGGTAAATGTTCCAAAGCCACCTTTCCCAAATACAGCATGTGTCCTGGCACCTTTGCCTGACAAAGCTGGTGTTCGACACTGTGTGGTTAAGTTGCATTCCCAATGGGTGTTGCACTATCCGTGATTTTCTGCAAAAACTTTTCAAGCACAGTAACGCATATTTCTTGTTGACAGTTTGAAGCAAGAGAGCTGTCTGCCAGGCTGGCATATAGAGCCCCAAGTGCTGACTGATGCCGTAATGCCTGAGTCAGTGCTGAACCACTGCCCTAGGACAGCTCTAGGAGGGCTGGATATGCCTTGGTTTGGAACAGGCATAAGATTACAAGCACTTCCTCCCATCATCCTCCTCCCAACAATGGTAATTATAAGTCCTGTGGTAACTTTTCACAAGAAAAGGGCTGCTAGCTTAAGCGGTCCTAGTCAAAATTCCACTTCAGGTCATTTCCTTTGCCCTCCCACACTCCCTGCCTCTGCAGTTTAGAGCTGATATTCATCCTCCTAAACTACCTAGTGTTTCTTCTCTCTAATTAAATGGTGAATCTGTTGCAAAGGATAGTTGAGAAATTTGTTTTCAGAACAAGGATCAAAGCAGTTTCATCTTCCTTATGTGTTCAGAACACTTTGGACAGAAAAGTAAAACAGAATTTGGACCTGGTTTTGTTAAGCAATTCTTTAAATTATCTGTTTGTTGCAAAATTCTCAGTAGTTACAATGAATTTGCAATACTGTAATTTGAGGAGAGTTATGTGTGGAGGTAAGAGTTCAAGCAACAATTATCTCTTGACGGTCTCAGCACTCACTGCTCATAGCAGATTGCAGGTACTGATGAGGGTATCAGCATCTTTCAAAATCAGACCCAATGTATCTCATGTTGGACCTCCAAAAGCAGAAAAAAAGTCTGAAATTTTTGACTTGAGCAAATACAAGTTTCCCCACTGAGCTACTCTGACTAGAACAAGAAGGAGGTACTCCTTTGTAGAGAGAAGCTGCAGCTATAGTAACAAAGGCAGCTTTTCTAGGCAGCTCATTAAGCTAGCACTCATACCAACTTCGGAGAATTTCTTGTCTCACCCTTGTGCCATATGTTTTGGCCAGCCCCAGTTAGCACTGAAAGACTGTAAAATAATTACAGCAAATATCTAAAATAATGCAGAACTATTAAACAGAGTCAGTAAAATTTCCTGTAAGCATTCTGCATCAGCCAGAATTTTTGCTAATGCTAATTCAGAGTATAGGAAAACCACCAGATCCTTCGTTAAAATCACTGGCCACATGCTTCTTGATTTCAATGAGACTGTTCCTATTCAAAGTAAGTACAGAGAGAGATTTTTTTCATTTAGGACCTTGACTTTATGGCCTTGTTGGGGCTACTCACCTATCCTACTGTATTTAGATATTCCAGGGTAACCGCAGGTGGAGTCATTATTCCGGAATAGCCTAGCCTATTCTAGCCTTGCCCATTCACAATGCTCTTCCAGAACAGCTCAGCTGGGAGACTTCTCCACGTTCACTGGTAGCAGTTCAAAGTGACTAAATCTCAGCCATTTGGTCGTTCTTTGGACCCATCACAAATAAGCAACTCCCTTGTTCCTGGTCTTGGTAGGTACCCGTCTGCAGCTCAGCTGGCTGGAAGTAGACATCTTGGTAGAAGAAGCAATGTACGGAACTATTTTTAGCATTTCAGGATGCATTCCTATACTAAACCTTTGACTCACAGTAGAAATTTAGGTTGGGAAAGCTTGTCCTGTTCTACATGGAAGACACAAGCCTCCACGAAAAAAAAAAAAAAAAAAAAAAGTTGTTCCCAATAAAAGAAGTCAGTGATCCTGTTTTGCATGTTTTGGAAATGAAGTACTTATACAGTAAGGCTCCAGACAGATAGTGTCTTCCTGATTCGGATGTGTTGTAATACCATAATCCAGCACCTCTCAAACACACCAAACCCCAAAGCTGCTACTGGCTAACTGTTTTTTCACACCTTATGCGGCACTTAAGCTCATTCACACTATCTGAAAGCATTTTAAGCTCTGTAAGCTGAATTTTGTCTCTTCCAGGCTAAGAAGTGCTCACAGAAGCTAATGAGGGTACTAATACTGGCAACTAGTAAAAGCAAACAGGTGAATGGTGGTGATTTGTTACAGCACAGGGTTGTTTGCTAAATTACTGTCTATCCATGACACAATGGCACACATTCAACAGGATTTAGCTGCTTAACTCTTGCCTCATTACCTCTGTGAATGATGAAGTCTCTATCCACAAAGCCCCACTTGGCTACTAGTCCTTACACGGTTTAAAGGTACACAGAATGCCCATGTTTTTTCCCAGCAACTTCGTTAAGTATCTAAAAGTCTGTTTGGGGCTTGCCCAGGACTCTCCATGCTTTCACAGTGCCACAAAGCCCCACTGTGGGGCTAAAGGACATCTCCCTGTCCTGCCTGTGGAGGACTACATTGAGATGTGCTTTTGGGGCACTCCTCCTGGGATCAGCTTTACCACACACCACCCAACGAAGGTCCAGAAGAACTCTGCCTTTCCTCCCCACATACCCCGTAACTCAGCAGTTAAGGGTATTCACCGAGACTTTAGTAGGTTGAAATTTAATTCTACCCTCCATTTGGGAAGATTTGAGCCCACATTTCCCACTGTATGTTCTCTAAACATGGGACCAGAGTATATACACGAGGAGGGCTTTTGCAGACCTCTTTTGAAGTGGCTTCAGTGTGCTTGGGCTAAGGAAGTATTCACTGGGCCAGAGAGAGTACAAGTGAGAAAATAAGCATGACTCCACTGACTAGAGCTTTCCCCAAGAGGGGAGACCCAGGTTTTGTCCCTGCTCCAATGCTATTTAACACTACACCATCAGATTATACCATATTGTATCAGTGCACTTTATATTACATATGCGCATGTACATAAAAGAAATAGTCATTGCAGTGGGACTGGGACCCAGATTTCTTCCTCTAACCTCCCCATCAGGAGCTGCAATAATTACTGGACTATGAAGTCATGCTTATTCCCTCACTCCCACTTTCTCTGGCCAATTAACATTATTCCAGCCCAAGTGAAAGGCTTCTGACAGGGGAATTTCAAGCCCTGTAGTCCACTGCAGCCTGGTGGTTAGAGTTGGAGTACGTTCAGTGCCTTCGGGTCAAGGAGGAGTGGAACTTGCTGCTGTCAGCCACTGCCCACACCCAATGGCCCCTGCTCAGCAGCACCTGCTGGGTGTCCTTGCCTGTGAGCTGACAATTATGGTTCCCATCGTCAAACACCTATCTCTCCACTCATAGTGCACAGGCTGTGCTGCATGGGAACCTAATGTGGAACGGTAGAAACCATGACATTAAATGAGAGATAGATTCTATGTTGCTTGAGCTTTTTTTCTGCATCCACCTCAAAATGACCTGCTAAAGGCCAGTCTTTTAAGTCAAGCAGTGTCCTAAATTCTGGACCATCCTTCCTTCTTTTTCTTTGATTTCTCAAGTTAGGCAGATCTGTGTCTAGCTAATAAGCAGATGGGCGAGTTCAGAGGAAGACTGAAGTGATAACGTTGCTAGGAGTTTCAAAATTATTTCACAGTGGCTGCAGTGTTTTAGGGAGGGGTATCTGTAATCGTGCAGCTTATGAATCATGGTTGATATTATGAGGTTGTCAGCCTGAAAACTATCCAGTCTTTGGCCTAGCATGGACTTAACACGCGTGGGTAAGCCAGGAACAACTGAATGACATCAGAGACCTTTAGATAGTGGACTAGCTATTACACATTTGTGATAGCTAACAAGAGCAGAACGAAGGTATCCAGTGGTGAGTGTGGCTTTAAAATAAATTCCAAAAGCCAGGCCAGATAGACAAAAATGTATTAACAGAAAAAAAAGCAGACCTTCACATCAAGAATGCAAAACCAAATGCAAGGTCAATGGGCTCAGTGGGCATATAATGCACTGCCATAGGGAACAGCGGCATTCTGATAATGCTAGCCTGGACTTAAACAAAACCTTGTAAAGTTGCAGGGCCAGAGGTGGTGAAGCATACTCATTAACATATATTTTGTAGTACCAATGTCAGAGTAAGTCATGTATGTGAATTTCCTGCAAAATCTGCAGGATTTGCTTTCTTGTACCTACTTTATTCTGCCTAAGGCTGTCTATATCAGAAAGTTTGCATCTTCTGGAGGTTCTGGAATGTCTGCGGTGGGAGTGATTGTCATGGTGGTACGAGGCTTCATGGCAGGCACCCAGGCCAGCTGGTGCACTGCACATTCTCATAAGGCAAGCAGCAGCGGATGCTACTGCCAGAGTATACAGACCAGAGAAATAAAGCTGGAAGCAGGGGCTGGACTTTGATAGTGACTCTGAAACCTCAAAACCTCTGGGGGTCTGGCCACTAGGTGTCTTCAAAAAGGCAGTGTAACTCCTTTTAAAAGCTGTAAAAATGAGATCTTGAATAAACTGCAGTTTGGGCAATGGCTACCCATATTTCCTTTAGCTTTGCTAGCATACAGTGTTCTATTTCATGTCTAAGCTATGTGAGAGCTCTGAACCAGCCCTGCTGTGAATGCAATCTGACAAAGAGGCGTTTGTGTTTTGCTGGGCGGGAAAACATATGTCTGCCTACATCCTTCATGGTCCATGTTAACCACACCGCCTAATGCTAATAAAGATCTATAGATAGACAGACAGAGGGAGAGGGAGAGAGGGACATCTTTTGTGATTAAGCATGATTACATAAAACTTCAGCTTTTAACAGCTCCATCAGTAGAAGTTCTCCATCCATTGCTTGACATTTACTACTGAACTTGACTTATTTTTTGAAACGTAAAAAATAAATCTTAAAATGTTGAACCATATCTCTACTCTTGGAGGATAATATTCTTTTTTCACTTTGGTGAATGTTGATCTCCCGAACATCAGCAGAGGTAGACTTGCTGATTCTGCCCCTAACACCTGTAAATCAAAGGAAAGATGCACAAGGCTGTGCTGCTCTGACACCTCATCTCATCCCTGACCAACACATTTTCACCTCCTCATTGTGTGAACACCTGTGGTGTGCTGGCAATGCAGATGGTCATAAGCTCAGTGACACTCTGAGCCAGGCACAGATTCTGTGCCCTTTCAGCACTGTTTTGTCTCCTGGATACCAGTTCACTTCTCTGGCCCTTTTCCTGCAAGGATTTCAATTCTGGACTGGATCTTGAATTGTCCTTGGACCTGCATCCCTTTACACAGCTTATTTTTTTAAAAACATGTAAAGCATGCCTTTTAGTAAATATATTATAAGCTGAAATGTAATAAAAACTCTCTTCTCCTTTTGGAAACTACTTTAAAATATCACTAAGAAATTATTCTCTTTCATCTAATAAAACTATTCATAAACTAAAAATTCTGGAATGTAGCACCCATAAAAACAGCTCTTTTTAATGGGGAAAAAACAGCTGTCTGACCTAACCTGAACTCATCATAGTCATGAGCCTTTCTTCCCTGTGAATAAGCCCTGGGTATATCTTCAGAAAAACTTTGCAAACGTTCCCCATTTATGTCTCAGGCACACATTCATGCACACATGCACACACACACACACATATGCATGCGTACACAGCCCTTCATTTTTTTTAAAGCAAATTTCACACTGATTCAGGCTAAAGGACTCATAATTCCAAAAGGATATGAAATGGGAGTTTGACATTCTGACCCCCATTCAGCCAATGAAGTTTTCTTTAATTATAACATACAATCATCAGGCTTTTGGCCAAAATAATTTTACATTTTTTGTAGAGAGATTTGCTGTGCTTGTATCAAGACGATGAGTTACAGGCTGACAAACTCTGTTTTCGAGAGCCTACCTCTAGTCTTCTTTCACCTTGCTCATCTTCATCTCAGGGCAGATACAGCACAACATAGCACAGTCATTTCTCCAACACTATGGCCATGTGCTGTGACATCTGCATCGAGGGGCAAGCAACTTATTCACTCCCCATACACATGGGGATTTCTTTGATTTCTTTGTGTAGAAAGGAAAACAAGTTGTCTCAAGTACAGTGGGACTCTTTAAAGCAGAAACATCTGTCTTCCAGAATTTAAAGCAAGAACAAAGCTCATTTATCTTAAGTTCTACCTACACCAGCAGCAAGCATATACCATGCTTCCTGTCAGACTGACCTTTAAGTAAGAGAACAGCAAAAGAAGAAAAGAACAAAGTTCCTAGAGGAGAACACAGCATGTCCTGCCTCTGCAACACATTGCAGGAAAAGAAAGAATAAGAAGCCATAAGGAAAGACATCACAACATGGCAAGAGCTGACAAAGCTAAAGGAAAAAAAAATAAAAACATTTAATGAACCACACACTCCGGAACACCAACTTTTCTCTTTTAATGGCAGTTTTGGGGCTTTCCGGAAGTTTTATGCCATTGTTTGTGGTAAGCAACAACCTGGCCACAGCTCAGTATCAGCAGAGGATTTGTCCTTCTGATGACCGTTGCTATTATTGAGGAAAACAAATGGGAAACTGGTGAAACCAGGTCCTGGGTCCCTGCCATCACTGAAATGGAAGCATGGTGTCAAAGAGAGGGAAATAAAGGAAAAGGCGGTGACACAAAAGCCAGAGAAGAGTTACAAAAAACTCCAAACACACATGCAAGAAAATGGGAAGCAGACAGGAAAAAGGAGACCTATGCCTAAGCCAGATTTTTGCATTTTACCCAGCTTTGGAAGTGGTGGGTTTTTTTACTGGTAATTATCTTTCTGGTAGAAGGTGCTCCATATCCAGCCTGACATTCAGAGTATTAATTTAATATCACTATTTAAGACAGGGACATGTACTTCTCTTTAAAAAAGCTACCTCATTAGCTTGATTAGGAGACAATGCATCATACCCTCTGATGAAAGACAAGAAGCTGAAACAGCAATAAGAGATGTTGTAGCAAGGCATGTCCTACCATGGCTAACACCTTCCCATTTACCAATGTACACAAATGTTTGTAGACAGTGGTATGTACGAGCACTCCATGTACAGAAGTTCTGCTGGCCAAGCATAATGGTTCCCCATTTCTGACATTACAGTTAAAGACAAAACAGCCCCCCATGGAAGCTCACTCCATGCTGGTTTTGGAATTGTCACTAAATACTCCTTTCATGCCTGTCTCAATGTATCTGGATTTGCCCTGTTTGCAGGGGAATCTCATTTCATATAGCTCCTGAAACACATACCACAAACCTTCTGCAGCTGGGGAGAGGGCAGAACAAGGTTCCCAAGGCAACTGATTTCCAGAAGCACCAATGGAAACTGGAAACTGCTCCTTGCCACAATCGATTCAGAAATCTGGAAACAGCAGTCATGTTTTCATGTACCAGATTATGAACTCAGGATAGTGACTTCAGGGTACTTATCGTCTAAGAGATTGGATGTTGAGCCAATGAAAGATTAAATTCTACCTTCAGTTATTGATATGCAGCCCCTCTCTCCTGAGGGTGTATAAATGAACTGCATGTGCAGATCTTCTTAAATGTTCCAAATTGGGATATTTCAAATTTACCTCCATTTTGCAGATACAGCACCAGCCACAGCCAGTCTCAAAGCTTGGTCAGAGCATGTTCCTATAGAAAACTTGAAGGGGAAAACTTTACATTCAGCTGTTTTTTTTTTTTTTAAAAAAAAAAAAAAAGCCCATATGCTTTGATTGTCTTCATTTTTCACACCTACTCTGTGTCAACACCTGTTTAGCTCTAGATTTTTGAAAAGTGACTTATTTTAATATTGTTGCAAAACTACTTTATTTCTATTGCAGATTATCCATTTTGATTTTATTACAGATTATTCAACATAAGTTAGTCCTACTCTGTATCTATAATGCATTGTGGGTGGAAAGAGAATCTCTGACAAACACATACTAGTGAGTTCTAGAAAGGCAGATAATTTCCTTCACTTAATAATAGTTTTCTTTCCTCTTGGCTGCAGACTCTCATAACTAGCACCATGCCAAACATTCAAAGATTGGATTATGGCCTGTCGTACTTGATTATTTTTGTCAGCATGCTGACCCAGGGTGCCCTTTTCTTGTGTTGTTCCTTCTGTTTCCATTTTTCATGTCATCCAGCTTTTCATCTTGTCAATCAGCTTTTGACTTCCTGATTAAAGTGTCTGTCACAGGAGCAGCCTGGTCTCCAGTCAGTTGTTTAATTTGTTCCTCATGGCATCCAATTGAGTTATTCATCTGGCCCAGCTGTTCCCAAGTGCTTCCAGCATCACTTTTTCATGTGTTTGGGTTTAACCTCTATATCTATGTACAACAGTGTGAATTGTTCCATTCATTCTGTCGACTGTGGATTGCATTGCCTCCGTCTAATGCCTTGA
>VXAV01005020.1:476389-499523 GCA_013399715.1 Alectura lathami | reverse complement strand
GAAAGGTCACTTCAAGTAATGCTGTATATACTGTGCTCCTCATGCACCCAACAGTAGAGCATCTAAGCTCTAAGAAGACAGAAGATCTTGCAGCCCCTCCTTCCTTCTACCTTTGATGTCTTCAAGAAGTGACTGAAATATCAATATGTTTACTGAACATAGGCGAAAAACTACTTCCCCCAGGATGAAGCAACCGAGTTTACAATGGCTTACAAGATACCTCCCCTGTAGAAGAGGACGAGCTTCAGGGCACGTATAAATATGCATCATAGACATGTAGTCACCCTCCCAGCCAGAAGAAATACATGTGTTTAACAAGCACGTTTTGAATGCAACCTGGTTTAGATTCTGTTGCACTAATAACTCCTGCAATTAAGCAATGTCAGTAGCCAATTAGCTCGCATTTTTCTTCATGCTGAAGGAGCAAATATAGGCAGGTATTTAACCCCTTTTGTGCCCTTAGGCCTCCAGCATACCTAACACTGAGGAAACTGTAATTGTAATCCTCACAGATACAGTTTTTCTTCTGTTATATCAGGAGGTGATAAAAACGAGGCAATACGATTTAACATTGAAAAGGCTGAATAACTTCGTGAGTATTGCTACTACTAATAGCCACTTTATGTTTAAGTGCAATCTTTTGCATGGGAGGATCTAAAAACTTCACAATATGCATACAAGGATAATTTCAGTTACCATTGAGCTTTTCTGAGGCAACCCTGGTGTGCGGAAGGAAGACCCTGCTAGTTGAATAGGAGGCTTAGCACTTAGTAGAAATGCTGGTGCTACTCTATAACCTCAACAGCAGGACCTTCTTTGTGACAGGGGGAGATTACACTGTGTGATAATTCCAAAAGAAAGCTACAGTGATGGTTCTAGAATTTGTCACTAAAAGGTAATTTATTCTCCCTGAGTGTAGGTAGAGAATTAAGGCCACAGTCTTGTCCTCAGTGTCTATGTCAATTTTTCTAAAGTTATGTAGAAATACTATAATATTATATATATATAATATTCATGTATTTCCATCTTCTGTGTATTCAGTTTCAACATATCATCCTGTAAATACCAATTGTTATGCTGGACTAGGTGATATTTTAATGCAGTCTCTTTTCCACTTAAAATTCTACTGGAAAAGTGTGAAAAATCCTATTTATTTGTGTGTGAATAGAGCCTTTAATGCTCAAGTTTAAATGAATGGTGTATTTTTTGGCTAGGTGTCAAAGACTTAACAGAACTTGTACTATAGTCTTCTCACAGGAAAAAACAAATAGTTTCACACTGAGGTATTTGGAAACAGGTGTGTCAAACAATTACAGAATGTTACAGCCCTCCAAGAAATTAAGGTCTAAACATGTATAGTAACACTATCACATTGATAAAATATCTGGTACTGAATCTCACTGGACATGAAAAGTACTGAGTGAAGCACAAGGAGAAGATGTGATCACAATTATGTCAGGGCATGAGGCAGCTAGAGTTGTTGCCAGCAGGTCTGGAGAGAAAACAATAGAAAAGTTTCACTTGGAGTGTGGCTTGGAACAACAGATCAACCCTGTCCACTCCCACTCCCATGGCCACCACCCTGCCTCCAGCAGCTAAACACTCAGCTGGCCACACTCAGCAACGTGCCTCACGGAGCCATCTCTGCTTGTTTAGCATGCTGCCACACGGCTCTACAAAACCAAACAGCCACATGGTTTGCTGACAGCCCACTCTCCTAAAGAATCAGTTCTATGTTTTAATTTCACCTTATCTCCACCTTGTTTTGATTCTCTCCTGAAGAGTAATCTTTCCATTCTTCACTTCCTTGGTTGTGACATTGATAAGTCAAACTCTTTCATAAAACTTGCAAACCCAACATTCCACTTCCACCTCCCAATTTCTAACAAGCATCCAGAAACAACAATAAGCATTTTGAGGTTACTGTAAACACCAAAAGGAATCCAATAACTTTCTCATTCTCAAGAACTTCATTCTCCTGCACTTACAAAAATGATTTTTGTCCCCGAAATTTTACCACAACCTCTTAATTTTTTTTTTTTTGCAGTCTCCCACTTCAAGAACAGTATTCTCAGAAATTTGAAGTGTTCTCCTCCAACACATCTCATTTATCTTCTACGCCAAAGCATGGTGACCCCTCAAATCCACCAGCTTACACGAGCAGTGCTTCCATGTGGCGTGGAGGGGAATTCCTCTCTGACTCTCACTGCCTTCAGGTTACAGCCCTATCATTATTTTAGCATGTGTAGCTACAGATTTTATTACTGGTCACAAAATTATTCCTTTCCTTTTTCAAACCCATCCGTTCTATTTGACTCCTTGACCTCCTGTGGCAGCGGATTCCAGAGACAATTCTCTGCCTTTGCCGAAGTTCTAACAGAGTGTTTAATGTTGAAAGATGAAAACACATTATCCCATCTTTGATGTTTAAAGAGAGGGGAGAGACCTCAAGACCTTTCTGCATATTATACAGTGTAGCACATTTGTATGCTCTCAGCAGAGCTGGCATGTCTTATTCAAGGTCAGCTCTGCTCCACACTCTGGTCCCACAAACTGCCTCCTAAGTTTTCATATTTCCATTACATATTGAGCTGCCTAATTGCGAAAGCAAGGCTAAGACCAATGAGCACTCAAATGGCAAATAGAAGAAATTGTAATACTCCACACTGCTGTTGTGCTTCTCCGAAAACATCTTTAGCATCCTTTATTCATAGACCTCAAAGAACCGCTGCAAAATTGGCAACTGTCTTTAGCCCCAGTACCAACAGAGCTCTGAAACACACACACACAAAGAATATGGGGTAAGAAGTAATTTTCCCGATATTAGTGCAGACACAACTGGGCAAATTTTTCAAACACGTCAGGGGAATCAGGCTTTGAGAAACTGAAGTGTGGAAAAGAATTGACTTGTCTGACAGTCACAGAGCTAGTTAGCAGCACATTGAAGAAAACAGGACATATCTCCAGGCTTTCAGTCCTTTCCTGGCTAGTTGCTGGCCAGTACTGCTACTGTTCCCATAATAACGGTACTACGCGCTGAACAAATGGTGTGAATGCTAGCAAAAGGCAGTTGTAGCCTTAGGATGCTCTTCAAGCCCCAAAGAGCCCTTTTTCTTCTGCAAGGCTTCACCAAGCTAAGACTGGATCATCAGCCACTTGAAATGGGTATGAAGCAGAAGAAAAAAAAACCCTATGCCAGACTCCAGGCCTCTTAATGATACTGTTTGGAATTGTCAAGGGACAGACGTTCACATACTAGTTTGGTGAGACTTCGTGATCGTATTGTGAATTCTAAACAGATTTCATCAAAAAAGAGCATGTTTTTCCTGAGAAAATTGTGTCCTTTATTTCTAAAAGAAATTAAGAAAAAGAGCATGGTCGTTCTGATTTGTTTTAATTGAAATGCTGTAGACATAATTTCCTAAAATAAATAAATAAATTCAGGTATGCATTAAGTGACTTCGACTGTGCATGGTGCTTCCCCTGTTCACGAATGACATTTCATGATTTCTATTTCAAAAATCTTGCCACTCCAAAAACTTAGAGCATACCAGAATGATCTTGGTACCTTTTCTTCCTTTTCAGGTGGCTGAGAGTACAAGAACAGCCACCAGACTTCTGCTCAGAGAAAGCCTGTGTTAGGAGGCAGTCGCTCAGCCTCAAAAGGTCCTGGGATCTGTTTCTACCTCTGCCATTACAGTTTCCCATTTGGCACAACACTAACCACTTGCCTTGCAAAGTGGTTTGAAATTGATGTTGAAAAGCCAACTATTATCTCATGGAATATGATAATCAGGAGCTGCCATTCCAGCAGACCTCACATTTGACTGGAAGAGTGCATGTTGGGTTTATGTTGCTCACTAATTTTGTTGCTAGTATTTGTTTCTTTCATGGTACTGGAGGAGTGGATAGAGACAATGGAAACTCATCACCAATCTTAATGATAAAACATACACTGTCACATTATAAAATTGCATTACATATACATCCACACAGTAATACACACTCACACGAACTCTGTCACACCAGTTCTTTAGCATTCCTTGTTGTATGTAAATGTAAGTCATCATAATCCCCATACAAAATTACAGTCAGAAATTCCAAAACTATTATTTTGAGAGTGTTACCAGCTACTCTTTTAATTTGGCTCTATCCTTGTGTCAGAATAAAAGCTCTTTTCCTAACATTTATGAGGCCTCTATGCTTAATTGCATTCATCTTTATCAAGTCTTGAAACTGGCTGAGATATTTAAATGAGCTAAAATAAAAGGAGTTGAGGCAACTGAAGTCTCTTCAATAAACTGAAGAAAAATTTCCGAAAGACTATGGAAGCAATAGTGACCAAAGCTATAAAGAATAAAGGTTTTAAAACTAATAAGTCGCAAAGTAGATTACTTTCTTATTTAGTCTTCCTTTCAAAGAGTTGGTGCGTAAAAGACTTAAAGAAGATGAAGCAAAATTTGAATGTTACCCACAGTCTATAAATAAGACTTAAATTGGTCTTTCATTTGGCCTATGATAATTCTATTATCTACTGCCATATTCTAATTTCTTTATCTTCCCTCTCTACATTTCTTCACCACCAGGAGATGTGAGTTCATCTCCTGGTGGAGGCTGAGTGTTTTTAAACCTATAAAAACAACTGCTCTTCTTCACTTGGGGTTTTTGGTGTGTTTTTCCGTGTGTGTTTTTCACTGTTAAATTCTTATCTCCTGCTTTTAGGCTTGGAAATGATGGTGAGAGGTGCTGACTTGAGCTGTCAGCTCTGTTGCTGGCACCCTCAGCAGCCCTAGGAGGTAGCAGCAGGGGACCACAGGCAGTGGAGGTGGCTAATCCCCCTAGGGGCTGGTACCCTGGAAGCAGGCATTGCAAAATTTCCTGACCCTCAGAGCCCCTTCATTCACTGTCTCAAACTTTTCTCTCAAGTTAATCCTGAGCTGGAAAACAGCTGGACCTAGAGGGTCCAGATTCACAGGTCTTTATTAGTCCACTCTTTGGAGGTCAAGAAGTAACATAGAATCATGGAACTGTCCAAGTTGGAAGGACTTTTAAAGGCCATCTAGTCCAACTCTCCTGCAGTGCACAGGGATGCCTACAGCTGGATCAGGTTGCCCAGAGCCCTGTCCAGCCTGACCTTGAAGGTCTTCAGGGACAGGGCATCCACCACCTCTCTGGACAACCTGTGCCAGTGCTTCACCACCCTTGTGGTAAAAAACTTTTCCTTATATCTAGTCTAAATCTCCCCCCTCTCAGTTCGAAATCATTTCTCTCAGTCCTATTACAACATCTTCCACTTTATCTCAGAATTCCATATTGTTGTATTCTACCACACAGCATGGTCAATAGCTCTGCCTGTGATATTTATATTGTGCCATAGAAACAGGTGATGTAAAAAAATAACTTTGATTTAAGTCTGTGACAAACTCACAAAAAGCTGTGTTTCTCTAATGGTTGGAACAAGGAGATGCAAACTATGGCAGCTCAAGGCAGATTGTTATTTTGACAGCAGCAGTGACTCACTATGTGACCATGGACAAGTCGTTCAATTTTCTTGTGCTTTAGTCAACAAAGCTATAAAATTATTAAAAGACCAAAAAAAAAAGTCCCTAGATTTTACTGAAAAACAAATCCTTCCTCTGAGCTCAGTTGGTGAATAAATGACAAAAACAACAAGATGAAACATGGGTGTAACCCACATCTTTGCCAAATATACCACAAAAATATGGAGAGGGTACAGAGGAAGAGAAGATGGGGGGGTGGAGGGCGGGGAAAGACCAGTAAGAACACCAAAATGCCCCAGAGCACATGAAAACATATTAACAGAAACAACTTCAACAAAAGAAAGTATAGATGCCCACAGAGTGGTGAGTAGAAGGGTGTAATCCAAAGAAAAATAGCGATCAAATGATCTAATACTTTCTTCATCACAAGCAGCCTTTGAGACTAGTTATTGTCTCACCCTTTCATAGGGTACACTATGACAAATACTTCAATGTGCCTGCAAACAACATCAATCAGACTTCAGTTACTGAAGAATGGTTTCTCCAATACTATTTTAGGGAGAAACATGGGTACCCAGAAGCATGGCTGCCTACTAGTGATGGTCTCCTATTTTAACCTGCTCAGTGGCACCTGCTTTGCCAGGGCCATATGCAGAACCCAGAGAGGTTTAGGCACCATGCCTGCTGAGCGAGCCTGAAGGACTTGCACCACATAGCAGGGGGAACAGGGATTGCCCTGCATGCTTTTTGGAGAGATACAGAGTGCCGAGCAGGGGTTACGGGTCTGATGCACCCTATGGAAACCCTGCTGCATGCCCGCATCTGGCTTTCTAGGCCATCTTTATTGCTTGGTCTCAGGCGCTTCAGTACTTGCTGCTGCACTGTATCCTCTATTCTTTTTTGAGATGAGACAATGTGAAAAAAGAGGGACATCTCATGAGACATCTGCATTATTTCTAGGACTGTGTTGCCTGGTCATATTTTACAAAGCAAGGTTGCAGCAGAAGGTGCTGTTGCTTTATACTGCTTGTCAGAAAGAAAGCAGGATGATGCTTTGGTGCTGGCTACAGCATCCAAGTGGCTGTAATGGAGTGAGAACATGAAACAGACGAAAACAATGAACAGTGGAAAAGTCAAAGTTAGGCCTGCAGCAGAAGAAAGGCTGCAAAGGTTTCTTCAAAGGGTTTTCTAGGGAAAAAATATAGCAGACACCATACATATTAATGAACCAGAAACAATACTGAAAAACAACCTATTACCCTTACTCAGATCAAAAGAACATGAAGATTAACACCTCAGACATCAGACCTCTGTGATGAGAGTGGGCTTAGCAACAAGTCTGCTTCCCCCAGCCTTCCTCTGATTTTGTGGCTAGTACCAGGCAATGAGAGCGCACTGCATGGAGCTGTATAAGTAGGCCTTCAAGCCCAGTAGTTGCATAGTGAAAGTTTTTTTCATAAAAAAAAAAAAAAAAACACATTAAAACTGAGCAAAGTCTTAGTAAAATCTGGACAGGCATGGAAAGAAAGTGAGGAGGAAAATTATTTAAATTATCTGGGCTACAATGCAAAGACAACGTTTACTTTCTTGCCTTGCTTGAGGAGAGTGCAGATGGAAAGATGCAGCACTGTTTGAACACTCCTCACACTCCTCACTGAACTGCCAAAAGTCTTCCAACATCCTCTCCCCTCCTCCCACTCCGAGCCCTCTTTTCCTACAATTTTGTGAGGCTCCCTGGCTTTCCAGGAGAAAGGGAGTCCTACAGTGCTCTTCCCTGCAAAGGCATCTTCATCTGAAAATCAGAGACACTCTTTGCTGGGGATTGCAATGACAGTTGCAAATTCCTCTGTCTACACACCTATCTGCTATTAGCACCTCACACCTGAATGGGAGTTGAATTTCCAGTCAGCTTCTTACTGGTTTTTGCACTCATGTTCATACATGCACTGATAATGAAAAATGATCAAAATACAAAATCAGAATCCAGCATACAGCATACTTTTCATAGTTACCTTGATGCTTCATAAATTATGATTAAAAAAAAAAAAAAAAAAAGATTTTTTTTTTGCCACAATTGTTACTGAACAAAATTTCAGCCTTCCTGAGATCAGCAGTGATTCCAAGGGATTTCCATTTGATTTCACATGCAGGATTCATCAGATAAGAGTTAGCTATGCTGTTTTCATTGCAGACATTTTCCTGATCCCAGACATTTCAAAAAATGACCCAGACTTTTCTCAGCTGTGACAGCCACCCCACACAAGGTGGAACATGAGAAATTCCTGTAAGATTTATGGAAAAACCTTTTCAAGACAGAAGTGGATAGCCACTGGAGAAACTGGCCAGAGAGGCTGTGGGATCTCCATCTTTTGAGATAATCAAAACTTGGCAGGGCACATACCTGAGCAATCTGCTCTAAATGGAAGTGACTTGAGCAGAGTGTTGGATGAGATGGACTCTGAAGGTCCCTTCCAGTCTAAACTATTCTGTGAATCTACGTATGGGAAGCACAGTAACTTACTACATCATTGAACTATGTAGATTGGAACTCTGACCCTGCTAGTCTTCAGACACTAAAAAAAAAAAACAGTGTTAAACACTAAGAATAAAGCCAAACTCAGAGTTCATGAATATTGAAATTAGAGCCATTTAGAGGATGATATAGAATTTGGTGTAAAGTGCTGTTTTGCATAGCAAAAAAAATGCTGTTGCTAACAGCCTTATGATTCAACCAGTCTCATTTTTCACTGAAAGTTTGCGTGGGTGGTTTGAAACCCACTCAGATCTTTTCTTTCTACAGCAACAATAAGATCACAGAAAACTTTGGTTTATCGTCAAGAAAGCAGACCAAGTTCTAGATTGACTTATACCTTCTGCAACTTCAGTAGCAAGAAAATTTCACAAATAGTGTGGCAGGACAGGACCTATTGTAGAGCTCCTCATAGTTGTAAAGGTTCATGCTCTTCTGACTGAGTGGGAATTTTTGTAACCACAGGCTGATACCTGACATTTCTAAGGCTTCTTGGTTAGGCCAGATTTGAAATTCCAAAAATACTTTTCATGGGATATTTTTGTATTCATATTTCCAGTTTTCCAATTCTGCAATTTCCTACCTTCTCTTCCCATATTTTCTCTCTCTGCCTCACTCCTATGAAAAAGAAGGTAAGAAGGAAAGATGTATAAACTTGCATTTCTGTGTGGGTGGAAGGAATTAGCAAACCAGTTTTCAAATTTCCATTCCTGCTGCAACCAGGACTGTTCTAGTTTTATACACATAATCTGCAGAGCCTGATTTCCTGTCTTTCCTACAGCAGTAAGTAGATTTCAGATGCCTACTGAAAGCCACTTTAACCGCTGAAGTTTTTATGGGTTAACCCATCATAAATTACTATTTATTCAATTATGAATAATGCCAAGAAAAAATATATAGCAACTACATAACTGTATGGTGGAAAATAATGAATAAAGGTTTAAGCAGATGAGTCACAACACATCATTGTTTCCTAAAGTCTGAGGCATATTCCCTTGTGGGGTAAGAAGAGCTAACAATGGGTCACGGAAGATGAATGCATTAAAATGAGTGTGTATTTAGCAACGTATAGTAGTTCAGCGGGAGAAGCAAAATTATTTTTCTTTCACTGCAGCAAGCCTTAATCTTCAAAAGTTTGGGAAACAATCTGGCAAATCATAATCTGATGCAGCATGTTCCTTCCAGCGCAGGGAAGCTGTTTTTTCAAGAGCTTCAGGCATTTTTTGCACGTGATGGAAGCTTTCGCGGTCATTGAATAATAGGACAAATATGTGACCACACTCATCTGACCCAATATGCAGTTAAGTCCTGAACTACTTATGAACCGCTATGAAAAAGAAAGAGGTTTAAAAGATATATGGTAGGGATGAGGTCTTAACATTCTAAATTGAATGGAAATTCTTTCTAGATATGCATCCATCACCCAGGTCGTATAGCTCACCAAACAAGACTAACTGCAATTCTTCCATCTCTTGGCTATGATTTCACAGTGGGCTCAGAGGTCAAATGAGCCAGCCATTACTGCTCTATGCACGAAGCTCAGTAGTTCTAAAAAACCTCCATAAAGGCTGCATTTAAACAGGAGCATGGATCCACTAGGGAAGAACTGTCGTTATCTTATTCCTCTGGAAAGTGGTGTTACGCTGCAATTCACGATATATTTATGTATAAAATATGTTGCACGCTCTTGGTATCAGGCAGGAGTAAAAGTTTTCACCTGCCTCCTTAAGATAGATTTTCAAGAGCACTCGTCCACAAATCCAAGCTTTTATCTAGACAGAAATCAAAGCCTCTACCTAGACAACAACAACAAAAACAAAAAGTTGTTGGATTTTCAACTGAGCCAAAAACACAGAGCAAAGTTTTCTCACAACTAAGGCCACAACTGTCATGAGAAAACTGTTGGGGCAAAAGAGTTCTGAAAACTTGACTCCACTTGTGGGTGTCAACACTAGAAAATCTGGCACTCTAGTGCCATATTAAGAATATTGCCTCTTTTGTCTCTCTGATCTCTCAGCCTTCTGCCTTGACTACCAGAGAGATTATGATCTTGAACTTTAAGGAATTAAAGTTAAAATATGCTTGCACACATACCAACTGTGTCTCAGATACATATAGGCAGTTACACATGACAGACACTTCATTCCTCCTACTACTATCAAAAGAGATGCCTCTATTCTTTGTTTTACACCAGAGTGTAATTTTCAAAAATCCTGAGCCGAATGAGATCTAGAAAATGTCAAGGTCAAACTGTGTCCATGGTTATAGGGGATACATTTATTTCTATAGAGAGATGCCCATCAATTCAAAGCTGAATTTTGTCAAATATAACTGTTCTGAAAATAAGTTCCATTGGCTGTTAGCTGTCCAGGGGATCTGTCGCATGGTCCACACTCTATTCTCTTCTTTCAGACTATGAAATACTTTACTAAAAGTTGGTTTCCAATTAATAGAGAGATATCTCGTTTAGGTCAGGTACTGACTGAGATTAAAAAGGCTTGAGATTTGCTCTTCACCTCCTCTTTGTCCAGCTTATTTTTCTCTGCTTACCTTGCTACATCTTGCCTAGCTGAACAAAGAACCTTCAGTTAGCACAGATGTACCAAGAGTAAATAATGCCTGACCAACCCAATTGCCTTTTATGATAAAATGATTGGATCTGTGGAAAAGGAGAGAGGTGTGGATGTCATTTACCTTGATGTTGGCAAGCCTTTAAGCCCTGTCTCCTACAGTACACTTGTATCCAAGCTAAAACATCACAGTCAGGATAGGTGGTCAGCTACATGAGTAAAATACAGATTGGATGTTCAGGCTCAAAAAATCACAGTTAGTGGATCATACCTTACCTGGTTTCCTGTGGCAAATGCACTACCACAGGGGTCTACAATGGGACCTGGCTTGTTTAATATCTGTATGATTGACCTGGAGGAGATGACAGGCTGCCCTCACCGTGCTTGCAGATGGCACTGATTTGGGAGGACCACTCAATACACTTGAAGGCAGGGACTGCCACCCAGAGAGACTCAGACAGGCTGGTGGAAGAGGCCAAAAGGAACTCCATGAAATTCAGCTCTGGGGAAGGAACGTGGGAGACAGACCCCAGCCCTAGGGAAGGAAGGCCCCTGCCATCTCACAGGCTGGGGGCAGCCTGCCTGGGCATCAGCTCTGCAGAAAAGCCCCTAGGCCCTGTTGGTGGTGAGCTAACCATGAACTGCAGGAACACCCAACAGCTTCCCAGGCTTATCAACAGTGAGTGGCAAGGCCAGTAGCTTGCAGGAAGGGATCATCCCCCTTTTCTTAGCACTCATTAGACTTCATGTAGGATATTGCACTGTTTTAGGGGCCCCAGTACAAGAAATTTGTTGATAAAGTGGCACAAGTTCAGTATAGGGCCACCATGATGCCTGGGCGCTGAAGCACTGGCCTTGTGAGGAGGGGCTGAGGGAGCTGAGCCAGTGCAGCCTGCAAAAGGGTTGGCTTTTGGGGTCCTAAGAGCAGTCTGTTCGTCCCTACAGGGAGGTGATTGAGAAACAGTGTGTTTCTGTTGAAAAACAGAAATGGTGTGCATGGTGGGAGGGTGAGAAAGAATAGACTCAGGTTGAAGCAAGAGAGGTTCAGAATGCATATGAGGAAAAACCTCCTCTGCATGAGGGTAATGCTCACTGGGGCGCTTTCCCAGGCAGGTAAATGCCTGAGAGACTGTGCAGTCTCCATCCTTAAGGCTTTTCAACACCCAGCAGGACAAAGCCTAGAGCAGCCTCGTCTGAGCTCAGAGCTGGCCTTGCTTCACGCAGGAGGCTGGACTAGAGACCTCAAGAAATCACTTCCAAACCAAATTATTCTGTGATAGCGGAAGGTCCAGTGAGTGCTGAATCAGATTCTCAGTCAAGGACCAGCACTGTTTGCTCTTGTGCTCCTTGGAGCTGCCATGTTCCAGCCTGTGACTCCAGGAAAGAAATCGTGGTGTACTTCCCACGTTTGTTGGACTTACAGTGCAGATGTCATAGAATCATAGAATCCTAAGAGTTGGAAGGGACCTTTAAAGGCCGTCCAGTCCAACTCCCCTGCAGTGCACAGGGACGCCTACAGCTGGGTCAGGTTGCTCAGAGCCCTGTCCAGCCTGACCTTGAAGGTGTCCAGGGACAGGGCATCCACCACCTCTCTGGGCAACCTGTGCCAGCGCTTCACCACCCTTGTGGTAAAAAACTTTTTTCTTATATCTAGTCTAAATCACTCCCCTCTCAATTTGAAACCATTTTACCTAGTCCTGTCACAACAGACCCTGCTAAAGAGTCTGTCCCCTTCTTTCTTGCAGCCCCCCTTTAGATTTTGAAAGGCTGCTGTCAGGTCTCCTCTTCTCCAGACTAGCCCCAACTCTCTCAGCCTGTCCTCACAGGGGAGGTGTTCCACCCCTCGCATCATTTTTGTGGCCCTCCTCTGGATGCGCTCCAACAGGTCCATGTCCGTCCTGTCCTGAGGACTCCCCATCTGGACGCAGCACTCCAGGTGGGGTCTCACGACTGCAGAGCAGAGGGGCAGGATCACCTCTCTTGCCCTGCTGGCCATGCTTCTTTAGATGTCATGTACCTGTAAACCACATTTCATTCAGCTCCTCTCAATGCACATACACTGAACACACTGAATATGTGAGCAGGTCACAAAAAGCAGGTCCAGCACACCTGGGAAGTAACACTACCCTGGACAGAGTCAATACAGAATTTGGTCTGCCTCTGTGCCTGTGCCCTTTCCACCAGTCCACAGGACATTCAGGAAAGTGGTTGTAAATCCTTCTCAAGACATCTGTTCCATGTTATTATGAAGCTGAAATACTGTGAAGTGCTCAAATAGTCATGGTGGCAAAGAGCAAGATAAACCTGTGGAAAAAAAGGCTTTTTAGCCTCCTGCCTGAGAGCCAAACTTATTTTCACAAGATCTGGTAGCCAGGTGAAGCATATACCCTCTCAGCATGTAGAGATTAGCACCAGGTGTGGAAGAAAGCTTAGCTTTTACCTACTGTGTTCTAGGAACAAAGGTAATTGGGGAAGAGCTTTTTGCCCCTGAAAAAGCCTAGTCTGTGCTTCCTGTCCCTATGCTAAGTTCACATAATGGATTAGGGTTGCCATTCAAATAATGGTCGTGAATGTATACACAATATTCCACACACCAGTTGCTAGGTGAAAAGCCCTGCCTCCTCTGAAAACCTTGCAAATCCCAGCTCTTTATTTCTTTTACTTTTCCTCCTCATGCTTCAAAATGAACATTTTTGTTTTGGATGAAATGGAATGTATGTTTGCATTTTGCACTAAATAAATGTTTTCAGATTTCCATTTTGGCAAGAAAAACAAAAAATGAAGTTCCATTTGGTTTGACTCTAACTTATTTTTTCTCCCTCTTTTTTAGGTTCGGCACTCTAGCTGAAAAAAAAAAAAAAACAATTATTCTCACAGCCTTAGTCACACGTTTTCCAGGCAGTGCCTGAAATGTTTCCTTTCAGCTCTTTGCAAGCAGTTTATAGGTTGTCATTTCACTGCTGCCTCAAGAACAAGAGACGGCAATTCTTCCAAGTGAACAGCTTCGATGACTTTCCTGACTGATGCAAATGTGTTACACTGTTGACAAATACTAACCATGAAAGTTGACTTGGCTATTGCTGTTTGCAGTAACTGGTATTTTCATTGAAAATTCTCCTCCCACCCATCAAATGGAGCATGCTGTTTCATCAAGTTAGTTTGTAATAACCTTTTTATACATCTTATCTATTATTTAGACAAATAAGAAGTAATCAATTTTCAAGAACTGTAATTTGCCGCTTTAACTGCTATAAACTATTCCCTGAGGAGAAGCCAGGCATTGGATGCATACAGAGACCTGAATATCTCCTACTAATAGAACTGATCTGAACTGAAACACATAGAGATTGTAACATGGGAAGCCTTGGCTCTATCTCTGTATTGTTATTTCAGATTTGCAGCCAAGAAGAAACAGAGAGTACAGCAATATCATTACTCTAAGTGTTGTCAATACTGAATCACAAACACTGATGCGGCTCCTGTACTGAAGAACCTGAAATACCAAAAAATGTGAAGAGATGTAGTTAATGGCAGAGGCTGAAATCTCAAGCCATACAAACTGCAGTCCTGGCCCTAGTCAAAAACCTGCCAAGGTTGGCAAAGCATCCAAAAAGTAGGAAAGCATTCAACTTTACGGACCCAAGCACATAACCAGCTGCTTAATATATTTGAAGATATACACACATGTTGTCAACCAAGGAAACCAATGATAGCAATATTGTCACTGTAGGTTAGCTGCTAGACTTTGTGCTTACAGGCATCAGGAGGGACCTAATCTGGTGTATGCTATCTCTGACATTGTCTTTAAAAACGGTTCTCAACATCATCAAAATTACTACAAGGAAAAAAAAACATATGCCCAATACACAAATTACTTTTTATAACTACTAATCCACATGGATTAACGGTCATAAATCAATTTCAGAGAGACAACTGGATTTTCATAACACATGCACACACACACAGAACAGACAGCAGGATATTGGGGCTCTGTTAAATATTTTAAAAAGATCAAAATAATATTAAAATAAGTTTTGTGTTTCATATTTGTATTTTTAATTGACTGGAAAATGGAAAGAAGACATCGAAATACTGTGCTAATATCTGTCCTATCTCCACTGGCTACTCAAAGATTTGCTTCTGATTTTAAAGTTTTTCAGCTCAAGAAGATGTAGATTTTCTTGGCAACAGCTGCTGTGTAAAATATTCTGAGATAGAATTTTTTATCATAATTAATAATAGATGAAAATTTCTGTGTTTTTGATGTTCTAAACTCTATGCTGTTTGATTTACGATGTCTTTATAGTTGTTTTTCTAGTAATGCTATGCCTCTTTCTGCTGGTATAAGGCTGGTCGTCTCTTTTATTTCCCAAGTGGAGTTGTTGCAGTACTCTTTTCTTCCTTTTCTCGCCTTCTTTTTCTGTAAATATATTTCATAAAGTTCCACTTTCTTCCTTAATGAGACTGATCCCTGTGTTCCCTAAGTTTGTTGATACAGACTATTTTTCCTTTTTTTCTAAAAAAAAAAAAAAAAAAAAAAAAGAACTCTGCACAGGGCAGAAATAAAACCTTGGTGCAGGCTATTGCAGCTAAGATCATGCTCTGTATGTGCTTTTGCAGAGCTGGCTATATTCTCTGTAGTGAACGTTTTAAACTGGATGGTGACTGAAGAGCTATAGTCTGGTTTGGGGGTTGAGTTTTTTGCATTGCATTGTGTTTTTTATCATTTGGTGTTGGGACTTTCTGGGAGTGTACCTTGCAAAACTTACTGGATAATGCTCCATAATTGCTAGTTTATAAGAAGTTCAATACAGGCGCTTATAGGCTGTTATTACTACATCAGCACTCCCACTCTTGTGATAATAGAGGACCATATGTCATAGCTGGGACATTAGTGACAGCTGTAGTTAAAACTGCCACAGAGTTTCCTAAGAAACCCCTTATTTTCTGCCATTCACACATTTTTCAGCATTTCACCTGCAGCAGGCACATTTTCCAGGACAGATTTGCACCTCAAAAGAAAGGTTTTTGGATAAGCCTTGCTGGTTATAGGTACAAATTCCATCATTTCTAAGTACAGGTGTCTCCAGAGAAAAGGACTCGTTAATGCTGGGATCCCACCTGACAAGCACAGGCTGCTATCCCTTGGTTTGGCCACACAAGAATAAAACAAAACAAAAATAAAGCCACCTTCCATCCTGAAGTCAGTAAGACGTTTTTTCAAACCCTCCATTTGTCAGGGAGCAAAAAGAGGGATGGAACACCCCTCATGGAAGAAGCAAGCTCCAGGGAAAACTGTAAGGCACTTGATTGGGTTGTCAGGCACTGACTTACTGCAAACAGTAGGGGACAAGAACCAGCACCAAAGCTAGGTGCAGGTGAGATCTTCCTCAGCTCATGTGGGACAGGCTGGGCAGGGTGGGATCCTGCATGGCTCCTTGTCAGCCCAGTGCCTGCAAGCCAGCTCTGCCCTCCCTTCTTCCTCCCTCCCTCCACTGTCCCTCCATCCATCCTCCCTTGATCCTCCCTCACCCTCTGCCAGCCAATGAGCTGTGCTCAGGACAAGTTGCCTTTATGCACTTTATGCATAGGCAGGTGTTTGCTTGGTGGAGCAGTGGGGAGGTAAATATCAGGTGGCTTTACACAGCCTTTAGGGTATAATAAAGCACAACATAATGTCATGAATTAGTCCTGCCATGGAGGTGGAAATTGCTCCTAGGAGAAGAGCCAGCATAAGGCCTAATGTACACCATGTAGGTCTGATTTCATTCCAGCTTTGAGGTCTCCAAGCGTGAGCAAGGCTCTGGCAGGTCTGCGTGCATTTCACAGCACAGACCAAGGTGATGAGAGCAGGCCGCGAGGTGCAAGGCTGCAGCTTTGTGCTCAGAGGCTGTCCACTGTGGGGAGGAAGGGCCGTACAGGGAGCGATCATACCACAGCTCAGACAGACAGCCTTCATTCACGCCTTGTAACGTCACGGGGCCCCCTACCTGCCTCCTTTGGAAAATTTGATCTCCAGCTGAGTATTGCTGTGAAGAGCAAAGGCAAGTTTGCTTAACCCTGGTGTCAGGGGCACAGGGCCCATGGGGCAGGAAGGTAGCTGCCCTCCAAAAGGCAGGAGCCTTGTTTACTGAGTGGGATCCTAGCACGTGATAGTCCTTTTCTCTGGAGTCTGTTGTATTTAGAAATGGTGGAATTTGTATTTATAAACAAACAAACAAAAAGCAAATCATCTCAAAACAAAAATAATACATAACCTCTCTGGCTCTTTGTCAGTGTTTTTGCAAAACAAGAGCCAGTAAAATTTCACCAGGGAAGCCACGGCTGCAAGTAAAAAGCAGCACTACGATATCCCGTCTGTTCTTCTACACCGTCTGCTCCCCAGCCTCAGTGTTGGGCAAGTTTAAAAGGCCAATTCCATTCCGTCTCTGCAACACCACTTAAGTAGCATTTGTGCAACATGACTGTCAACTACCTCAAGTATCTACAGCAACACAGTTGTTTGGATAGCTGGTCCTCAGCATATATCCTTCTGGAAGTAAAAGATTTGCCACTTATATTATTCAGTTTCTGTGGGAGGGTTTTTTTTTTCAGTAATATCTATATATTTGCCTAAACTGCAACATGCCATATGGGTGTACTCATGGTAGTGTGGCTTTTTCTACTGTCTGCATTTTTATTTGTAACACTGCACTTTCCATAAAAGATTTTGGCAAAGGCAATGGAGAATCAAGCATAATAATATTAATTTACCATCCTTTTTCTCCTTCCTTTTTTCTTTTGGAGTTTTAACTTAACAAGCAGCCTCTAGTGCACAGACACTAATTTCTTCCTTGATAACCCCAGGAGATAACATTCAGGCATCCCTTAGTAAACTGGGCCTTGTAAAAACTACGCCTGGGTGGTCCATGATTATCCCTCTAGAACCAGGCTGTTCTCAGTCAGAATCATTTTTTCGTTAATAAAAAAAAAAAAAAATGCTCACTGAGAAATATGTGTTCTTCAAATCAATGATGCACTTCTAAATGCTGGCTGGAAAATAAGAGTAGACTTATTAGTCTTATAATAGACTTACTATACAGTATTGCACTTTCATTTCTAAAACATCATCATTATCGTCTTAGAAGCACAAATTTTCTCAGATCTTGGTACTGCCTTAATACCTTGCACATCACTCTGAGGCACCCCTTTCCATCACCCAGAGCACAGACTTGTCCCCAGGTCTAACCAAGCATTTCCTGAGTTGGCTCCTGCACACACATTTTGCAACACGATCTGTTCTGAAGAAGAAGAGGGGCAGAAAGATGGGGAAACGTATAAAATGCATGTGTGGCAATCAGAAATGTCAGAGACTACGTAGTGGCAAATGCTGGTTAATAGCAGAGTTAACTTATTACAGCACTATGGTCTGCAGCTCTGCACACACAGCTAAATGGGACTAATGCTGGTATGTGACCACACCTTCAGAGTGAGGACCACACAAAGCCGATCTAATAGAGGCAATTAAACATGCTAGACAAGGATTTGGCCTCACCCATTGTGGCAGGGAAAATATACGCATGCATCATACAAAATTATTTTGAATGTGGTGGGAGAAAATTAATTTTACATCTGACCACAGCCTCTGCTATTACAATAGCCTAATATCTCTAACAGCAGTATGGTTGGCAAAGCCTGATTCAAGTAGCCTGGAAAAGAAGACATTAAAATAGGAACTAAACGTTCTCCGCTCTCACAGACCTGGTTCATTAACACCAGAAACTTTCCCTGCTCTTTCTTTTTTAGCTCAACAAGGACCTGAGGATCAAGTCGAGCCTTACTCTTCCTTCTGCAGCTATTCTCAGTCTGCAGGAGAAGACAAACAGCACCAAGGAGTAAAAGCATCTCTGCCTACTAAGGTAGGAAAGGCCACAGACGAAGGTGACCACGTTTGTGAGCAATACCAAAGAGGCCCCTTAATTGCACAGTGTAACAATCACAGCAGCAACAACAACAACAACAATAATAATAATGAACTGTTACGGTTAAAAAATAAAAGTATCAGTATATCATACACTAAAAAATGGTGAAAATGTTTAAATGTATGAAATCATTGACTGTTGCAGTCAAACACAAATTACAGCCACGTTGTGAAAGAAAATAGTCATTTCTTAATAGAGCCAGCAAGGCAGTGCAACAGTTTTCTAACAATGAATCTTAACGTTTGAATCGGTGGCATACAAGCAGCATACAGACCCACAGTTGCCCAAGTGATATTTTGAAATTAAACAGTGTGTTTAATACAGGTAAGTGCTTGTGTCGTTACAAAGTCTGAGAAGTGCCTCACCAGCACAAAAAAAAAACTTAAAAGCCACTGGCTTAGGAAAATAGCATGGGGAAATACCTTACAGATGAAACTACAGGAACATATGCAGAACAATATTTTCTGGTCAGGTTAGGATGTCCGAGCACCCCATGATTTTTAATAATCATAAAAAACAGGAGTTCATTCTATGTTTCATTTGGAAATGTACCTTTTGGCTGTTGCAGATCCATTGATTTAATTTGTTGAGCCAAACATTTGCTTATTACTGATTCAGAATGCAGGCCAAAGATTCACTTGGCAACTCTCTACATCCATTATCCAACTTCAAACTTCACTCAAAATCACTCCATATACAAGCTCAGATGGGATAACTACCTACAGCAGCATGACAGGTGCCAGAAGAAGTCCAGAGGTGCTCACTTAGTCATAAATGTTTTGGTCATAATTTTTAATCAGTTAATAATATTCCAACAATAATTCTAATGGTTCGATGTTCCAGGGATAAGAATTGCAGAATTTATCAATGGATGTGAAAGTCCCATTTGTTCTTTTACTCCAACTGGAACCATTTCTCAGTGAAATATTTTTATGGCTCCATTAACGTAAGATTGGAAGGGACTTCTTGAGTCATCAAGGCCAGACAACCATCCAACTATCATAAGCAATCACATCACATCTTATACAAAGATTGACTGAACTCTGTTTTACAAGCAGTTTCATTTTCATTCCCACTACATCTCTTGGAGATGCTGTTCTGAACCTCAACAGTTCAATGTCTGAAGACCTTCTTCTGCCTTCTGGCTTTCAGCAGTTTTTGTGACTGATTAAATGCATTTAAACTTTTATTTTAATATCTAGTTTAACTAGCTCTTCACTCTCCTTGACATATGTCCTCCTAATGTGTTTATAGGTACTGCTTTGCTATGTCAAAAAAAAAAAAAATCTTGTTTTATGGAACCTCTCAGGAACATCTCAAAATATAGGTTCTCTGCCTATACGTCCCTGGTGGCCTTTCTCTAAACCTGACTCTGCTTGCATGTGGTTGCCCTCAGACATACACAGTATTTCAGGTGAGGTCTCAGACCTCAGTCACATTAGTACTTTCTTATTATCCCTAGGGTACTTGGCAAGAGCCCACTTCTTATTCTCCTTGCTGCACATGTTGCCTATCATCCTGTTCAACCTCTTGTGGTCAGTTAGTTGCATTCTAAAGGCACAAATAAAGACCTTTTCCAAGCCACAATCTTCATGGAACTTAGGGAACTATGAGAAGACTTCACTGACTTCTGTTCAGTTTTGCACTTTCCTGTCAGGTTTTAACATTTCCAAGGTGTCCTGAGAAAAAGCACTGAGAATACTCCCTGCACTTTTGTATTAGCTTCTCTCTAGTCTGAAAACAAGCTGTACAATAACAGATAGGCAATGTTTCATGATGACTGCCTTCGTTCACTATTTTGAAGCTGTAATTACAGAAATGGTAGAAAGAGTGCACTTTAGAAATATGCAGACCAAATAGCATCTACAAGGCTCTCCATTTCCATTTCTTTTAAATACCAATGAAGAGGAGAACAAAGCAGGGAGGAGTATATTCATTCAATCAGTTCAGTCAGTCTTGTGTTACTTCTGTGGTGTCCTTCATGCAGAATGATCACAAGGAACTTCACTTCAACTAAACTCACACGCTTACCAAACTACAACAGAAGAAAAGCAGAATAAAAAAAAATTAGTCTAGTCAAGACTAAGGCTTAAAAATTCCAAGGGCCCTATTAACTATAAAAAGCTTACTGTGTCTCTGTGTGTACGCACTTGCAAGCACGAGAGAGAAACTATATATGTACATGAAAAAAAAGGAATTAGCAATCCAGGCTGCTTCAGAGAGATTGTGCACTTCATTCCTGATTCACAAAGAAAACTTGCCTTAAAAGTGACCCACATTCAAAGATTCGAGACCATCAAGATACCATCCAGATTAACATAGGTAACAAGGCTGGCCAGAAACAGCTAAAACCTCTCTTGATATTTCAGTTAGGATACAGTGCAGAGGCTTGTGTTCCAGCATGGATTTAACATGGGGCCTTATCCATTGGGATAGAAAGGCACGGCACAGCATTCCTTGTGCTCGTAAATACTGTAAACACGCAAAGCGCAAATTAGCTGGAATTGGCAGGACCAATATCTGTTATAACATCAGATTAAAAGCCTAAAAGCGACTACTGGCAATTTTACATTGCATGCCGCTTTAATATTTTCTTAATGTTTTGCTAGGGAAGTAGGGAAAATAATCGTAGAACTTCCCTATATACTTGTATCTTAACAGAAATGTGGGAGAGAAAAGCGAGCAAGGAAGCAACACAATTTGTTATGGATGAGAAACCTGCTAAAAAACACTGAGGGCGCAATCATACAACCATTTCCCTCCTTGTCTACCCCAGCTTCTGTGGGTGGTTCTCCTAGGGCTGGAGACTAATAGAAAAGAGGTTGAAAAGTCTTTCATGGGAGAAGAGCTGAGGTAAGGGTGGTTAATGGCTAAGAAGAGTCTTCTTCTGAACCACCATTGTTCTCAGTGAAGAGATGTTGGCTGAGAGGGATGGTTCGGCTGAGGCTTGCTGGGAGATGGGAGTGGGGGACATGGCAGCTGTGCCAAGGCCAGGGAGGTACATCTTGGGGACCTCAGGGTGCTCGCATTGAAAGAGATTTGGAAATGGTAGAGAAGAACATGCTTGGGAGTGGTAAGGTGGAGAAAATATCTTACAGCAGCATTGCTACGGAATTTAAGGTAGTTGAACTCGGCAAGTGAAAGCCTGACAAGTTGCAGGACAATAGTAAAACTTAGAGATTGCCAAGAAGGCTTGTACATAAACAGCACATTTCCCACTCACACATAAAGATCCCACCCCAAAACGAAGGAGGAGACTATTAACAATGCCAAAAGAAAAGGGAAGCTTCCTTCAGTGAGACCATCTTGGTTTTACCTAACAAAAACCAGGTACAATTTTAACAAAATCCATGAGGGCTTTGAGTCACAGCTTTCTTGAAGCAGGTTGGCACAAATATACAGCCTGGTAGTTGTTGCTGGGCTCTTACTGCGAGCCAGCTGCCCTTCTCCACCTGCCCATGTGGACACCACTACTGTGCAGCACTGAGAATAAAACTGATTAAAATACATCAAAGTAAACTAAGTATTTCTGCCAATTTTATTCACATTTTATTGTGAAATATGACCATGCATCTTCTAATTTAAAAAGAGGAAAAAAAGAGCTTTTCAGCTCTAAAATTGTACCACTGATTTTCCTCAGTATGTTGGCTGCGCAGAACAGATCTAGCTGTGGTAAAATAACCTGAGGAAAAAAATCCTGTTGAAATTTAGTTTTAAAAAGCACCAGAAGGAAATCTGAAAAAGTTCTCCCAGTTGCAGGGTGTTAGTGGGGAAGTAGTGTGTCTAAAGAGCATTTTTTCCTGGGTTAAAAATACATAAATAAATCTTCTAAAAAAGCTATAGCTACAATATTCTTTGGTTTTCCTAGTTCAAAGCAATTTCGTGATTCAGAGATTTAAAGAACAGGACAAATTTCAGATTTACAAAAACAATAATCAGTTTTTTCATTTGAAGGAATTTATCCAGGGTTGCTCTTAGTTAAATTCTCTATAGTCGTTCTCCACAGTCTCTTTCAATGTTTCTTTCCACTGAAAGTGGAAATTTTGAAAAAAAAAGTAAAAAACCTAAATGTTCAGAAAACATTAATTAGATCACATCTCCATGACAGATTAATAGCACAAGAGGTAAATACTGAATAGAGGCAAGCTGGTTACACAGAAATGTAAAATGGATTAATATGATTTGGTACATTTTAGGATTATTGTTGAAAACTAGACTGGCTGTATAACATAGGCCATATAATTGTATCCTGTGATTCTTGAATCAAACAAATGAATTTGAACATATTTCTATGTGAATGTATAGATACGGTTATAAAGATGCTCATTTGGATTTAAAGTCTTTAATTAACAGAAAAGCTACAACATCTCTTGCTTCATCATTTCAGTGCTTGTGAAGTCAGTATCTACACCTCACGATGCAGAGGCACAGAAGAGACACAGTTCTTTTAGGAGAACTAAAACTTACAAGAAATTCTACTTTAATTAATTAAAAACCCTGGTCAGAAATCTGAAAGGGAAATTATCATGGTAGTACATTAAAAAAATAAAAATAATAATAAAAAAAATTCAA